>OU015768.1:470508-519690 GCA_907173295.1 Fagus sylvatica
TAGTTATATGCATAAGTTAGTTTGGCAAGCCCCCCAAAACTAGCTTTTAGAATTATTTTAGCAAGCCCCACAATAAAAAATATATATATATTTTTTCCCCTCATTTTCTATATATTTTTCAGCAAATAAATAAATCAGCACTCTAAATTTGTACTATTAAATCTAGATCTTTAGGCCTATATATAAAGGTCTCATTTGTAATGTTTACTACACCCACACTGTGTTTGGAAATGGGGAAAAATGAGGGAAGAGTAAGAAGAGGATGGAAAGAAAAGAAAAAAAAGAAAAAAGAAACAAAAAGTGAGGGACACCTAATCAGTTTGGCCCACTTTTGCAAGTAAAATATGTAATGTAAACTTTGATTTTTAATTCACATAAAAAATTACATCTTGGGCATAAAGGTAAAAAACATAAATTATTCTTTCCATCTCCTTTCCCTTTACAAACCAAACCAAACAAAGATTCACTTTTCTTTTTCTTTTCCTCCTTCCCTCCCTGTTTCCAAACATAAATGAGGGAAACATTTTCTTTTTCCTTTCATTTTCCTTTCCTTTTCTTTTCTCATCCTCCCATTGCAACCAAACACAACATCCATCTTTACATAAGATTTTAGTTATCAAACATGAGTGTGGTGCTAAGCTTGAAATTAAATTGATACCTATGGAATACTTCACTCGGGCTATTATCAAACAATTGTATAGACATCACAATATAATGTTAGCTGTTCACGACTCAAAATACCATATATTGACTTTGTTTTGTAAAAAATAGATTTAACAACTTAATGTTATACTATACATTAGCCAGTAAATTAAGAAGGGTATACAATTTTGGTTGGGAAAATAATAGTATTGTATTTATGGTCGCCTTTTATGGCATCTAGTTGGCTGTTTTGCTTAGAGGTAGTGAAATTGCATTTGTAATTATCCACCTAGGGTTGTTTTGTTTAAAATTCTAATAACTATTGCCTACATATACACACATATATAAACAATATTATATTGGAGCATAGCACAAGAATGCAAACCTGTCCAAGTAACTCTGCCAGTGAGAAACCAGTAAAGCTCTTTATCATTGAGAGGAACAAAGCCAGCCCTTTTGCCATCAGTTACAAATTGTTGAATTTAGCCAAAAAAAAAAGTTACAAATTGTTGAAAATCATGGTACCCATGACCTTGAGGAAATCTGGCCAACCCACGCACTGCCCATCTGCCTGAATTGATAGGCGCAGCGAGTCCTAAGCAACGTGCTGCCACCACTGAGTTTACTCTGTCACACCCTATCAAAGCCTTTAATTGGTTTCCAAAATAGATAAAAGGAAACGTAATGAGTAAAGTATACAAACTTGTAGAATAATATATTTGTCTTTTGGGTGAATTTTTTTCAGCACTTGTCTTTTTCTATTATTCCTAATTCTTGTAACAAGGCTGTTCATGCTTTGGCTGCAGGTGCGGAACAGGTGTGGCTTGAGGAATGAGGATCACCCTGTTAGTATTTCTTCTCTTGTACAAAATGATATTTAATAACTTCACTATCATTTCTTATCAAAAAAAAAACTCAATTGTCAAAATGTTGTAAATTCCTTTTCAATTACTTTTTCGGGTTGTTAATTGAAACAAAATATTTCGTCTATTTCAATATATAAGATTTACCGCTATTTCTTTATATAATATAGGTGTATTCTTTTATTATAGATATTTTTAATTTATCATCACATATTAGTGTGTTTGGATTAGTTTTTTTTTTGCCTGTTAGCTTATTAGTTTGTAAGTTATGACACATCAATTAAAACAAAATAATAATAAAAAATTAATATCTTCATTACATAAAAGATAGTAACACCATGCTTGAATTACGATGCATAAGATAGTACCAAACTTCAATTTTTTAGTTTCGTTATACTATCATGTACAACAATTATACTATTTGTTAAAAAAATTAACATGTATTTTTTTATTACTTCTTTTATTTTAAGTAACACCATGTCCGGCTCTGCGGCATGCAAGTTGCAACCGCCGCCGGCGTGATATTTTTTGTTTTCTTCTTCTTCTTTATTTCTTTTTTTTTTTGTTCTCTAATCAAAATTATTTAAATCTAAATACATGCTACTCTTTGGATTTTTTTATTTTTATTTTTTTCACTGCTTCCATTCCTGTAATTCTCTTTTCAATTTCTTTTGAAAATCTGTCAGTGTCTTTGTGGCGATCTGATTTCTTTGAAATTTATGAAAGAGATTTAAAAACAAACTCACGAAGCTAATTCATTCAAAAGGATTTTTACTACCAGAATGGCATTTAACGTTGTTTAAGCATTTCATGGTGATTTTTCAATAAATTGTTCATTTTGGTTTAATGGGATTTGAGGACAAAAATAACACATCAAATTGGAAATTCCAATTGAATTATTATAATTATAAATTGGTTCTCTTTATGATGGTGAAGATATGTTATGAAATGAATTAATTAACACATTGTGGATGCTCAAAATTCACTAAGCGCCATGTGTCACCTTATGATCCGAGCTTGTATTGATGGGTTGTTGAGCCCAAAACTCCAAACCAGGCTTTTGAGCTTGCCTGATGGTTGATGGTGCACTCCTTTCTGATCTGCTGCTATGCTGGGCTTTTATGGAGAGAAGTATGGATCTGCCGTAGAGACTTTTCTGTCAAGCAAAATAACTACTGCAGACAGCCAACGTGAGTATCCAATAACAACATATTGATCTTTTTCTTCTTCTTCTTCTCTTTTGACTTGGGCTCTTGGCTTTTACTGGAGGCTAAAAGTTGTTTTTGGGCTGGAGAGGTTGGTTTGAGATTACTGCATTTCCTCCTTTTATAACGGTCTGCCGTAATCCATGGAGTTCATGGTTTTAACCCGGCCACCTTCTTAACTCTTGGACAATGGGGCTCTTCCTTAGCTTCTCCAATGAGGTTAAACTGACAACGTTTCTTGATAAGACAAAAATATTGCCGCAGACCAAATTAGTGAAAAAGGTTGACTCCATGATAAAAGTTAATTTGCACATGTTTTCATTTAAGGTATTTGAGGTTTGCTGGTCACTTGTGTTCATACCCCCCAACGGGTATGACACACTTGTGCCGCAGACTTCAATACCCTTTTAGGAAATAATCCCCCTACCTCCAAACCAAATCCCCCTTAGTCTTTCAATGAAATTTATTAGCAGTCACCATAGGTTTGGGCTTTGGTGACTGCGTTACCTTTGTTCATGTTCTCTTCAAAACATCTTTTTGTCTCTCGTTGAGCTCCTTCCTTTCCCGTGAATCCGCCGTTGCTTGACTCTTGTCTGCCGTGCAGAGGGAGTAGGAGCCATCGTAGGTTGGTCTGTGTTTCCTCTCCTCATATTATCTTCAGGTTCCCTTTTGCCTTTGGTTGTGGTTTTTCCATTTTTGTGATTCTGCCGTTTGTTTCTCGTCTGCCGTGCAAGAGGGATGGCAGCTATCCTCATTCACGTTCTCCTCAGGTTGTCTTTTTACCTTTGGCTGAAATTTTTCCCTTCTCGTGAGTCTGCCGTTGTTTATCTCCCTCGTCTGCTGTGCAGAAAAGGCTTGGCAACGGTCATTGGCATCAGGTGTGAATCTGCCGCCCCAAAGAGATGGTGAACAGTAACTTTCTTCAGGATTCAGTTCAGAGGGCTTGCTTTTTGGTTCTTCCGGAGTGTTCCATCCTTTTAAGGGATGTAGCAATGGGCTCCACCCATTAAAGATGAAATTACCCTTTGCTCCTTTGGCTTCTTTGTGGGCTGAGTTCATTATTTGTGACTCACAGCAGATTGCTCCCAATGACTTTTGGGCCTTACGGCAGACTGATTTCCGTAACCCAATGTCCCCTGGGCCCATCATGGGTTGCTCTGTCTTGGGCTTTTCCACATCATGTCACTTGCCTCCTTTTGGGCTTATGGCAGATGAAACTAATGGGCTCCTTTTTAGTCTGCCGTAGCCTTGACAAAAAGTGGGCATCTACACACATCAAAGGCTGAATTCTCTAATATTACTTTGGATGCTGCAAATATTTTGAATCCACTGAAAGAAAATGGGGAAAATACCTTATTGGGTCATCTCCTCAATCATTGAAGATATCAAACTTTTGCTCTCCATCCATCTCTCTTATCAGAGGGATGTAAATTCTTTTGCTCACAATTAAGCATCTTGGGCTTTTTGTAATCAAAGTTTGGGCCAATATCCATCTCTGAATTGCCGAAGTGGGTCTTTGATTCAAATGGCAAAGAAGGATAAGGGCCCCTTCATCCATTTGAATTTTTGTGTTCTGATGTTGTTTTGCACTTGCTTTGCTGATTGTATGGTCTTTCGTTGTTCAGTCTAATAAAAGAGGATTGCTCAACCAAAACAAAGATACACGTGTGGCACTGGACATGAAAATTGTGTGGCCTATTAACATAGCTTCCAGTCCAAAATATTTGGTTGAGTCAATCACTCAAGCCCAAGCAGATACGTAGCCTGAAAAATTATGATGTTTGATGGATAAGAGTTGAAGACATTTGATTTTAATGGGTCAAATAAACATTAAGCCCAATTTTTTAGCCCAATTACCCAACAAGTATATTTGTTTTTGGTTTGGTTCATCGGGAAGCATATTAATGTTTTTGGGCCAATTTTATGATGAAGAATGTTGGCAAACCCACTAAGAGCTCACAAACGGATCAGGTGTTTTATACTACCTTTTTAATTAAATTTTGGCCATTCACACAATCACATCCAAAAATCATCCCTATCCTGGCTTATGACAACTCTGTTCTTTCAACAAAATTCTCTCTTGTGAGGACAAAATGGGAATGTCTGTCTGTCTTATGGTTTAAAACTTAGATCACAAAGTTTAAGAGACTGTCTAGACACGAGTGGGATGTTTCATCATGGTTTGAATGGGTCTAAATCTACCTAATTAAATGATCAAAATTTATTAATGCTACATACCCAACATATTTCACAACAAATTTTATAACAGTTGAGTTGATAGTTTTTTATTAGTTTTTATATCAATCCATAATTAATATCATTTTATTATCTATTATTTACAGTTTGATACATCATCAATTATGAATTTTTTTGTGAAAAATTGAATGTCTCTATTCCTTAACCTTATTGATCAAAATTCTATCTTTCTCTCTCTCTCTCTCTCAAATCTCTCTCTTTTCTGTCGTGTTGAAAATTTCAGCACATTAAACAGCGAAGTTCATGTAAAAAAAGGTTATAAAACCAAATATAAATATATTAATTGAAAAATACACTTAGACATGATTTAATGATCAACATCAGGTCATGAGCATCATGCAATCATGAACAAATATATAGACCAAGGGGAATAGCCTTTTCGCACTGTTACATATGGGGTTCCATTCTCTACATCTTCACACAGCCAAAAGGAAAAGAAAGAAGGATAAAAACCAACGACAAGAACAAAGTCGTTTACACACACCTAATAGAAAGAGTTGCTCCCACCGTTAATATTATCAGACAATAGCTTCATTTGCAAAGTTGGCGATCGTATTTGCAGCTTGAAGTTCTGCTTCGGGAGGTGCATCATTGTTATTGGATCTACACCTCCGTATAGCTTGAAAGAGATAGATAAGAATAATAACTAGGATAACAAAAGCAGTAACGAGCTTGATCCAAGCCAAAATTTCTTCCCTGCTGCAAGGAGAATACCATTTAATAAAAAAAACATCAATCAAAAGAAGAAAAAAATAAATGCATGCGCTTACGTATTCTGATGTGGAGGAGGCGCAGACTTTACATCCATTGGGACTGTGAACTTCAGAGGTACCAGAAAAACTCTGACACAAAGATAAATGAGAGCTCTGAACTTGGCAATGAATGACAGATAATTTATTTTTTGCTAAATAACACAGCATATTTCACAGGAAGTAATACTAATGTTCTCCTTACATGAATTTCATTGGAGAACAAATCACATCAGTAATTTACTGTATGAAATGTTATGAAACCAAGTGTAATTGACACTTGGTTTCATAACATTTCATACAGTAAATTACTGATGTGATTTGTTCTCCAATGAAATTAATTTCGTTGGAGAACAAGTCAGTAATTTACTGTATCTCATTACACAAAAGTAATGATCATTACTTTTGTCCCTATGTAATGAGACTTCTAGGAATGGTGCCAAAAATTTTACAACTTGTAGTCACATTAGTAATGTAAGGATTCTCCGGATATGTGGGACTTTTATTTAGAAAAAAAATGTGGGCCTTAATTGTTTTTTTTTTGATAAAATGTGGGCCTTAATTGTTGAACTATCTATGTAACTTAGTTATATATGAATATCCTGTACTTTTTTTGTATTCATATCTCACACATGTTATTCATAATATTTTAAATAGATTTTGGGGCGTGCTCCTCTAAAATGAATTCGTGAACCATTTAGCTTGCTTCTAGTTATTTCCTGCCAAATAATAATAATAATAATTTATAATCGATTGATTATTCGAACTTTTTCTTGATATGTTTTTAAGAGATTTATATATAAGAAATCCTATGAATTCAAACTAAATTAATAAATATGTATATAGCCACTACTTACCGTATGTAACTCAAGTAATACTACAATAAAAATTACTAGTTTTAATCATTTATACTATAATGTAAAACCGAAACTTTTTTGACTTTTGGTTGATCCTCATAATGTTGCACCACATAAGCTTTTGAAATCTCACAATTTTACACATCATTATTTTAATATATATTTTCTAATTGAATATTAAATTTTATTCTATTATTAAACCTTCCATTAGAATCTTTGACACATCATATTTTTCTTTAATATAAAATATATATTATTAATGTCTAATATAATATATATAAACACATATATAAATATCTTTTAATAATAATCATAATTATCAATTTTCATCAAGATTTTTAGAGTTCCTTTTTTTTTCTTATGTATTTCATTTAATTTTTGTTGCTGGCAATGGAGAAAGATGGATGGATTTGTTATAATGAAAACCATGTGAGCTTGAAATGAGTTATGAAAATTATTTAGGTTTGATCATATAATCATGTGCCTCATGTATTTATTTGTCCTTCTTCTTATTTTAAGTATCCTTTATTTTATTTTTGGATGGAAACATGATCCATATGATAAATATAAACATGAAATCGTGTTTTATAAAAATTGGACTATATTCAACTTATGCCAAAAGAAAAATTACATTATATTAAATTTTAATTATCCTATGATAAATATACTTTCTTAGTTATTTTTTTAAACAAAAAAGTAGGATCTATCCTAAATCCGATTCGTAAAGTCTCTTTATCGATCTTGCCTACAACATTTTGAACTACAAAAAAGAAAAAAAAAAAAAAACATATTCAACAAAAGAAATAAAATGAATCAAAATTAATTTAGATTTTATTTTCAATAATTTTCCTGTAATGTATTTTAAAAAGAAAAAAAAAAACAAAAACAAAGATTCAATCCGTTGTTATGGAGTGGAGAGGGAGAGGAGGAAATTGCCTCCTTGCCCCCCTTGGCTATGCTTTTGTTATCATATACTACTTATATGAGATGATTTTGGTCTTGTGAGGATGCTATTTATAATATATGACAAATTAACGAAATACTAAACGAAGAAGAACCAAAGAATTTCTATACTATACATGTAAAACCGAAGCTTTTTGCATGTGACTTTTTATTATTTTTGTTGACTTGCATAGAGTTTATTACACTTCAAGCTTTTAAAAAACTATCACAAATTTACATCTCATTACTTATTTATTTAACTTTTTTTTTTATTTAGTTATTTTTCATACAAAATCAATTATTATGTACTCTGCTTCTACATTTGTTTCAACTGTTTGATGAATTGTTTATTACATTGTTTTGTGGTTAAAAAACACAGATATCCATTTCTATGTAGGTACGTACGGTCATTATTATTTATGTGCCAAAAAGTCAACAACATAAACTTACCCAGAGAAGTCAGTACAGCAAGCACAACTCACAAGTGTCGTTGGTTTGAAGCCTTTGAAGGGTATTTACGTAATTATGACAGCTACAATTTCAAAATTTTAAAGTTTTAAAATTGAACAGTTGCAAAACTTAGTAGAATTTTGATTTTTGAAAGTAAAGTCCAAAAGAAACCAAATTCCTGAGCCCACTCAAATTCTGGAGGACTGAAAGAAGGAATGCAAAGCCAAATGAGAAGATTTATA
Organism: Fagus sylvatica; assembly: GCA_907173295.1. Classification (NCBI taxonomy): domain Eukaryota; kingdom Viridiplantae; phylum Streptophyta; class Magnoliopsida; order Fagales; family Fagaceae; genus Fagus; species Fagus sylvatica. The sequence goes on from OU015768.1 coordinate 478,715, forward strand.
AAATATAAGGACTAGTGTTAGAATGTATTATGGGCCCAAGGGCCAAGGCCCAACTTTAGTGTCTTGTCTAACTTTAATGTTCTAGTACGACTCTAGTTATATGCATAAGTTAGTTTGGCAAGCCCCCTAAACCCAGCTTCTGGAATTATTTTAGCAAGCCCCACAAATAAAAAATTAAAAAAAATAGTTATTTTCCCTCATTTTCTATAGTACTTTCAGCAAAAAAGAAATCAGCACTCTAAATTTGTACTATTAAACCTAGATCTTTAGGCCTATATATATAAATGTCTCATTTGTAATGTTTACTACACCCATGCTGTGTTTGGAAATGGGGAAAAATGAGGGAAGAGTAAGTAGAGGATGAAAAAGAATGGGTTTTCATTGTTTGGTTGCAAAGAGGAAAAAAGAGAAACAAAAAGTGAGGGACACCTAATCAGTTTGGCCCACTTGTGCAAGTAACATATGTAGATGTAAATTGTCATTTGGGTATTCGGCCCAGTGGTAATCCCCTTTCCCAAAAAGTCTTACTCCTCTATGAGGGCGTGGGTTCAATTCCCGGGATCTTCAAAATATACGTATGTGTGAGTTTATATTAGAATTTCATCATATATAAATATTATATATATATATATATATATATATATATATATATATAATAATATATAATATAGGTAAACTTTGATTTTTAATTCACATAAAAAATTACATCTGGGCATAAAGGTAAAAAACATAAATTGTTCTTTCCATCTCCTTTCCCTTTACAAACCAAACCAAACAAAGATTAACTTTTCTTTTTCTTTTCCTCCTTCCCTCCCTGTTTCCAAACATATATGAGGGAAACATTTTCTTTTTCCTTTCATTATCCTTTCCTTTTCTCATCCTCCCATTGCAACCAAACACAACATCCATCTTTACATAAGATTTTAGTTATCAAACATGAGTGTGGTGCTAAGCTTACGGAAGACTTCACTTGGGCAATTATCAAACAATTGTATAGACATCATAATATAATGTTAGCTGTTCATTTAGCAAAAAAAAATGTTAGCTGTTCACAACTCAAAATACCATTGACTCTGTTTTGTAAAAAATAGATTTAACAACTTAATGTTTATACTATATATTAGCCAGTAAATTAAGTTCACTATTAATATTAAATGAACTCGTAATTGTAAAAATGTTGTAAATTCCTTTTCAATTATTTTTTTCCGGTTGTTAATTGAAACAAAAAATTTCTGTATCTATTTCAATATATAAGAGTTACGACTATTTCTTTATATAATATAGGTATATTTTTTCATAATAGATATATTTAATTTAACCCTAGGTGGTAGCTCAACTGGTCCGTCCTTGGGTATGCTGTTCAATGGTCACTAGTTCAAGTCCCCTCAGGATTACCTACCCAAGGCAAAGTTTTGCGCCTATCATGGTACACCTACGTGCTAGTAGGGTGTTGCATGTCTTCCTAAGATTAGTCAAGGCACGTGCTAGTAGGGTGTTGTGTGTCCCCCTAAGATTAGTCGAGGTGTGCGTATCTACGAAACGCTGATCTGAACACTCAAGGTTATAAAATATATATATATATATTAAATTATTTAATCATTCATATTTTCACATATTAGTTTTTGGATTAATTTCTTTTGTTGTTGTTGTTGTTGTTGTTTTTTTTTTGTTTTTAAGCTTATTAGTTTGTAAGTTATGACATGACATATCAATTAAAAAAAAAAAAATCAATATCTTCATTACATAAAAGATAGTAACACCATGCTTGAATTACGATGCATAAGATAGTACCAAACTTTAATTTTTGAGTTTCGTTATACTATCATATACAACAGTTATACTATTTGTTAAAAAAATTAATATGTATTTTTTTATTACTTCTATTATTTTAAGTAACACCATTGCAACCCACGGCGTGATATTTTTTGTTTTCCATTTCGTGCCTAGCTCTAGGTTAACATTATATAATGTATATAATGTTTTCCATTCCGTGCCTAGCTCTAGGCTCTAGTCATAATTCACGCCCTTTTTTACTATTCATAATTCCTAAGGAATAGTTGAAGTCTTCATGCTTGTTTGGTAGTTGAACATTTGAATATATACATTTTTTTTAAACCTTTGAACGACTTTGACTTTCCATATCAACAACTAGTTTAGAAATTGTAAAAATCTAATGTGGCATACTCAGATTGGAGGGTGTAAATAAAACCTTTTACACCAGCTTCTTATTGAATTTAATCTCTATTATTTATGTGCCAAAAAGTCAACAACATGAACTTACCCAAAGAGGTCAGTACAGCAAGCACAACTCACAAGTGTCGTTGGTTTGAAGCCTTTGAAGGGCATTTACGTGATTATGACAGCTACAATTTCAAAATTTTAAAGTTTTAAAATTGAACAGTTGCAAAACTTAGTAAAGAATTTTGATTTTTGAAAGTAAAGTCCAAAAGAAACCAAATTCCTGAGCCCACTCAAATTCTGGAGGACTGAAAGAAGGAATGCAAAGCCAAATGAGAAGATTTATAAAATAAGGACTAGTGTTAGAATGTATTATGGGCCCAAGGGCCAAGGCCCAAATTTATTGTCTTATCTAACTTTAATGTTCTAGTACGACTCTAGTTATATGCATAAGGGGTGGGTTCGGGTCGGGCGGGTCGGGTTTTGGGGAAATCCGTTGTCCGTCCGTAGAAAATAAATTCACGGATAATCCGTCCGCTAACCGTCCGTTGATTGGTTCGGGCGGGCGGGTCGGTTGAGCGGGTTTGGCGGGCGGGTGGTCGGGTTTAATGGGCTTGCAAGTGGGATTTTTTTGGACTTTTTTTGGCTTGCAAGTGGACTTTAAAAATTCAATCCATATCATTGTTTTGGACTTTTTTGGGCCATTTTAAAACCAAATCAACAACTATATATAATTGGGCCTACTAATTTAGTTTTTTTAACCATTTTTTTACTATTTATTTAAACCTCCTTATTTGCTAACTTTTTATACCATTCTTATATATAAAAAACCAAACATAAATGCAAGTATGCAACAATTCCTAAGCACATACAAATACAAATACAAAAAATCAATTTCATATATATATATATATATATTATTTAATTATATATGGGTTTATAACTATATATATATATATTATTTAATTAAATATTGTCGGGCGGGCGGGTATCCATCCGACCAAAATTTCCAAAAACCGTTATCCGTCCGTTATCCGGATATTTAAAATATCCGTATCCGTCCGTCCGAATATATGCGAGCGGGCGGGCGGGCGGGCGAGCGGGTCGGCCGGATTGGTCGGGCGGGTCGGGTTTCACGGTTTTTTGCCCACCCCTATGCATAAGTTAGTTTGGCAAGCCCTCTAAAACCAGCTTTTGGAATTATTTTAGCAAGCCCCACAAATAAAAAATAAAAAATAAAATAGTTATTTTCCCTCATTTTCTATAGTACTTTCAGCAAAAAAAAAAATCAGCACTCTAAATTTGTACTATTAAACCTAGATCTTTAGGCCTATATATATAAAGGTCTCATTTGTAATGTTTACTACACCCACACTGTGTTTGGAAATGGGGAAAAAGGAGGGAAAAGTAAGCAGAGGATGAAAAATAATGGGTTTTCATTGTTTGGTTGCAAAGAGGGAAAAAAAGAAACAAAAAGTGAGGGACACCTAATCAGTTTGGCTCACTTGTGCAAGTAACATATGTAGATGTAAACTTTGATTTTTAATTCACATAAAAAATTACATCTGGGCATTAAGGTGAAAAACATAAATTGTTCTTTCCATCTCCTTTCCCTTTACAAACCAAACCAAACCAAACCAAACAAAGATTAACTTTTCTTTTTCTTTTCCTCCTTCCCTCCCTGTTTCCAAACATATATGAGGGAAACATTTTCTTTTTCCTTTCATTATCCTTTCCTTTTCTCATCCTCCCATTGCAACCAAACACAATGGAGGGGTAATATTTTACACTATAACACTAAATATAAGAAGTGACGTTTTCTGTTCGGTCATGACCGAATGGGATTATTTCCGAACAAAGTGTTCGGGCCCTTGATATTTATTACTGGAAATCTGAATAGTATAAAACCACACGTGGAGATATTCCATAATGATTGTATTTAATGCTAAAACGAAATATCAAGCCACCAGTCAGGCGTATTAAATGTAAGCAAAATATCGCATTAATGTCAGGATCATTACGAGTTAAATGGGGGGTAAACGAGGCCAAATGAGCTGTAATTAATAAGCATTAATGGCAATCAGACAAAGAAGGAAGGAGAAGACAGGAGAAACAGAGAAAATATCTTGAGTAATAAGAGGTATAAATATAAGAGGAAGGTACTGAAAAAGGGGTTCCTCATAATACAAGAATTAAGAGTGAAATACACAGAGATACAAATTATTTTCCTGATTGGTGTGACATTGATTATGGAATTATTAACTAAAACCATCGGAGGTTCTTAGGCTGGTCCCTACGGGGCTAGCCAAGTTTATCTGAGGATCTTTCTCATTGTCTTTATACAGGGAGGAGTGTCTCAAAGATATTCGGATTTCAAGCCAGATTATTCGGGATCAGTTTCAACTTGTTCGGATCTCTCCATATTCAGTTCGGGCGTGTTCGGATTCGATTGACGAGTAAGCCTTGATAATATTGATTAGTCTTTCCTTTTATTATTTACAAAAAACCCACTTACAATTGGCGCCGTCTGTGGGAAGGCTCTTTAATATTGCTCGGTCCAATCCGTTTCATCGATCATGCCACGCTCAGTTCCAGGGCCCTCCAGGCCTGCCGAATCTCCAGCTCGACAGGCTCCAGGGCCATCACAACGTCAGCGGGAAATTCCCGAACAATCTAGACCCGCACCATCTCCAGCCCGACAGGCTTCAGGGCCGTCACGACGTCAGCTGGAAATTCCTGAACGATCAAGACCCGCGGGATCACAAGTAGGGCAGGCTCCGGCACCCTCATGTCCTAGAACCTCAACAGAGTCATCTTACAAGCCCACTGAGCATACTCGGGTTGCTGTCTCAGTTGCATCCTCCTCCAAACACACCAAGATTTATAGGCATATGGATGATCAGCGAACAGAAGGTCGGGGGGAAGGCTCTGTAGAGGTAACACGTCCACAAATCCAGAGATCATTAGTACAGTCCCCTTCCGCAGCTTCGCGAGCAGATGACAGTGAAAGAGTGATCGCAGCACTCCGCCAGGAGGTCGATTCTTTAAAGAAGGCAGCTCGGGATATGTCCATAGCAAAAGAAAGGCAGAGGAAGAATTTCCATAAGGACGAACAAGGAGAGGCGTCACGTAGTGCCCATCATGAAGGTTGGGCAGAAAGCCCTTCGGTAAAGGAGAAGGCTGTGAGTTCGGCCGAAACTTCCGCTACTCTTCGGGAGATGAGGAGGAAAGAGGGCCGACCAGATAAACAGGTGGATGTACCTCATAATGAACCTCGTAATAAGGGTTTTTTACCTCCGACAGTTCCGAGGAAGAAGGTAAGGCGTGGGGAGCAAGGAGCAGTCTGGAAAGCCTTAGATTTAATATCATCCTCTCCATTTACAGATGAAATAGAGTCTGCCGAACTGCCAGAAAGGTTCACTGCACCTCGTCTTGAAACCTATAATGGCCGAACAGATCCTGTCGCCCATATAGACCATTATCATCATAGGATGGCCTTATGGCGTTATAGAGACCCTTTAATGTGCAGGATATTCCCTTCTAGTCTGGGAGAGGTAGCACTCAGATGGTTCAACCAGCTTGAGCGAGGTTCAATCGGGTCTTGGAGTCAGATGGCTGAAATATTCGTGGGAAGGTTCATAACAAATAGCCGGAGATCTAGGGGCTTGGATACACTTATGGTAATCAGGCTGGGTAACCAATGAATCACTCAAAGATTATTCGGCGAGGTTCTGGGAAACTTATAATGACATCGATGCATGTGCAGAGGATACAGCCCTTCAAGCTTTCAAATTAGGTTTGCCTCCCAGTACTGGACTACGTCAATCCTTGACTAAGCGTCCCCCCACGACTCTTAAGAAGCTGATGGATCGTGTGGAACGGTTTGTCAGAGTGGAAGAAGACGGAGGTAATACTAATGCAGTGGTTTCAGAGGTCCCTGTGTCACCACCTGTCTCTAGACCTCCAGTTCGAACAGCTCAAGCTCCTAAGGCACGTTCGGCACCGACTAGCTATGCCGCGCCTTCGTATAAAGCCTTTCACACGGTTTTTAAGGAGCCTATTCATCGCTTGTTGGATAAAATCAAGGGCAAGCCCTTCTTTGTGTGGCCTTCTAAGCTTATTGGAGATCCAGCGGTTCGGAATCAGAATCTTTATTGTTTCTACCATCGAGATAAGGGACATGTGACCGAGAACTGCCACAAGTACAAAACTCTTTTGGAGCAGTTAGTGGCGGCCGGGCATCTTTCAGATTATGTTGAATCAACTCCTACTGCGAGTAAGGCCCGAGGAGCCGGTATCAGTCGTTCGGGAACACAGGGGCCTGCTCCAGCTGGCGTCATTCATGTCATTCACAATCCGTTGTGTAGCTCTGTTTTGCCAACATCTTTTCGGTCTGATATGCAAAAAGCGTCACATCTTAGGCGAAGTTATGGAATAATAGATTATGCCCATTTTGTCTTGACTTCCTGTTCGGGAACTCCCGTATCTTCCGCGCATCAAGTCGTCTCATTCTCAGATGAAGACTTGGCGGATGTTCAGATGCCCCATAACGACCCTCTTGTCATAACCCTTAGATTTGGGGACTATGACGTTCAAAGAGTCCTGGTAGATCAGGGTAGCTTCGCCGAAATCATGTATAAAGGCCTTTATGAGAAGTTGGGCCTAGAAGAGGCGAATTTGGCGAACTTCACCACACCTGTGTTCGGCTTTACAGGAGAGTCGACAATTCCAATGGGAAAAACAACACTTCCCATACTAGCTGGACCGATTAGTTTGCAAACAGAATTTATAGTGGTTCGTGGCACCTCCCCATATAATGCAATCGTGGGAAGAGACTGGCTGCAAAGCTGTCCCATCAACTTTGCACCAGAAGCTGCGGTTCCCAACTGAAGAAGGAGTCATGGAAATAAATGGTGATCAGGTGACCGCAAAGCAGTGCGTTTTAGCTGCTGTAACACAAAAGGGTCCGGAGGATGAACACCCCACCAAGGCTTCATGACAATTACAGGCACCTGCTGCCGTGACAGAGAAGCTTGCGGCAGAAAAAGATCCCGAGAAGGTATATTTTGATCCCTCTGAACCTGAATTTTATTTCTTAGTAGGAACAAATTTGTCTGTGAATGATAGACAAGGGTTGGTTACCCTCCTTATGGGATACCGAGACGTTTTTGCATGGTCTGTTTATGAAGCTCCTGGGGTGAGCCCAGATCTCGCTTGTCATTCACTAAATATATCCGGTGATGCAAAGCCAATAAGTCAAAAGCGTCGGAAGTTAGCCCCCGAACGGGCCGAGATAGTTGCAAAGGAAGTAGAGAGGTTGCTGGAGGCTAACGCCATTCGGTCAGTACAATACCCAACTTGGCTCTCCAATACTGTGGTGGTCAGGAAAAAGAATGGGAAATGGAGGGTATGTGTGGATTTTACTGACTTGAACCGAGCTTGTCCGAAGGATCCATTCCCTCTCCCCCGAATAGACCAGTTAGTGGATTCGGCTTCAGGACATGAAAGGATGAGTTTCCTCGATGCTTTCCAGGGTTATCACCAAATTCCGATGGCCCATTCGGATCAAGAGAAGACAGCTTTTATTACACCTAAAGGAGTCTACTGTTATAGAGTAATGCCCTTTGGTTTGAAGAATGCCGGGGCAACATATCAAAGAATGGTGACCGGTATGTTCGGACACTTGATCGGGAACACTGTGGAGGCTTATATAGATGATATGCTGATAAAGAGTAAGAAGAAAACAAGTCATGTAGAGGATCTGAGGGAGGTTCTTGAAATTCTCCGAGCTACTAAGTTGCGACTTAATGCTACAAAGTGTCTGTTCGGTGTTAGCTCAGGAAAGTTTTTGGGCCATATGATCAGTTACAATGGGGTGGAGGCTAACCCGGATCAAATCTCAGCCTTGTTGAGTCTTCAACCTCCCAAAGACGCCAAGCAGGTCCAACGCTTGGCAGGGATGGTCGCAGCTTTGGGTCGGTTTATTTCTCGTTCGGCTGATAGGTGCCGCCCGTTCTTTCAGCTTTTGGGAAAGAGGAGGGAGTTTTTGTGGGATCAGGATTGTTCGGCCGCGTTTGAAGGCATAAAAGCCTATCTTTCCTCACCCCCATGCCTCTCAATACCTTATTCGGGAGAACCACTCTTTCTTTATTTAGCTGTTTCCGAACATGCGGTGAGTGCCGTTCTGATACGGGAAACTAATGAAGGTCAGAGGCCAGTCTTCTTCGTGAGTAAAACTATGGACGAGACGGAGTCCAGGTACTTGCCTCTCGAAAAAGCCGCTTTGGCGTTGATTCAAGCGGCTAAAAAACTCCCTCATTATTTCCAGGCCAGTACTGTTACTGTCCTCACTGATCTCCCGTTAAAGATGTTAATGCATAGTTCGGATTTTTCCGGGCGGATTACAAGGTGGGGAGTGCATCTGGGATCTTTGGGAGTTGAGTATAAACCCCGAACATCTATAAAGGGGCAAGTTCTGGCTGATTTTGTGGCCGAATTCCAGGGAAAGGAAGCAAGCACGGAATCGAACTATACTCCGAGTCCATGTGTCATCGGGGATTCATCTGAGTGGAAATTGTTTGTGGATGGAGCTTCCAACATGAAAGGGGCCGGGGCAGGTGCTGTGCTAGTCTCTCCCGAGGGACTTATTTTAGAGCAAGCAGTGAGATTGGGTTTTTTGGCATCAAATAATGAAGCCGAGTATGAAGCTTTACTTATTGGTCTCAGAAGTGCACTTCGGCTCGGTGCGGATCGGTTGCAGGTTTTCTGTGATTCCCAGTTGGTGGTAAATCATATTTCAGGGGAATATTCTGCTCGAGATGAACGGATGATGACTTATCTCTCCATTACCAAATCTTTGCTTTCCAAGTTTGAATTTGTGCAGGTAGAGCAGGTCAGAAGAGAGTATAATTCTCATGCAGACATATTGGCTAAATTAGCAACGGCCTTAGAATCCGATTTGCATCGGTCAGTAACGGTGGAAGTTTTGAGTGCCCCGAGTACCCTGATTGATACAGTGGATAGAGTTTGCGGTACGAACATGGAGCCAAGCTGGATGGATCCTCTAATAGCTTATCTTCGGGACAATTGCTTACCCCAGGACCCCAAAGCAGCTAATGTTATCAAAAGAAAAGCTCCCAGGTATTGGCTATCCAAAGAGGGAAATCTCTATAAACGCTCGTTTTCAGGACCATATTTGTTGTGTGTACATCCTAGCTTAGTAGATGATTTGCTTTACGAGATTCACGAGGGAATCTGTGGAAGCCATACTGGGGGTAGATCCTTGGCGCACCGAGCAATGTCCCAAGGTTACTGGTGGCCCTTCATGCAGAGTGATGCTGTTCGGTATGTTAGAAAGTGCGATAAATGTCAGAGGTTCGCTCCGAAAATCCATCAACCTGCTCGGGAGCTCAATCCGTTATCCAGCCCCTGGCCTTTTGCTCAGTGGGGTTTGGATATTGTGGGCCCTCTCCCTCGTGCACCAGGGAACAAGAAGTTTTTGATCGTGGCAACGGATTATTTCACCAAGTGGGTGGAGGCCGAACCACTTTCTCACATTCGGGAAGTGGATACTAAACGGTTTTTATGGAAGAGCATCATTACGAGATTTGGTATACCTTGGGCGGTTATCTCTGATAATGGTACGCAGTTCGAGGGAAAGCTGTTCAAAGGCTTCTGTTCGGAACTTGGTATCAGGAATTTCTTCTCCTCACCCGGATACCCCCAGTCTAACGGTCAAGCTGAAGTTTCGAATAAGGTAATTCTGGATGGTATAAAGAAAAGATTAGAAGAAGCTAAAGGCAGGTGGGTTGAAGAGCTACCAAGTGTCATGTGGACTCACAGGACAACAAAGAGAAGATCAACTGGAGAAACTCCGTTTGCATTAGCATATGGTGTTGAAGCTGTGATTCCACTTGAAGTTGGTTTGCCGACCACTCGCACCACGGAGTTTGACATAGATGAGAATGAGTCTAGTCTTCGGATGGATCTAAACCTCGTGGAAGAAAGAAGAGATATGGCGACGATCAGGTTAGCTTCATATCAGCATCAGATGAAAAGAGGATATGATAAAAATATTCGGCCCAGAAGTTTTCAGGTTGGGGATTTGGTACTCCGAAAAGTGGTGGCAAATACAAGAAATCCTAATGATGGAAAGCTTGGACCGAACTGGGAGGGCCCGTATCAAGTAACATCGTTCGCTGGAGTAGGAGCATACAGGTTGACAGATTTGGACGGGAAATCGGTCCTTAGACCATGGAATATATGTAACCTGAAGAAGTATTTTTATTAAAGTGGGAGTTTATTCAGAGCAAAGAAGTATGTTGTTGATGCAAATCCCGAACATATTATTTATTCGGATCCACTTATCACTCCTCCGGGTGTGTCATAAGTTGAGAGTATCTACTCGGATCCACTTATCACTCCTTCGGGTGTGTCATAAGTAAACAAGTCCCTATTCGGATCCACTTATCACTCCTCCGGGTGTGTCATAAGTTGAGAGTATCTACTCGGATCCACTTATCACTCCTTCGGGTGTGTCATAAGTAAACAAGTCCCTATTCGGATCCACTTATCACTCCTCCGGGTGTGTCATAAGTTGAGAGTATCTACTCGGATCCACTTATCACTCCTTCGGGTGTGTCATAAGTAAACAAGTCCCTATTCGGATCCACTTATCACTCCTCCGGGTGTGTCATAAGTTGAGAGTATCTACTCGGATCCACTTATCACTCCTTCGGGTGTGTCATAAGTAAACAAGTCCCTATTCGGATCCACTTATCACTCCTCCGGGTGTGTCATAAGTTGAGAGTATCTACTCGGATCCACTTATCACTCCTTCGGGTGTGTCATAAGTAAACAAGTCCCTATTCGGATCCACTTATCACTCCTCCGGGTGTGTCATAAGTTGAGAGTATCTACTCGGATCCACTTATCACTCCTTCGGGTGTGTCATAAGTAAACAAGTCCCTATTCGGATCCACTTATCACTCCTCCGGGTGTGTCATAAGTTGAGAGTATCTACTCGGATCCACTTATCACTCCTTCGGGTGTGTCATAAGTAAACAAGTCCCTATTCGGATCCACTTATCACTCCTCCGGGTGTGTCATAAGTTGAGAGTATCTACTCGGATCCACTTATCACTCCTTCGGGTGTGTCATAAGTAAACAAGTCCCTATTCGGATCCATTTATCACTTCTCAGGGAGTGTCATAAGTGAGCCAGGAACATCCTAATCAGAAAATGTGAGATAGTCTAGACATTCCAAAATCAGACTAAGGTAAGTTTTCTTTGTTTTATGAATTTGAAGTTACACCAAACTAAAATCCTATGTTGGCTCCAAAACTGTTCCATAAACAGAAGAAGTGGAAAATGAGTTATAAATAAATGTTTTTACAGTTTTAAATAAATCCATAATCCTTGTGTTGTATAGTATGAATGACCAATACTTAGTTGCAGCAATTAGTAACAGTGAAGAGTAAAATAAGAACGCATTCAAGCCGTTAATTATCATTAAAATTAAAATTCAACAAAATAAACACTTAGTCAATAAGTTAAATCTCCAGGTTTCGATAAAAGGACGAACGGATGTAGATAAAAATTACATAAAGCTGAGTTCCTTACCCAAAATATAAAAAAGGGAAATAGAAAGGTTCTTATGATTTTGGGGGCTGTCCGGAAGTCGTAGAAGTCTGCTCGGTCAGATCAACCACATCTAGTAAAACCACTGTTGGTTCGGTCCGATCATCTTCTGGAAGTTGACTTCCTTCTGCTATCGCTTCTCTTTCTTCTTTTTCTTTTTCTTCTTCTTTTCTTCCTTCTCCTTCTTTTCTTTCTTTTTCTTTGTCTGCTTCTTCTTCTTTCCTTCCTTCTCCTTCCACCACTTCTCTTGCTTCTAGTTCTCCTCCGTCTTCCTTTTCTTCTTCCCCTTCTTTCCCTTCTTTACCTTGTTGTCCTTCTTCTCCTTCTTCTTCTTCTTCTTCTTCATCTACCCCTGCTTCTTCGCTTCCTTCATCGTCAGACTCTTGTAGTCCTGCATCCGGGAATGGGAGTGGAGTGCCAGTTCGTAGGAATAGTTCGGATGTCTCGGGATGTTCGGTTTTATACAAAGCCGACTTCCATCCGAGTCTGAACCCACTATTGTAAACTAGTTGAAATTGGGTGGCAACTTCTCCCATAGCTCCCTCTCTTCCCAATGCTTTCCCTTTTTGCAGACCCTCCTCCATCCCTTTCTCTTCACCCTCTCTCTTTCCTTCTTGGTGAGCTTTGTTGAGCCGAGAAATGCATTCAGACTCTAGCTTTCCCACTCTCTCATTTAGTCTGACCACTTCGGCTTCAGCTTCTGACCGTTTGGTCCCTTCTGCGCGAGCTCGTTCTTCAGCTTCTGACCGTTTGGTCCCTTCTGCACGAGCTCGCTCTTCGGCTTCCTTTATAAGGTTCGCCTTTTTGGAGATTTCATCCTCTAACTTCTTGAGGTTTTCACTGGCGGCTCTCAATGTGTCCGACATGACCTTCTCGTGTTCGGCCACGGTTTTTTGGTGTTTCTCGGACAGTCGGTAGAACTTTGCTTCCATGGTCATAATACCCTGAGTGGCCTAAACAATAGGGAAAAGTGTACAAGTAAAGATCAAAAGGAATCCAAGAATTTAACAAAAAGAGAAATTATATATAAATCATGCGAATAATCCGGGAATACTTACCGTTATCAAATTTTTGGTAATATGGCGAAAGGCTGGACCGGGTTGAGTACCAGCCCATTTATTCATATCTTTCGGCAGACAGGTCGCGAAAGCCAGACCGCGAGCAATTTGTCCCGAGACCTCGTTATCGGGATTGTCCATAATGGAGTCTTGAACTGTAATCGGATGTTCTCCGAACAGTAAGGCGGGGTCCCAGGCCGAGACATGAGAGGAAGGCCCCTCCGTAGGGATCATGGGGGGTTCGTTCCTCCCTTTTTTCTTACGAGGTTGCAGCTCCTCTTCCTGTTCGGGTTCCTCGGATATCTGACCCCTTGCTGGTTCAGGAGATGGTACTCGCTCAGGAATTGGTTGGCCCTCGGATTCCGTGATCGAGATCTCTTCGAGAGGCCTTTTCAGGATCTTGGGAGCTTCGGGAGCTTTCCTCTTTCCTTTTCCCTTGTCTTTTGCCTTTCTTGAAGGGATCACGGTGGATCGTTTACCCATTACCTCAAAAGGGTTGATCGGAGTAGCCATTGCGTATACTTGGCCAGTAGGTACACGGTCGGGGAAATCTTCGGGCCGCTCAACCTCCGCTGGCTGAGCGATATATGGTGCTCGGGGCGGAATCTCGACAGCCTCAGATCTGAGCACTACGGGCCCTTCAAGGAATGATTTGACTTGGGGTTCATAGCCCAAGAGCAGCGGGGCCGAACGTGGTTCTCCTCTCTCATCAACGCAGATGTTTGCCGCAAGAACCCGCCTAATCAGCTCGGCATCTCCTTGCTTCCTGGCGGATTCGAGCCTTCTCTGATCTGCAAAGCAATATCGAACCAATGATGAGAAAGCGGACTGAAATACCCGAAAATATGTTCAAAAGTGTTCGGATACGGTGAAAATCTGTTCGGACAAACTAATTTATGGAGTTTATAAAATTCCATACCTGGTTGTCCAAATTCGCTCCGGCAACGAGAGCTTCCAGGCCACCAATCCCCTCCGACCCTCAGGTAATCCTTCTCGAACCCTTTGTTGGTGCTGGGAAGACCGTTCACCAACTTCTCGTTTACATTCCTAGCGACCAGGTGACTTAGAGTGTTTGATTTGGGTCCAAGGCATTTATATTGGTAAACGGCCAAGATCTCCCTAATCGTTAGATTCACGTCCAAAAGCCGATTAATGGCTATAACCCCCATGATTATCCTAAAGGTGTTAACGGAAATTTGGGAGGGGGTGGCGTTTACGGTTTGTAGGAAGTCTATGAGAAACGAGTGGAGGGGGAACCTAACACCACCCTCTACTATGGCCATGATCGGAAGCAAAATCTCATCCCTGTTTATGACAGGGAAATCGTCCGAATTACAGTAGGTGAGGGAAATGGAAGGGGGAATCTGATAGAGAGACCTAAACCTAGCCATGCTCTCCTCCGTATTCACTAACATAGCCAATTTGCTCGCCATAACTTCAAGAGGATCCTAACAAGATGTTTCGAAAGCTTGGTAAAGAGAAAAACCTAACGGGAAGGCGACGGAGGACTTATTGCAGTGGTTCAGGCGACTGCAACGGGGAGATTTGAAGAATAAGACAGGGAGATGTGGGGCATGAAAGTAAATAACTCAGGAGTGGGGGTTGGATATTTATTTGGCATTCAAAAAGGGGGGGGGATAAATTCACTCCAAACTGCTGAACCGTTCGATTCTTCTTGGAAACGTGCGAGGGAAGGCGGCGGGTTATCATGCAAATTTTGGGGAAACGCAAACGCTTGATTCCGGCTCCCTCCGAGTTACCCGAGGAAGCCGAAATCAGGGGGTAATTGGAGGGGTAATATTTTACACTATAACACTAAATATAAGAAGTGACGTTTTCTGTTCGGTCATGACCGAATGGGATTATTTCCGAACAAAGTGTTCGGGCCCTTGATATTTATTACTGGAAATCTGAATAGTATAAAACCACACGTGGAGATATTCCATAATGATTGTATTTAATGCTAAAACGAAATATCAAGCCACCAGTCAGGCGTATTAAATGTAAGCAAAATATCGCATTAATGTCAGGATCATTACGAGTTAAATGGGGGGTAAACGAGGCCAAATGAGCTGTAATTAATAAGCATTAATGGCAATCAGATAAAGAAGGAAGGAGAAGAGAGGAGAAACAGAGAAAATATCTTGAGTAATAAGAGGTATAAATATAAGAGGAAGGTACTGAAAAAGGGGTTCCTCATAATACAAGAATTAAGAGTGAAATACACAGAGATACAAATTATTTTCCTGGTTGATGTAACATTGATTATGGAATTATTAACTAAACCATCGGAGGTTCTTAGGCTGGTCCCTACGGGGCTAGCCAAGTTTATCTGAGGATCTTTCTCATTGTCTTTATACAGGGAGGAGTGTCTCAAAGATATTCGGATTTCAAGCAAGATTATTCGGGATCAGTTTCAACTTGTTCGGATCTCTCCATATTCAGTTCGGGCGTGTTCGGACTCGATTGACGAGTAAGCCTTGATAATATTGATTAGTCTTTCCTTTTATTATTTACAAAAAACCCACTTACACACAACATCCATCTTTACATAAGATTTTAGTTATCAAACATGAGTGTGATGCTAAGCTTATGGAATACTTCACTTGGGCAATTATCAAACAATTGTATAGACATCACAATATAATCTTAGCTGTTCATTTAGCAAAAAAAAAAAAATGTTAGCTGTTCACAACTCAAAATACCATTGACTTTTTTTTTTTTGTAAAAAATAGATTTAACAACGTAATTTTATACTATATATTAGCCAGTAAATTAAGAAAGGTATACAATTTTGGTATATATTAGCCAGTAAAAATAGATTTAACAACTTAATTTTATACTATATATTAGCTGTTCACTATTAATATTAAATGAACTCGTAATTGTAAAAATGTTGTAAATTCCTTTTCAATTATTTTTTCCGGTTGTTAATTGAAACAAAAAATTTCTGTATCTATTTCAATATATAAGAGTTACGACTATTTCTTTATATAATATAGGTATATTTTTTCATAATAGATATATCTAATTTAACCCTAGGTGGCAGCTCAGCTAGTCCGTCCTTGGGTATGCTCTTCAACGGTCACTAGTTTGAGTCCCCTCAAGGCCACCTATCTAAAGCAAAGCTTTGCGCCTATCATGATACACCTACGTGCTAGTAGGGTGTTGCGTGTCCTTCCTAAGGATTAGTCGAGGCACGTGCTAGTAGGGTGTTGTGTGTCCCCCTAGGATTAGTCGAGGTGCGTATCTACGGAACGCTGACCCGAACACCCAAGGTTATAAAAATAAATATAATATATATATATCTAATTTATCATCACATATTAGTGTGTTTGGATTAATTTCTTTCGTTGTTTTTTTTTTATTTTTTTTTTTTGTTAAGCTTATTAGTTTGTAAGTGATGACATGACATATCAATTAAAACAAAATAATAAAAAAAATTAATATCTTCATTACATAAAAGATAGTAACACCATGCTTGAATTACGATGCATAAGATAGTACCAAACTTTAATTTTTGAGTTTCGTTATACTATCATATACAACAATTATAATATTTGTTAAAAAAATTAACATGTATTTTTTTATTACTTCTATTATTTTAAGTAACACCATTGCAACCCGCAGCGTGATATTTTTTGTTTTCTTCTTCTTCCTTAACTTTTTTTTTGTTCTCTAATCAAAATTATTTAAATCTAAATACATGCTACTCTTTGGATTTTTTTTTTCACCGCTTCCATTACTGTAATTCTCTTTTCAATTTCTTTTGAAAATCTTGTTGGTGTCTTTGTGGCGATTTGATTTCTTTGAAATTTATGAAAGAGATTTAAAAACAAACTCACGAAGCTAATTCATTCAAAAGGCTTTTTACCACCAGAATGGCATTTAACGTTGTTTAAGCATTTCATGGTGATTTTTCAATAAATTGTTCATTTTGGTTTAATGGGATTTGAGGACAAAAATTACACATCAAATTGGAGATTCCAATTGAATTATTATAATTATAAATTGGTTCCTTTTATGATGGTGAAATTATGTTATGAAATGAACTAATTAACACATCAAAGGCTGTGGAATTTGAATTCTCTAATATTATTTTGGATGCTGCAAATGTGTTGAAATAAGAAAATGGGGAAAAAATCTTATTGGGTAATATCATATCCCCAATTGTTGAAAATATAAAACTTTTGCTAAGAAAGTTAAACTGTTGGAACATGGATGTAAATTCTTTTGCTCACAATTAGGCAGCTTGGGCTTTTTGTAATCAAAGTTTGGGCCTATCCATCTCTAAATTGTCGAAGTGGGTCTTTGATTCAAATGGCAAAGATGGATAAGGGCCCTTTCATCCATTTGATTTTTTGTGTTCTGATGTTGTTTTGCACTTGCTTTGCTGATTGTATAGTCTTTTGTTGTTCAGTCTAATAAAAGAGGATTGCTCAGCCAAAACAAAGGAACACGTGAGGGCCGAAACAAAGAAACACGTGAGGCACTGGACATGAAAATTGTGTGGCCTATTAACATAGCTTCCAATCCAAAATATTTGGTTGAGTCAATCACTCAAGCCCAAGCAGATACGTAGCCCAAAAAATTATGATTTTTGATGGATAAGAGTTGAAGACATTTGATTTTAATGGGTCAAATAAACAATAAGCCCAATTTTTTAACCCAACGAGTATATTTGTTTTTGGTTTGATTCTTGGGGAAGCATATTAATGTTTTTGGGGCCAATTTTATGATGAAGAATGTTGGCAAACTCACTAACAGCGTTCACACCGACCGGGTGTTTTATACCACCTTTTTAGTTCACACCAAAAATCACTCTAGATCTTGAATTTTATTTTTTTGCTAAATACGAATATTTCATTGAACAAAAGCAGAAATACAAAGCCAATCTCTTGACCAGGCCTCTTGCACAGAAGTTGGGAGATTGTTGATCACAACTCTCTCTAGATCTTGAATTTTATTCATGTCACTGTCTCTCTCCTCTTTCCTTTCTTAGAAGCTCGCTCACTGCCTCGAATGCTCTAACCGTTATGACCAATTCGAATGTACAATCAACTCTAGAAGTATGGAGTAGTTTTTAACAGAAATTATTCAAAACCCTTGCTACCCAGCACTCTATCCTAGCTTACGACAACTTTGTTCTTACAACAAAATTCTTTTTTGTGAGGACAAAATGGGGACTAGGTCTCTCTCATGGTTTAGAACTTAGATCACAAAATTTTAGAAACCATCTAGACACATGCGGGATGTTTCATCATGGTTTTGGTGGACCCAAGTTTACCTAATCAAAATTTAGTATGTTACATACACAATATATTTTACAACTGTTGAATTTTTTATTAGTTTTTATCTAGACTCATAATTAATATCATTTTATTATTTATTATTTACAATTTGACACATCACAAATTGTGAATGTTTTTATGAAATTCGAGAGTGCTTTTAGACTTATTGATCACAACTCTCTCTCTCTCTCCAATCTCTCTTTTCTCTCTCTCATTGCGTGTTGGAAATTTCAGTACAGTTAATCAGCGAAATTAATGTAAAACAAAGTCATAAAACCAAACATAAATATATTAAATGAAAAATACACAAAGACATAAATTAAAGTGACCATGATCAACATGAGGTCATGAGCATCATCAATTATGAACAAAAATATAGACCAATTAAGGGCAAGAGCTCTTTCGCAGTGTTACACCTCGTAGACATATGGGGTCTTATTCTCCACATCTTCACACAGCCAAAAAAAGAAGAAGATAAAAACCATGGACAAGATCAACAAAGTCGTTAACGCAAACCCATAACAGAAAGATGAAAACCACTCATAAGAACAAAGTCGTTAACACAAACACATAACAGAAAGATAAAAACCAAGGACAAGAACAAAGTCGTTAACACACAAACACATAATAGAAAGAGTTGCTGCCAATGTTAATATTATCAGACAAGAGCTCCACCGTCCACTTCGGGAGGTGCATCATTGTTGTTGGAACTACACCTCCGTAGAGCTTGAAAGAGAGAGAAAAGAACAATCCCTAGGCCAACAAAAGCAGTAACGAGTTCAATCCAAGCCAACATTTCTTCTCTGTTGCAAGGGGAATACCATTTAATAATAATAACAAAAGAAAAAACCAATAAAGAGAAAGAAAAAAAAAATGCACGAGCTTACGTCTTCTGATGAGGAGGTGGCACAGAGTTCACATCCATTGGGGCTGGCAACTTCAGAGGTACCCGAAGAACTTGGCAATGACACAGACTTGAATGAGAGGTTTGAGAGACGAAGAAGACAGAGAGCTTTGAAGAGACACCGAGATGAAGGAGCTTTGAAGAGAATTTATACTACTGGGAATTTAGCAAACATTATATACTTTCTCTTTCATGGGATTTGGTTGTATGGACGGAATTCAAAACATTATATTGTAGAATGTATATACGTCTTTGCATCCGCATTGCCAAAACAGTTTTTTAATAAGGATGCAAATACATTCTACATTATAATCAACTCTGCATCCGCATTGTCAAAAGTTTATTTAAATTTCTTTTATTTCTCTATCCTTTAACAACGACTGGAAAGCTGAAACGATAGCTCGAAAGGGTCAACTTGGTTCCCCCCACACTCACCCAAAAAGACTGACCAAAGCATGACGTTCATACCGCGTTTGACCCCGTAACACTAGCATCCATGCGCCAATTGCCAACTTGTTGTGACACTAGTTCACTATGCAACACATGTCCACAAACAACGAATTTAAACAAACCCCATTTATACTTTCAACTTTAATTTGAAAATTAATAATATCTTATTTCAAAACAAGTCGACAAAATTTATTTCATCGTTATCACCTAGTTTATTGTGATCGGTACATAATAATAATAATAATAAAAGTATCCAAAATATCCATATTAATAATAATGAAAAAAGTTGTTTATTGTGATCAGTACATAATAATAAAAGTATCCAAAATATCCATATTAATAGTAATTAAATAAGTTGTGAAAAATATTGTATGTAGTTGTTTATTTAATGATATAATATAGTTTACTTGAAGCATAAGAAGTTGGGTGAGATCAACCGACTTAATTTGTTTATTTTTCAATGGCGGCGCTGAACACTATTTATATCTTACGGTCTTCGTGTCTTTGAAACTTTAAAAAAGAGGAACGGGGCTGTAAATTTGGTGAGCGACTCGTTGAGAAAGTTGCACTTGCACGTAATAGAAGAGAAAGAGAGAGAAGTGGTTTAATTAAATTTACATGTGTATGCCAAAGACAAAGGTGGCGAATCCAAGAGATAAACGCGAGCTCCATATATCGAGAGGGGTTGAAGAAGTTGATGCTGATCACGAAGAATGGCTATTATATCAACAACAACAACAACCTCACACACAAAGTGGAAGGGTGCCAATGTTGTCAGGGCTTAATAGGGAGAGAGAGATGTCTGCTATGGTATCAGCTTTGACACATGTGGTATCTGGGGAAGTGCCTTTTGGTTTTGTTGATGAATCGGATTTGACACAAAGCCTTGCTTCTGGTTCTGGTTCTGGTTCTGGTTCCGGTTCCTCTATTGGAGTTGGACACAAAAGAGGACGACAAGAAGAGGCACCATCTACAAGGCTTTCTAGAGCTTTTGATGACTTTACACTTGAAGGCTCATCTTCTAGTATAAGAGGTAAATTTCCTCTCTTTTTTTTTTTTTTTTTTTTTTTTTTTTTTTTTTTTTTGAAGTTTTAATTTGTAATCATTTCATGGAAGTTTAATGTTTCTCTCTTTACATGGAAGTTTAAGTATCACCAGCTATCAAGTTATAATAATCTTACAAAGAAAAATCAGCAAATGAATTGAATACACAAGTCTAATATTTTGCCTTATCAATATTTTTATTATTCCTTATGTTTTTGGTATTCATTTTATATTTTTCCTTTTTATGTAAAAGTTTTGATATTTGCATGCAATAACTAGGGCATGTCCCTATTATCCTAGAGAATCTAGTAGTACTATTACATAGCCTATCCATTAAAAAATCATCAAAAAAAGAATGCTATATGCTATCCATCATTTATCATTTTTATCCCTACCAAATTATCTCCCATTTCACTGATTTTGTATCATCTGCAGCTACACAAGGGTCAAGCAATATGACAAGCACAAGCACAACAACACCACCACCAACAACACAAACACAAGCAGCATTAACTCCAACATTCGAGTACAACAAAGAGAATCATCCATCAGAACAGAGGAGAAAATACAGGGGACTGAGACAGAGACCATGGGGTAAATGGGCAGCAGAGATAAGAGATCCATTCAAAGCTGCCAGAGTATGGTTAGGCACATTTGACACAGCTGAAGCTGCTGCTCAAGCCTACGATGAAGCTGCTCTTCGTTTCAGAGGCAACAAAGCCAAACTCAACTTCCCTGAAAATGTCACACTAAGACAACCAAACCCCAATTCTCCAATGAACCAGTTCACCATTTCTGATCCTCCAAATACCCTTTTGTCCATTCCTACATCCACTGAATCCATTGTTCACTCTCAGTCTCAAGCACTGCTTCATCCTCAACACCATAACCTTAACCATTTGCATATTTCCCAAGCTTCTACAAGAAACTTTTTTGACTATCTTAATCATCAAAATCATCATCAGCTGGTTGATTTTCAAAGGCAGCCAATGAGTCTATACGATCAGATGCTTTTGTCATTTCATTTCCAATCTTCTCCTTCATCAATATCATCTTCTTCACTTGCCTCCTCTGTTTCTTCATCTTCTCCTTCACAACCACCACCTTCACTTCCTCTGTTTTTCCCGGCTCAGCCGCCAGGTCAGCTTGTTCCGGTCACCAGTACCGCCACAGATTTTTCAGCACCGGTTTGATCAAAGCCTGGTCCTCATAATACTCCTTCCTCTGGATAAATTTTTCTTTTTTCTTGTATTCTTTGTTGCTCAGTTATGAGTTTATGACTTTTCGTTTGGTATTGAATATTGAATATTGATACAAAAAATTTAATTTATCCAAACAAAGATTTTAGTAGTCAGCAACATAATAAAATATATATTTTTTCAGCTCATAGATTTGTCATGCTGGTCTACTTTTAGTAAATCAAATTGCCCAAAAACTATTTGATTTCTTTTTTTGACATTGTCCCTGTCAAACAACCTTTACGGTTCAAGGTTGTAATTATCTGCACGCCTCACTTTTTAGATACAATTATATTTGACCAACATTCAATAAATAAATTAATAAATTTTCCAAAAAAAAAAAAATATTTAAACGAACATTTTAATGGCATTATCCGGTTTATTTATTTTTTGGGTATGAAAGAGAATTTTGATTTGAATTTTCCATCCTCGTTACAAATGAAAACAATCTTTATTCCTCCCGTACGTGAAGAATCTTCATAGCATTGTAGAAGAACTTATTCGCTTCCAATATAATAATACGTTTTGACAGCTTGAACTTTCCTCTGCATAATGTAAGTAAAATAGAAAAAAGTTATAATAAGTTAGATAAATAATAAATATTGTTACACAATAACGTGTACACACTACTTAATTACTTAATATGAACATCAATATTTATAGGCCAAATTGCATAATCATCCCCTGGGGTTTGACTCAGTTGCAAACAGACCCCCTGGAGTTTTGATTTTGCAATATAACCACCTGGGGTTTTTAAATTGGTGAAATTGACCCCTCTAAGTATATTTTTTTGTCAATTTTGCTAACAAAATTTGTCATGTGCATTGTACTTGGGTTTATAATAATAAATTTTTTATTATAAAGTGGTCACATACAATGCATATGAAGACCTACGTCCACACACAAAAGCCCTTGACGGCTACATCTTTACTATATTTCTCGATAGTTACAATGATACCCAAGTAGGGTATATATACTAGAGAAACCTAGTCTAATTAGAGCAATTTGCTTCTATTACAATTAATGGGCCTACACTTGGTTTGGGCCTCATGGCCCAATATATATCTCTAACAATATATATTATCATTTTCATATATATATATATATATATATTTGTATCTTATATCAATGATATATATATATATATATATATATATTAATCATTTGCTCTTATAATTAATATCCTAGATCTATGTGGGACTTAATTATTTAGAAAAAATATGTGGGACTTAATTGTTTAACTAACTATATATATATAATGAATATCCTTACATGTACTTTTTTGTATTCATATCTAACACATATTATTCATAATATTTTAAATAGATTTTGGAGCGTGCTACTCTAAAATGAATTTGTGAACCATTTAGCTTGTTTCTAGTTATTTCCCTCCATACCAAAATAATAATAATAATAATAATTTATAATGGATTGATTATTCGAACTTTTTCTTTTCTTGATATATGTTTAAGAGATTTATATATAAGAAATTCTATAAATTCACACTAAATTAATAACCATGCTACAAAAGCCCGGAATGGAAAACATTATATACATTCTACAATATAATGTTTCCATTCTGTGCTTTGGTAGCACCATAGGTGCGTGGGTTTTCCATGCTACCAAAGCACAAAATGAAAAACATTATACTATCCATACTAACAAAGTCCGGAATAGAAAACATTATCTACAATTTAAAATATAATATTTTCATTCCGTGCTTTGGTAGCACCATAGGTGCGTGGATTTTCCATGCTGCCGAAGCACGAAATGGAAAAATTATACTATCCAGCAAAAAAATTATCATCACTCTAGCAAAGGCTAAAGTTAACAGGCTTCAATTAATTAGCAAGGTCAAGAGTACTACAAAACTCATGTCAAGGTTGTTGTCCACTTAATTATCTCACCATGGATTTCTCTCTAATTTACATCCAAAAAATAAATAAATTAGTTTTTCAATCCACTACATGAGAAACACAAGGCAGCTTCCCACAATCATAATGTATAACATCCAATACCCTATTGTAAAGAAGCCTATAGAACACCACATCCCTTAAGAATTTCATCAACCATCCAGGCCCACCTAATTGCACCCACCCTGACACATACGAGCTTGCAATTAAGCCCGCGGCACGCCACCTCTGTTGGCCCAAGGCTTGCTTTTCTAGCAATCAATTCCCCAATTTGCTGGCCCAAAACAACAGCATCTTCCAAGGCTGCACATTCATTTTGGCCTAGATCAGGTGTCATAGGGTGCATGGCATCACCTGCAACTGTAATATTGCCCTTGCATATATTTCCAAATATGATATCCCATGGATACCTATACATCAGTGGAGCCCATGTTAGAGTGGAAAGATCAGAGTGCAGTACAATCCGTGTGTACGATTGAGGCAAGTCTTTGGCAAAGTTCTCAATCACTTCTTTTTGGATCAATTTTGGGTCCCTTGCCATGTTGCCTGCAATGCAAAATATTAGAATGTATTATAGGCCCAAGGGCCAAGGCCCAAACTCATTGACCTGTCTAACTTTAATGTTCTAGTACGACTCTAAGTAATATGCATAAGTTCGTTTGGCAAGCCCCCAAAAACCAGCTTTTAGAATTATTTTAGCAAGCCCCACAAAATAAAAATATATATATATATTTTTTTCCCCTCATTTTCTATATATTTTTCAGCAAATAAATAAATCAGCACTCTAAATTTGTACTATTAAATCTAGATCTTTAGGCCTATATATAAAGGTCTCATTTGTAATGTTTACTACACCCACACTGTGTTTGGAAATGGGGAAAAAGGAGGGAAGAGTAAGAAGAGGATGGAAAAGAAGAAAAAGAAAAAAGAAACAAAAAGTGAGGGACACCTAATCAGTTTGGCCCACTTTTGCAAGTAAAATATGTAATGTAGATGTAAACTTTGATTTTTAATTCACATAAAAAATTACATCTGGGCATAAAGGTAAAAAACATAAATTGTTCTTTCCATCTCCTTTCCCTTTACAAACCAAACCAAACAAAGATTCACTTTTCTTTTTCTTTTCCTCCTTCCCTCCCTGTTTCCAAACATAAATGAGGGAAACATTTTCTTTTTCCTTTCATTATCCTTTCCTTTTCCTCCTTCTTTCCTTTTCTTTTCTCATCCTCCCATTGCAACCAAACACAACATCCATCTTTACATAAGATTTTAGTTATCAAACATGAGTGTGGTGCTAAGCTTGAAATTAAATTGATACCTATGGAATACTTCACTCGGGCTATTATAAAACAATTGTATAGACATCACAATATAATGTTAGCTGTTCACAACTCAAAATACCATTGACTTTGTTTTGTAAAAAATAGATTTAACAACTTAATGTTATACTATATATTAGCCAGTAAATTAAGAAGGGTATACAATTTTGGTTGGGAAAATAATAGTATTGTATTTATGGTCGCCTTTTATGGCATCTAGTTGGTTGTTTTGCTTAGAGGTAGTGAAATTACATTTGTAATATATTATCCACCTAAGGTTGTTTTGTTTAAAATTCTAATAACTATTGCCTACTATGAGAACCACGACTCGAGGGTCAAATGGGCCTCAAAATGTGACCCAACTGATGAATGATCATCCCTCTAGAATGAAGGTGATGTTACAGTAGAGTCGCCACTTATTTTTGCAAGAAAGAAAAATAAGAAAATTCTAAAAAAATACTTCTCTTTTATTCAATTTGGATTGTATGATTACAATTGAGTGTCCAGAGCGGAAAATTACATAGCAAAAATTTGTTTCCTAGGTACAATCTAAGAAAATTACATTTGAATGCTTCCTAAATACAGTATAGTAAAATAGAAATTTACATTCATCAAGAAACTAATCTAGAACCTTCAAGACTAGGCTCGGGGGCTTGGTTACAAAATGAGAAGGTGTAAGCACCTCATTTTGCCCGACTGAAATTGGTCTTCTAGGATAAAGCTTGGCCAAAAACAAATATTTCAATGTACAAAAACATGGTTTATCATAAAATTTATTTTAAAGGTTCAAGTTCTTTATTAAATCATTTACATGTGAAAAAACATATTATCGTCATCATCATGTGAATAGGCAAACAAATAAAAAATTCAGTCAAGAATGCTTACCTGCATGCACATGGAAGAAGATCCTATTGATTGCTTTAGAATCACCAGAGTTATGTTCAACTTTGACTGCAATCAAAGAATTGGTTAATAGAAGACACAAAGAATTAATCACAATGAAAAACTTTGAAAAGGGGTGAAAAGCAGAGATCAAGAGAGTTGCTGTATGGCTGCAATGGTGGGGAGTTTGCATATTGCCCAACTGCAAAAAGAGAACTCCAATGATGCTTCCTTGATGGTCTTCAAGGTACCCGTGAACAGAGCTTCGCCGTAGAATATCCAAAGGGGATTTTTGTGGGGGCTTTTCTCTGTCTTTCAATGGTGGATTACTTAGAGGTGTTTTATGCTTTAGAAATCATATGCAGAATGATCTGGAATTCTCTCTAAAGCTCAAACTTTGGGACCCTTGTAACTCACCTCCTCTTTTCTTTTTATAGCCAAACAAATGATAAGCTATCTTTTGTTTAATTTTTTATTTTTTATTTTCAAATAATCCCTATTCTTTATCCTCTACCAGCTGTGAACTGACTTGGACGTGTGAGAATTCAAAATTCAAGTTTAGAGATAATTTTGGGATAAAAAAACGTGCTCCAGGTTCGAAGTGCCGGATTGGTGGTTCAATGTGCCGGCCGGTACTTCAATGTGTGCTTGAAGTGCCGGCCGGTACTTCAAATCCCAATCAAAGTGCCAAATACGAGCTTGAAGTGCCGGCCGGTACTTCAAACCTTAATCAAGGTACCAGCCGATACTTTGAGTTTTAAGAAAACATTTTCAGCTTCTTTTTTTGTATTTATTCGTTTGTTCAATGTTGTCCCACTTTTTATGATAAGCACTAGATATAATAGTGATCTTAATCTTCTTAAAATATTTGAATTGATCTATTTCAATTAATCCTTATATTTTAATTAATTAATCATATTATTTATCCAACTTAAACTGATTTTATCTAACGTAGTAGAGTCCATAATTATTTATCATTACAGGCCAATGGGACGTTTACACCTCATTAATTAAAATCAACCTAATTAATGGACCAATGATAATTAGTTTGGATTAATCCTATGTACCTGAAATTATTAAATCATTATGCACTCTATCCGTTAAAACTTCAATTGATCATAACATTTGCCCTTATGGTCCGATTTGAATACATGATACGTCATTTCAATCGTCTAAACTTAAAGATCTGTTTGATTACTTTTAGTTGTCGATCAGACGGTCAAAAACACTGTTGGTTTAAAACCCTAATTTAGGCACGTTGTGCACTTTCCGTTTTTAGAATTTTAATTTGTGAAAACCCTAGTTTGTGTGAGAGTTAGAATGTAGGTAGCAAAATGGGGTGTCAACGCCTACATAAACACATGTACATATAAAAACAATATTCTATTGGAGCATAGCATAAGAATGCAAACCTATCCAAGTAACTTTGCCAGTGAGAAACCAGTAAAGCTCTTTAGCCTCTTTATCATTGAGAGGAACAAAGCCAGCCCTTTTGCCATCAGTTACAAATATATATACATATATCTAATTTATCATCACATATCAGTGTGTTTGGATTAATTTCTTTCGTTTTTTTTTTTGTTAGCTTATTAGTTTGTATGACATGACATATCAATTAAAACAAAATAATAATAAAAAATTAATATCTTCATTACATAAAAGATAGTAACACCATGCTTGAATTACGATGCATAAGATAGTACCAAACTTCAATTTTTGAGTTTCGTTATACTATCATGTATACAACAATATACTATTTGTTAAAAAAATTAACATGTATTTTTTTATTACTTCTGTTATTTTAAGTCACACCATGTCCGGCTCTGCGGCATGCAAGTTGCAACTGGTGGCGTGATATTTTTGTTTTCTTCTTCTTCTTACTTTTTTTTTTTTTTTGTCTCTAATCAAAATTATTTAAATCTAAATACATGCTACTCTTTGGATTTTTTTTTTCACCGCTTCCATTCCTGTAATTCTCTTTTCAATTTCTTTAGAAAATCTCCTGGTGTCTTTGTGGCGATTTGATTTCTTTGAAATTTATGAAAGAGATTTAAAAACAAACTCCCGAAGCTAATTCATTCAAAAGGCTTTTTACCACCAGAATGGCATTTAATGTTGTTTAAGCATTTCATGGTGATTTTTCAATAAATTGTTCATTTTGGTTTAATGGGATTTGAGGACAAAAATTACACATCAAATTGGAAATTCCAATTGAATTATTATAATTATAAATTGGTTCCTTTTATGATGGTGAAATTATGTTATGAAATGAACTAATTAACACATCAAAGGCTGTGGAATTTGAATTCTCTAATATTATTTTGGATGCTAGCAAATGTGTTGAAATAAGAAAATGGGGAAAAAATCTTATTGGGTAATATCATATCCCCAATTGTTGAAAATATAAAACTTTTGCTAAGAAAGTTAAACTGTTGGAACATGGATGTAAATTCTTTTGCTCACAATTAGGCAGCTTGGGCCTTTTGTAATCAAAGTTTGGGCCTATCCAACTCTAAATTGTCGAAGTGGGTCTTTGATTCAAATGGCAAAGATGGATAAGGGCCTTTCATCCATTTGATTTTTTGTGTTCTGATGTTGTTTTGCACTTGCTTTGCTGATTTTTTTTTTTTTAGATGAGTAAGGATAATTTTTATTAAATATCAGACAATACAGTAGAGGGGTCAAGACCATCTCCACTTACAAAAAGCTAATTTGGGATAAAAGAGATGGAGATTGGCCCATCAAAATTAGAGGCACAAGCCCAGCTAGCTAAATTATGCACAAAAAAATTTGCTTCTCTATGAACATGAACAAAGTCCCATGCTTTAAAAGAGTGAAGGAGAGATTTGGTATCATTAATGATTCCACGGATGCTCCAATCATGTCTTCTGATTTTTTGAAAAGGCTTCAATGTTTTCTGAATTTTTTGAAAAGGCTTCAACAGTACTAGGAGCGTCTCCTTCAAACAAAACATATTTGCATCCTATATCTCGAGCTGAAGTGATGGCTAGAAGAGCTGCATGAGCTTCTCCCCATAATGGGTCACCTGCAGGTAAATTTTTTGAGCAAGCATAGAGTAGTTCCCCTGTATCAGTTCTACAACAAGCTGCAACTGTGACTTTGTTATAACGAATAGCAGCATCAAAATTAAATTTCAACCAGCCAAGTGGAGGAGTCTTCCAATCCATTTTATAGGATATTGGAGAACTTATTTCAGCCCAAGCCTTCAAATGCTCAAGATAACTTCTGTTAATATGGGAGGCAATGTCATGGGGATCTGGATTTTTTTTTATTAAAAATAACTTGATTCCTCCACCACCAGATTTTGTAAAAAAGTATGGATGCAAATAAGATAAATTTTTGCTCATCTTCCTTTGGGACTTGAAGAAAGTCAGAGGGATAGATAATTTTCTTTATCCATTCATGAATGGGCTATGCATTCGTATTAGTAAGGTTAAGTGGCCAAGGAGATAATGACCATGTAATAATAGCAAAAGGGCAGCTAAAGAAAAGATGCTCACAGGTTTCAGGCTGTGAGGAACAAAAAGGATAGTCACTATCTTCAATTTCCCAATTCTTGCTAAGAACATCTCTAGTTGGTAGGATGTTTCAAGCAATTTTCCAAAGTAGAAGTTTCAATCTTTCATGTATTTTGAGCTTCCATAGTTGCTTCCATTCTTTTCTATGGAGGGGACCAGTGTTCTATATATTTGGCAATTGGGCCTGAATATAGGCTGATTTGACAGAGAAATTGCCACTTTTATTTGGAGCCCATATAATTTTATCTTGTGGGTGAGCTGCTGATAGATGGATTTTAAGAATAGCTTGGATAATTGAAGGATCAAAGAGGTTGTTGAGTTTGTTTGTGTCCCAATGGAGTCGATCTTCAATCATAAGGTCGACAACCAAATAGGGAGAAGTGATGTTACCTGATGAGTTTGGTGAGAAATTTTCAATTGAAGGGATCCAAGGATCCTCCCAAATTCTTATGGAATCCCCTGTCCCAACAAGATAGCAAACACCTTTTTGAAGAGTGTTTTTGGCACCAAGAATGCCTTTCCACAACCACGAGTGAGATGAAGAGGGGGAGGCTTTTAAGAAGCTTTGGCCTCCCAAGTATTTTGTTTTCAATAGCTTGATCCATTCACTGCCCACATCTGAAATGATCATCCATCCAAGCTTTTCCTGAAGTGCATTATTAAAATCTGAAGTTTTTCTAAGCCCAAGCCCCCCAGCTTGTTTTGGTTTACATACTTTGTTCCAAGAAAAAAGAGGATGTACCTTGCCTGAGTCAGTATATCCCTATATAAAATTCCTGATGCTTGTATCAATTTGAGAACAAATAGACTTGGGGAGAGAAATAGAGGTCATTGAGTACATAGGTATTAAAGATAATACTGACTGAGCTAAAGTGATCCTGGCTGCTTGTGAGAGAACCTTGCACTTCCAACCTTGTGTTTTTGCTTTAATTTTCTTTACTACATTTTCAAATAAATGTTTTTTGCTTCTATTGAAAGCAAGAGGAAGGCCAAGATATTTAGATGAGGGATCTCTTGTCTTGAAGCCACTTATATTACATAATATTCTTTTGATTCCCGAGTTAAGATTATGGCTGAAGAAGATAGAAGATTTCTGAGTATTAACTACTTGGCCTGACCAGGATTGATAAATTTCAAGACAATTCAGAACAGCACCAAGATCTTCATGTGATGACCTTGTGAATAAAAGGAGATCATCAGCAAACATTAAATGTGTAATGGGAGGGCACCCTCACCCTCTAGCAGCTTTAATACCGTGAATATGGCCTGCATTCTCCGCTCTAAGAAGCAAATGAGATAGTACCTCTGTAGCCATGATGAAGAGAAATGGGGATAAAGGGTCCCCTTGCCTAAGACCTCTTTGAGGGTGGAAGAAACTGTAAGAACCTCCATTAAGGAGGATAAGAGAAATCTTTGAGGGTGGAAGTAAACCATAAGAACCTACAGGAGGATAGGCTTAAGTGGTAGTAGAGATACATTGGCTTATCCACCTGACCCATTTCTCCGAGAAACCAAAACATTTCAAAACTCCAATAAGGAAGCTCCAATCCAATTTGTCAAAAGCCTTTTCCATCCTCCTTAAGTAACATGAGTAACAAAGCTGATTCACTGGGTTTTATTAATATGCGATTTGTTGGCAATCCTTTCACCTGGACAAATAAGAGACCAGCTAGAGCAAATGTTAAAGAAAGGCTAGACAGAGCCCTAGCAAATGCAGACTGGAGGATTCTTTTCCCCAATGCAAAAGTGAAGCATTTCCCCATCATTAAATCAGACCATGCCCCCATTCTCCTTCTTACACAAGGTGATCTAAATAACTATCCCAAACCTTTCAGGTTTGAGAAAACCTGGACCAGAGATACCACAAGCAATAAAGTAATTTATTTAGCCAGGAACTAACCTTTCCTGGGATCACTAGCTTTTAAGCTTTCCACCAAGTTAAAGGAAGTCAAGAAGAAGTTGAAAGATTGGAATAAAGAAACCTTTGGTAACATACATCACCAACTCAATCAAGTTAAATCCCAGCTGTCTACAATTCAAAATCTTGAGCCTTCTGCATCTAATATAGAAGTTGAAGAAAATCTCAAAGCCATTTATAATGAGCTGCTAGCCAGAGAAGAAATTTATTGGAAACAAAAATCTCGAGTACAATGGCTTACTTCTTCTACCCTGAATACAGAGTTCTTTCACCTAAGCACAATTATTCATCGTAGAAGAAATACAATTGACTTTTTGAAAGATAATCATGGTAGCTGGATATCAAGTTGAGAGGCAATTGGTGATTGTTTTGTGGACCATTTCAAGACCATCTTCACAACTTCTCATCCTACTTTTCCTGCTGGCCTAGAAAACCTTACCCGCCAAAGCATCACCGATGAAGATAATGAATGGATTTGTAGAATATAAGCATTATTGGTCTATTGTAGAATTTGATGTGGTCAATGCGGTAACTTCATTCTTTACTCATGGTCATATTTCGGCCTATTAGTCTATGCAACGTCATTTACAAAATTATCTCAAAAATTCTAGCTAATAGGCTAAAACAAATGCTACCCAAACTCATTTTCCCATGGCAGGCAGGTTTTGTCTCAGCCAGACTCATTCAAGATAATAGTACACTTGCTTTGCTGATTGTATAGTCTTTTGTTGTTCAGTCTAATAAGAGAGGATTGCTCAGCCAAAACAAAGAAACACGTGAGGGCCGAAACAAAGAAACACGTGAGGCACTGGACATGAAAATTGTGGGGCCTATTAACATAGCTTCTAGTCCAAACTATTTGGTTGAGTCAATCTCTCAAGCCCAAGCAGATAAGTAGCCCGAAAAATTATGATGTTTGATGGATAAGAGTTGAAGACATTTGATTTTAATGGGTTAAATAAACAATAAACCCAATTTTTTAACCCAACGAGTATATTTTTTTTTGGTTTGGTTCATCGGGAAGCTATTAATGTTTTTGGGGCCAATTTTATGATGAAGAATGTTGGCAAACTCACTAAGAGCGTTCACACCGACGAGCTGTTTTATACAACCTTTTTAATTAAATTATGGCCATTCACACAATCACACCAAAAATCACCCTTTTAATCAAATGAAAAATACACATAGACATAAATTAAAGTGACAATGCTCAAAATGAGGTCATGAGCATCATGCAATTATGTATGAAAATATAGACCGAGGCTGTTACGAAAATTTGATTACTAACAGTTTGATCTAGGCGCGTAGGATTACCAAGATATTGATCAAGGCGGGCAAGCATTACAACAAGCATCTGTTGCATCTCCTTGAACATTTGTTGTTCTGAAGCTAGACTTTTAACTTTAGCTTCTCATGGCTCCATGCAAAAGGCCTCCATAACTTGCTCTGATACCATTTGTTATGAACCCAATTTTTTGTTGGTTGCTTCGAGGGAATCAAAACCTCTTAATTTGATAATGGCTTACTTCGAGGGAGTCTAGACCTCCTAAACAAGCTAACACTTGATTTTTCTGATAAATATTTTGATTGATTTTATTCTCATTAGAGGTGGGCTTTAAATAGCGAAGCAATTTACAAAAAGAAGAAGTATAAAATAACTCAACTTCATCCAAAAGAGATTGAGTGCAACTAGCCTAAGTAAATAACAACTCCTAAACAGACAACAATTCCTAAAGATAATTCCTAAACAATTGCTCTGTTGGACAGAGCTCAAAACAGAGTTTTATTTGATTGCCAACAACCCTAAGCAATCCTAAACCATTCAGTAACATCAAATACGTAACCTCTAAAACATGTAGCTATCCACAACTCCCATTTGCAACCAAGTTAATGGACCACCATTTGATAACCACCGAGTTGACTCAGTGAGTTGACTTAGTTTAACTCAGCAACATGCACTGCATGTGCTCGTGACATTCCCTCCTCCTAAAATCATCCATTGTCCTCTTTCTTTGAGGGAGTCCAGACCTCCTAAACAAGCTAACGCTTGATTTTTCTGATAAATAACTCAACTTCATCCAAAAGAGATTGAGTGCAACTAGCCTAAGTAAATAATAACTCCTAAACAAACAATAATTCCTAAAGATAATCACTAAACAATTGCTCTGTTGGACAGAGCCCAAAACAGAGTTTTATTTGATTGCCAACAATCTATTGCCAACAACCCTAAGCAATCCTAAACCATTCAGTAACATCAAATACGTAACCTCTAAAACATGTAGCTATCCACAACTCTCATTTGCAACCAAGTTAACGGACCACCATTTGATAATCACTGAGACTCCGACCTCGACCCTTTATCTATCACTCTCTCTCTCCCTCTCTCTCTTACTCTTTACCTCTTTACAGTCTACACACACATTAAATTAACTGAATTTTGTCTTGTAGTTTTAGTTGTAGAAAAAAAAAAACATGTTTTCTGTTATTGTCATCAAATTTGTAAGCTATGGTCGGTATATTTTGAATGAAAGGTTACTTTGAGTGAGTTATAGACCAAGTTAACAAAAATATAGACCAACAAAAGAAAAGAAAGAAGGATAAAAACCAAGGACAAGAATAAAGTCATTAACACAAACGCATAAAAGAAAGATAAAAACCAAGGACAAGAACAGAGTCGTTAACACAAATACATACCGAGTTGACTCAGTGAGTTGTCTATAGAAGAACAAAAGAAAAGAAAGAAAGATAAAAACCAAGGACAAGAACAGAGTCGTTAACACAAACACATAAGACATAATACAAAGTCGTTAACACAAATACATACCGAGTGGACTCAGTGAGTTGTCTATAGAAGAACAAAAGAAAAGAAAGAAAGATAAAAACCAAGGACAAGAACAGAGTCGTTAACACAAACACATAAGACATAATATGAAGTCGTTAACACAAATACATAAGTCGTTAACACAAATACATACCGAGTTGACTCAGTGAGTTGTCTATAGAAGAACAAAAGAAAAGAAAGAAAGATAGACAAGAACAGAGTTCACACAAACACATAAGACATAACACAATTAACACAATTAATACATACCGAGTTGACTCAGTGAGTTGTCTATAGAAGAACAAAAGAAAAGAAAGAAAGATAAAAACCAAGGACAAGAACAGAGTCGTTAACACAAACACATAAGACATAATATAAAGTCGTTAACACAAATACATAAGACATAATATAAAGAGTTGCTGCCACCGTTAATATTATCAGACAATAGCTCAATTTCCAAAGTCGGCGATCATATTCGCAGCTTGAAGTTCCGCTTCGGGAGGTGCATTACTGTTGTTGGACCTACACCTCCGTAGAGCTTGAAAGAGAAAGATGAGAATAAGCACCAGGATAACAAAAGCAGTAATGAGCTCGATCCAAGCCAAAATTTCTTCTCTGCTGCAAGGGGAATACCATTTAGAAAACAAATATCATTAAAAAGAAGAAGAAAAAAATGCACTCGCTTACGTCTTCTGATGAGGAGGGGGCGCAGAGTTCACATCCATTAGGGCTTGCAACTTCAGAGGTACCAGAAGAACTTGGCAATGACACAGACTTGAATGAGAGCTTTGAACTTGGCAATGACACAGAGTTGAAAGAGAGTTCTGAAGAGAATGTGCTGTGAGTGGGTTTTTTTTGGCTGAATAGTCTTGAGCGGTTATGACGAATTAAATAGCTGCTGTGTTGCTATGGTACTTGTAAAGGTTTTTACTTTAAAAACATATGGATTTACAATTTTTACTTTACAAACATATGGTATGGATTCTTGGAAAGGTTTTTACTTTACAAGCATATGGTTTGGATTCTTGGAAAGGTTTTTACTTTACAAGCATATGGTATGGATTCTTGGAAAGGTTTTAACTTTACAAACATATGGTATGGATTTTTGGAAAGGTTTTTGCAAGAATCTTGTAAAGTAATGCTTGACTAAAGAACCATAACACGCGGAGAACCCCTCACACTTTGAAAACGGTGTACACCTTGTAATGTTATTACAATAATAACAACGATATATTAATCATTTACTCTTATAATTAATATCCTATGTGGGACTTTTATTTAGAAAAAGAAAAATGTGAGCCTTAATTGTTTAACTATATATGTAACTTAGTTATATATGAATATCCTAACATATACTTTTTTGTATTCATATCTAACACATGTTATTCATAATATTTTAAATAGATCATATTGGAGCGTGCTCCTCTAAAATGAATACGTGAACCATTTAACTTGCTTCTAGTTATTTCCCTCTATACCAAAATAATAATAATAATAATAATTTATAATTGATTGATTATTCGAACTTTTTCTTTATATGTGTTTAAGAGATTTATATATAAGAAATTCTATGAATTCACACAAAATTAATAAATATGTATATATCCACTACTAACCGTATAAAACACAAGTAATATTACAATAAAAATTACTAGTTTTAATAATTTTCTCTAAAAGCAAAGACTTAAAATTAGTTTGACTATGTTATAGGTCCATATGCCTAGCAAGGCTAAAGTTAACAGGCTTCAATTAATTAGCAAGGTCAAGAGTACTACAAAACTCATGTCAAGTTTGTTGTCCACTTACTTATCTCACCATGGATTTCTCTCTAATTTACATAAAAAAGAAACACAAGGCAGCTTCCCACAATCATAATGTATAACATCCAATACCCTATTGTAAAGAAGCCTATAGAACACCACATCCCTAACAACAGCATCTTCCAAGGCTGCACATTCATTTTGGCCTAGATCAGGTGTCATTGGGTGCATGGCATCACCTGCAACTGTAACATTGCCCTTGCATATATTTCCAAATATGATATCCCATGGATACCTATACATCAGTGGAGCCCATGTTAGAGTGGAAAGATCAGAGTGTAGCACGATCCGTGTGTACGATTGAGGCAAGTCTTTGGCAAAGTTCTCAATCACTTCTTTTTGGATCAATTTTGGGTCCCTTGCCATGTTACCTGCATTGCAAAATGTTGGAATGTATTACAGGCCCAAAGGCCAAGGCCCAAACTCATTGTCTTGTCTAACTTTAATGTTCTAGTACGACTCTAGTAATATGCCCAAAAACCAGCTTTTGGAATTATTTTAGCAAGCCCCACTAATAAAATAAATAAATTATTTTCCCTCATTTTCAATAGTACTTTCAGCAAATAAATAAATAAGCACTCTAAATTTGTACTATTAAACTAGATATTTAGGCCTATATATATAAAGGTCTCATTTGTAATGTTTACTACACCCACACTGTGTTTGGAAATGGGGAAAAAGGAGGGAAGAGTAAGAAGAGGATGGAAAGGAACTGGGTTTCATTGTTTGGTTGCTAAGAGGGAAAAAAAGAAAAAAGAAACAAAAAGTGAGGGACACCTAATCAGTTTGGCCCACTTTTGCAAGTAAAATATGTAGATGTAAACTTTGATTTTTAAGTCACATAAAAAATTACATCCGGGCATAAAAGGTAAAAAACATAAATTATTCTTTCCATCTCCTTTCCTTTTACAAACCAAACCAAACAAAATTCACTTTTCTTTTTCTTTTCCTCCTTCCCTCCCTGTTTCCAAACATATATGAGGGAAACATTTTCATTTTCCTTTCATTATCCTTTCCTTTTCCTTCTTCTTTCCTTTTCTTTTCTCATCCTCCCATTGCAACCAAACACAACATCCGTCTTTACATAAGATTTTAGTTATCAAACGTAACATGAGTGTGGTGCTAAGCTTGAAATTAAATTGATACCTATGGAATACTTAACTCGGGCTATTATCAAACAATTGTATAGACATCACAATATAATGTTAGCTGTTCACAACTCAAAATATCATTGACTTTGTTTTGTAAAAGTAGATTTAACAACTTAATGTTATACTATAAATTAGCCAGAAAATTAAGAAGGGTATACAATTTTGGTTGGGAAATAATAGTATTGTATTTATGGTCGCCTTTTATGGCATCTAGTTGGTTGTTTTGCTTAGAGGTAGTGAAATTGCATTTGTAATATATTATCCACCTAGGGTTGTTTTGTTTAAAATTCTAATAACTATTGCCTACATACACACACATATATAAACAATATTCTATTGGAGCATAGCACAAGAATGCAAACCTGTCCAAGTAACTCTGCTAGTTAGAAACCAGTAAAGCTCTTTATCATTGAGAGGAACAAAGCCAGCCCTTTTGCCATCAGTTACAAATTGTTGGAAACCATGGTACCCATGACCTTGAGGAAATCTGGCCAACCCACGCACTGCCCATCTGCCTTAATTGATAGGTGCAGTGAGTCCTAAGCAACGTGCTGCCACCACTGAGTTTACTCCGTCACACCCTATCAAAGCCTTTAATTGGTTTCCAAAATAGAAAAAAGGAAACGTAATGAGTAAAGTACACAAACTTGTAGAATAATATATTTGTCTTTTCGGTGAATTTTTTTCAGTATTTGTCTTTTTTTGTTATTTCTAATTATTGTAACAAGGCTGTTCATGCTTTGGCTGCAGGTTTGGAACAAGTGTGGCTTGAGGAATGAGGATCACCCTTATAGTATTTCTTTCTCTTGTACAGAATGATATTCAATAAATTCACTATCAAAAAAAAAAAAACTCTCAATTATCAAATTGTTGTAAATTCCTTTTCAATTACTTTTTCGGGTTGTTAATTGAAACAAAATATTTCGTCTATTTCAATATATAGGAGTTACCGCTATTTCTTTATATAATATAGGTGTATTCTTTTTATTATAGATATTTTTAATTTATCATCACATATTAGTGTGTTTGGATTAGTTTTTTATTTTTTTTTGCCTGTTAGCTTACTTGCTTTGCTTATTGTATAGTCTTTTGTTGTTCAGTCTAATAAAAGAGGATTGCTCAGCCCAAAAAAAAAAAAAAAAAAAACACGTGAGGCACTGGACATGAAAATTGTGTGGCCTATTAACATAGCTTCCAGTCCAAAATATTTGGTTGACTCAATCACTCAAGCCCAAGCAGATGAGTAGCCCGAAAAATTATAATATTTGATGGATAAGAGTTGAAGACAATTTGATTTTAATGGGTTAACCAAACAATTAGCCCAATTTTTTAACTATATTTGTTTTTGGTTTGGTTCATCGGGATTCGGGAAGCATATCAATTTTTTTGGGGCAAATTTTATGATGAAGAATGTCGGCAAACCCACTAACAGCGTTCACACCGACAGGGTGTTTTAACCACTTTTTAGTTAAATTTTGGCCATTCACAGCAAAAATCACTTTAGATCTTGAATTTTATTCCTCTCACGCCTCTCCTCTTTCCTCTCTCTCTCTCACTGCCTCTCAGTTTCTCTCTCTTGATTCGGATTTGGTGATAGGTTTTGAAGGTTAGTGGTGGTGTGGAAGTGATGGTGGGATTGTAGGTGGTGGTGGTGGATTCGGATCTGGTGTGTATATCCGGTTGGTTTCTTGGTCTCTTGGGGTTGATTGGGCCGAGTGAGTTGGGTGTTATGGAAAAAAAAAAAATTTAATATGATATATTATAAAATGAAAGAGTGTATCGGAAAATATATAATTGTGAATTTTTTGTGAGATTCAAGTATGTCACTAATCTCTCTTTTCTCTCTCTCAATCTCTCATTGCGTGTCGGAAATTTTAGCACAGTTAAACAGCGAAGTCCATGTAAAAAAACATTATAAAACCAAATATAAATAAATTAAATGAAAAATACACAAAGACATAAAATAAAGTGACCATGATCAACATGAGGTTATGACTTATGAGCATCATGCAATTAATTATGAACAAAAATATACACCTAGGGCAGTAGCTCTTTCGCACTGTTACGCCTTGTAGACATATGGGGGGTTCCATTCTCCACATCTTCGCACAGCAGAAAGAAGGATAAAAACCAAGGACAAGAACAAAATCATTAACACAAACACATAACAGAAAGATAAAAACCAAGGACAGGAACAAAGTCCTTAACACAAACATATAACAGAAAGAGTTTGTTGCCACCATTAATATTATTAGACAGGAGCTCCGCCGTCAAAGTTGACGACCATATTCGCGCCATGAAGTTCCATTTCGGGAGGTGCATCATATATTGTTGTTGGATCTACACCTCCGTAGAGCTTGAAAGAGAGAGATAAGAACAATCCCTAGGATAACAAAAGCAGTACCGAGCTCAATCCAAGCCAACATGTCTTCTCTGCTGCAAGGGGAATACCATTTAAAAAAAAATATCATTAAAAAGAAGAAGAAAAAAATGCATGCGCTTACGTCTTCTGCTGAGGAAGGGGCGCAAAGTTCACATCCATAGATTTAGGTCTGGCAACTTCAGAGGTACCAGAAGAACTTGGCAATGACACAGAGTTGAATGACAGGTTTGAGACACAGAGATGAAAGAGAGATTTGAAGAGAATTTATAATTTTTCATCTGAAGAGTTCAATAGCCTTCTGCCACGTGTACAGACATTTTTCCGGCACCAAAGTGTGAGGGTTTTCTTGCATTGCCACCAGCTTGCACTGTTACCAAGGAATTTTGAGGGCAAGTTTGCACAATCTAAGGTGTTTTGCTAGTCAAGGTGTGTTTTGTAATTGTCTTTGCTAATCAAGGTGCATGTTTGAGAAAATATTGAAAATGCAAGCTTTCCTCTAAGTTCTTCCTCAAACACCTTGGTACAGAGATGGAGGCATGGGGGGCAACTTTTATAAAAAAAGAAAAAAATGTATATATATATAAATATAGATATATCATAGAGGGAGGGGGCAGGGGGGGACCTTTGGTGTTTTGAAAAAACTAGGGAGTGGTAAAAGTGTGGTATATATGAGATCTATAGAAACAACAAAACAAATATATTAATAAAAAAACAAAATAAAAATATAAAAAACGAAATAAAATAAAAATTTAGTCATATTTTAAAATGAAATGTTAGTTTACAATATCATTATTTCATCCAAACAATGATATTGTGACTATTGGGATGATGGAGTTTAATCATTTTATTTGTCAATTTTTATGTAAATAGTAAATTCTTTACCCAAACAAAATGTTAATGTAGTTTTATTTTTTCATTGAGTAATGAAATCTGACACTTTAATTGTTACAGTTGATGGGTATGGCTAACAACTAACACGAGTGACCTTGCCTCTTTCTTTATTTTTTGTTTCATTCCTAGTCAATTGTTGTGGTTTGAATTTTCTTATTGAATTTTTTTTTGGCTTAATAAATGTAACCATAGTGAGAATTTAAGTTTCTTTTTGTTTATTTGTCCTCACATGTATCTTTTTTTTTGGCTTTGAGTTGTTCATTTTCTTGTATTCTTTTTACTTAGCAATAGCAATGATAATTAGCCTTTTTTGTTAGAATATTATTGTATATATCCGTAACAAAATAAAAAAATATTGTACATATAATAGATAGTTAACCTAACTTTTATTTGTTATCATTTAATATGGAATTAATCATTGATGATTTCAATAATTTTAAAAAATCGACTTTCATTGTATTAGATAATTGCATTGCAATGTATTAAAAAACAATTATTATGTATCTTATCATTTTTTGATATTTTGTTAATACGAAA
>OU015768.1:519790-564711 GCA_907173295.1 Fagus sylvatica
TTAAGTCAGCCATCAATTGATCCCAACATCACTTTAGATTTTATTGTTTTTATGCTAGAGACATTGAAATTGATAGGTGTCTGTTTAACAAAGAAAATACTTTTACACAACAACTTCTTGTTTCATAATGACCGCCGCTCTGTCCTACATGAAATTGAGGCTTGTTTAAATCAATTTGGCGTGTTTAGTGCTGTTAAGATGTATATTTTTGGTAGACTTTTGTTTCGGTTCCATAATTTTTCCACACGTGTTAGAGTGGAGACAGAGACTGGAATTTAGCAACAACAAAAAAAGTAAAAAGACAGACTGGAGAGTTCAATTTTTAGATATGTAAATGTTATTACGGAAGTGCATCAGGCCCCTGTGGAAAAAGCAAACAGATCAATGGATTCAATCAAATTCATAATTTTAGCTTCAGTGTTAACACATGAATAAGTCATAAATTTCGCGATCATGAGATAATGTGAATTTTAAGGTTAACTATAGCGTCAGTGTTAACTGTTAGTTATCAATTTTTTTTTTTTTTTGAGTTGAGTGTCGATAATAATTTTACTTTAGTCTAATTATAATTTATAAATGTGGATGATAGAATACACATCCTCGTAGATGAATGAGAATCAAAGGAGATGAGGATAACTAATAAATATTACTTGAGTTGGATCAAAAGGGTAATGTACACACTATCCTCTCTACATTAAACTAAATAACAAAATAGAGTGGCCCACCACAAAAAACATGAACCCACATCATGAAAATTGATCCTCTTCACGTGAAACCCAAATAACAATATGGAGTGACCCACCACAAGAAACATGAATCCACATCATGGAAAATGATCCTCTCCATGTGAAATCCAAATAACAACATGGAGTGACCCAAAAGGATGAACCCACACACTAAAAAGGTATCTTAATATGAGAAGAATGAAAACAATAGTTTAGACTTAAGACTTAAAGATTCGTTGTACTACCTATAAGATCACTTTCACTTCACCTCGTAACGGGCCACTAGTCTTCAATTAGTTGTATGAAAATAAACTTGTGTGCTTGCGTATCATAAAAAACTATTACGTGAGAATTATTGACTTACATTGTTCAAATGATGCCTTCCATCTGGCCCCAAGAGACCTATACGATCGATTGCAAGGAGTAATCCAATGCCAGTAATAAGGAGTGTTTTCAGAACTGGCATCAATGCAACAATGAACAGATCTAGGAATTCCATACTGTACAACTTCTCCACAGATCTCCTAAACAACTGTCTTAACGCCCTAGGATAAGACAAAATAAGTAGTTGCAAACAAAATATGATGGGGAGAGGAATATATAGGATATATAACATGTCAAAGATTGTTTCCTTTACAGCATCAACTTTTTTAATATAAGGAAAAAAAAAAATTGTTCACATATAATTAGATTGTTTTTTCTAGAGCATTACAAATTTACAATCACATAATTCGAGGATATATAGAAAACAATAAATGTTACTCTCAACGAAAACTTGAAATAAAGAGAGACCTTCTCTACCAGGAATTTTTATTTATTTTTTTCTTCTTCCGTGGTAGGCAGAAAGTGAATGTTCTCTCTCAAGTAAAATAGATAAAAGTCACAGGACCCATCGTAAATTAAAATATAGAATAATTTCGTGATACATTGTCCCTGTAGGTAGCTTTCGATTTGGATTTTACATGTCAAAGGTGAGAGGGCTATGCAAGTAAGTAAACTCGAATAGGATGCAACAGCCATTGCTCCAAAGATTGGATTCAGATTCTTCTTCTTATTATTTTTTTTTTTCCTTTGCACATGTCTTTACTCTTGAGAGGTCGATTTTGAAATGAAATGGAGAGAGTAAATTTTATGGTCCAGATTAAATATTATAAATCTAACAGTGTACAGTCTAATACATCATTTATTGTCTAACACGTCATTAAAATTTTAAATAATGTGACAGTCTATACACTATTAGATCCGGAAAATAAAATCTTAACCATGAAACGAGTAAATAAAGAGATTTTCAAATAAAGAGATCATGTTCCGTCAATTTTCATGTATATTTTCATGAGATTAAATTCAATAAGAGATTTTATACCCTCCAATCCGGAAGTGCCACGTGAGTATTTTACAAATAAAACAATAAACCCAAACACACACATTCAAAATCCAATTTTTCTGAAAAAAAAAATCTCTTCACCGTCTCCCACGGCTCCCCCACCCCCAAAATCTATCTTCCCCTCTTCCTCTCTTCCTCTCTTTCGAAACCCACAAACCCATCAATCAATCATGGCTGACATTTAATTCCTTTCACACTATCAGAGATCACATTTGGTTGCCCATATATTTCAGGAGACAGTGAGAGAAGAGAGGGAAAAGAGATTTGGGGGGTGGGGGTGGCCATGGGAGATGGTGAGAGAAAAAGAAAAAACAAAGTAAAATATTTATGGGTTTGCGAGGACTTGAGGTGAGGAAAAGATGGTTTTGGAGGAAGAGAGATGGGTTTGTGGGTTTTGACAGAGAGGAAGAGAGATTTTGGGGTGGGGGCAGCCATGATGATGGTGAAAAGATTTTTTCAGAAAAATTGAATTTTGATTGTGTGTGTTTGGATTTATTGTTTTATTTGTAAAATATTCATGTGGCACTTCCGGATTGGAGGGTGTAAAACTCAGTTTTACACCAGCTCCTTATTTAATTTAATCTCATATTTTCATTTAACAAACATGACAAAGATCTTTTCCAAAAAAAAAACCCTCCATCGAAGGGAGCATCATGTCCTTTATTATATATCACTTTTGACTTCTTACTAGACAATTAATTATAGACATCTCTCTCTCTCTCTTCTTTTTAGTAGT
Organism: Fagus sylvatica; assembly: GCA_907173295.1. Lineage (NCBI taxonomy): Eukaryota > Viridiplantae > Streptophyta > Magnoliopsida > Fagales > Fagaceae > Fagus > Fagus sylvatica. The sequence continues at coordinate 522,636 of OU015768.1, forward strand.
ATTTGAAATGATTCCTAGCTTAATTTAGAAAATAAAATAAAATAATCAGTTACCTGTCGTCTATTGAATTGTTTCTGTAGCAAAGATGACAACCGCGTGGTGAGAAGCTGCTATTCCTGTTAATTCTGGAGTAGCATAATTAATATGGATATCTATCTATCGCAAATTAATATTGTAGCACTCAAACGCACAACAATTGGCGGTAATTCAGAACTTGTTAAAATGATTTTAATCTCATGGTTATGGACAATATGAAAATAAACTAAACTGAAATAATATTAAGAGAGAGCTGAAACTAGAAAGCAACCGGCCAGCTAATGTAAAGACCAGTAAGCAACAGTAATTTACAGACATATATACTGAGTTGAAATGGAAATCTAAAATGAAGACTTTATAAATCTGGTCCATCTGGAATTAATAATGCAAGTTTGCTGTCAAATGAATAACGATGCATGATTAAAATGAAATGCAAAATTATGCAGCAATTTATTGAAAAGAAGTAGTAATAGTAATTTACCTAGCTACTATCGCACTGATATAATTTGATGCTGTGCAAAATTCAAGCTAACACGTAATGCTGTGCGACTGCTCTTGTGTTTTCTGATTGCAAATATATATATGGCATTTCTCCCTTGAACTGAATCAAGATGTAAATGCTGGAACCTAGATATGACAATTTTGGCGAAGTCAAAGTACTTTGTTCTGAACAAATATAGTGGAACCTAGATACGTACGACAAGAATGAAAACAAGAAACGAGAGCTCTCGCTTCCTGTCACAGTCCCAGTCCGAGTCTGAGTCCAGGAAGAAAGGCATGGAGCCATGGAGCATGCGCAGTTTTTAAAAGAAGATAACAATAATTGCTGTGTCCTGTATATATGTTGCATTACCTATTAGCTAGCTGTAAATTAATTAAACTGGGACCAACATAAAAAGAGATTCTCACTATTCCCATTGATAGCACGTTTATATTTCCACGTTCTAGAATCCTCTACAGAGTGGTAGTACAGATACTACAAATGATAATATAGATAGTACAATTAGAGTTAGTTACAGTTTGTAATTTCTCTTGTACATGATTAATCTAATTATCTCAGTGTTAGATACTGTACATATATATAGCTAACACTGTATACTGTAGTTAGTGTATAAGAGATTTAATCAATATACTTACAGATTCTTCTTGCTTCTCTGCTGGATGTCATTTCCCTTTCACCCATTTCCTTCTGTCCATGGGGCCCATTATTAATTCATGATTTCCAATCAAAATTAATTTCTTTTTGTTTCCAAGAAGTGAAAGGAATCCTACCAAAATTATATTTGTAACATGTGGCTATCCCTCATTCTTCACCTGCCATTCTTCACCAACTACCCTAACCTTTGTCCTCATTTGTAATCTTCCTGTTTTTGGAATAAAATTTTTGTAAGTGGGATTTTTGTGATCAGCGAAGGAAAGACTAATTAACACTATTAAATCTTACACCACTAATTGAATCCGAGCCCATAAGCTAAATTCGAGCTAATCTTAACAGAAAATGATGACGTCCAAACAACTCAAACTGTTCCAGCCCTGTAGAATAAACAATGACAGAGATCTTCAGATAAACTTGGTCAACCCAGTGGGGGCCGACCTATTAATCTCCGATGATTTAGTTAGTAATCCCATAATCAGAATATTCATAATTGTAAGGAAGAAAATATGACTCAGTGTATTTCTCTCTTTTGTTATTATAATTCGAGGAACCCCTTTTTTACTATCTTCTTTCTCTATTTATACCATTTTTATTTTCATTTCTTTCTCTATTTATACCCTTTTTACTTTCATAGATATTTTCCTTTCTTTCCCTGATATTCCTCTGCCTTCTTTCCCTGAGCGTCATTAATGCTTTCCATTTACAGCTCATTTGCTTCGTTTACTCCCCATTTAACTTGTAATGATCATGACACTAATTTGATATTTTGCTTACATTTATCGCTTCTAATCATAACTTGATATTTCATCGGCATTAATTGCGCTATTATGGGACAAACGTACGTGCCTTGATATTAATTCGGATTTTACCACGATGGATAAAGATAAACCGAACACCCTGTTCGGTATATTACTGTTCGATCGTAAACCAAACAGATGACATCAGCCTTTCTCATTATTTATTCCGAATAAAACTTTACCCCTCCAATTACCCCCTGATTTCAATTGGCTTCTGATTTCTGGCTTCCTCGAGCAACTTCAGAGAGGGAGTCGGAATCAACGTGTGCGTTTCCCAAGACAGGACCATGATGACCCGATGACCCGCCGCCTTAATTTTTGCCTATTTCCAAGAAAGAAATCAAACGGTCAAAACGGCTTGGAGGGAATGTTAATTCGGCTTGGAGGGTTAATTTATCGGATACTCCTTTTTTAAATATCGGATACAAATATCCGCTTAACTCTATTCCTAACTTATTTACCTTTTCGTCCCTTACTTTTCCGTCCAAACAAATACTCTCTCTCTTCTAAGCTCGCTGCTGCAATCCTTTGAACCGTCTCTGTAAGTTCCTCTTCGTTTCTATTAAGTTTTTCAAACTTCCTTCAAAAGTTTTATTAGAACCCAACCCGCGATCATGGCGAGCAAATTGTTATTAGAACCCAACCCGCGATCAGTGGCGAGCAAATTGGCTCAGTTAGTGAACACGGAGGAGAGTATGACCCGATTTAGGTTACTTTACCAAATTCCCCCAGCTGTTTCCTTCACCTACTGTAACTCGGATGATTTTCCCGTCATAAATAGGGGCAAAATCCTAATTCCGATTATGGCCATAGTTGAAGGTGGCGTTAGGTTCCCACTCCACCACTCCACACTTCCTACAGACTCATTAACTTCCTACAAACTGTAAATGCCACCCCTCCTCAGATATTCGTTAATACATTTAGGATCATAATGGGTGTTATAGCCATTAATCGTCTCTTAGATGTGAACCTAACAATTAGGGAAATCTTAGCCGTTTACCAATATAAATGCCCCGGAGAAAAGTCGAACACCTTGTGTCATTTGGTGGCTAGAAAGGTGAACGAAAAACTGGTGAAATGGCCTTCCTAGTACCAACAAAGGGTATGAGAAAGATTACCTGAGGGTAATTACCTGAGGGTAAGGGGGGATTGGTTCTCGGGCAGCTCTATTTTGCCAGGAGCGAATTCGGGTACCCAAGTTAGGACTTTTTGTAAATTTGTAAATATCTTTAAATAACCTGACCGAACACCTTTTAAATATATCCGAACACTAAAATGCATTTATCTGTATTTTAATTCCTTTTCTTACTGTTTGATTGATGATATTTTACAGATCAGAGGAGAATCGACGCAGAAAGAAAACAAGGGAATGCCGAACTAATTAGAAGAGTTCTATCAACAAATATATGTGTTGACGAGAGAGGAGAACCCCGTTCGGCCCCATTACTCTTGGGATACGAACCCCAAGTCAAATCGTTCCTAGAAGGTCCCACGGTCCCTAGATCTGAAGCCTTCGAGATCCCACCCCGAGCTCCGTACACCGCCCAGCCAGCAGAGGTCGAACAGCCGCAAGACTTCCCCGACCGTATCCCCACCGGCCAAGTTTACGCGATGGCTCCACCGATCAACCCATTCAAGCTAATGGGCAAAACAGCCGATGCGGGCTCTTCCAAAAAGGCAAAAGACAAAGGAAAGGGAAAGAGAAAAGGCCCTGAAGTTCCAAAGATCCCTAAGAAGCTCCCCGAAGAGACTTCGACCACGGAATCAGTCAGCCACCCTACTCCCAAACAAGGACCAGTTTCCGAACCACCAAAGGTTCATATCCTTGAAGATTCCGAACAAGAAGAGGAGTTGCAACCCCGAAAGAAACGGGGGAGGACCGAACAACCCGCAATTCCAGTGGAAGGGCCCTCTTCACATGCCGTGGCGTGGGACCCTGCCTTGTTGTTCGGTCAACACCCGATTTCTGTTCGGGATATTATCCTGGACAATTCCAATGCTGATATGTCCGCACAAGTTGCTCGCGGCCTTGCTTTCGCAGCTTGTTTGCCCGAAGACATGAAGCAATGGGCTGGTACTCAGCCTGGTCCAGCTTTCCGTCAGATTACTCGGGGGTTAATGATGGTAAGATTCTCTTTTTCAACTTTATATCATTTTCATAGCTTTTGAATGGATTTTTTTTTATTTATTTCCCTGAATCTCTCCTGTATTTCTGAATGAATATTTTTCATTCAGGCCACTCAGGGTGTTATGTCCATGGAGGCGAGACACTTCAGACTGACAGAGAAGTTTCAAAAAAGTGAAGAAGAACATGAAAAGGCTATGTCGGATATGCTGAGGGCTGCTGGTGAAAACCATAAGAAGCTGAAGGATGAGCTTTCTAGGAGTATGAATATGCTGAAAGAGGCCGAGGAAAGAGTTCGGACCGAAGAATCCAAACGAGCAAAGGCCGAAGCTGATGTCGCCGAAACACAAGGAAAAATGGAAGAGTTGTAATCCGAATGCGTTCGGCGGCTCGGTGAGGCACATAAAGAGGGAATGGAGGAGGGTCTAAAGAAAGGGAAAGAATTGGGAAGAGAAGGAGCAATGGGCGAAGTCACAGCCCAATTCAAGATGGTCTATAATAGTGGATTCCGACACGGATGGAAGTCGGCTCTGAGTAAGACCGAACAGCCCAAAACCTCGGACCTCTTCCTTCGCGCCAACACCCCTCTCCCTTATCCTGATGCCGGACTCAAAAATTCTGATGACGAGGGTGGTGAAGAAGAAGAAGAAGAAGAAGAAGAAGAAGAAGAAGAAGAAGAAGAAGAAGAAGAAGAAGAAGAAGAAGAAGAAGAAGAAGAAGAAGAAGAAGAAGAAGAAGAAGAAGTAACAGGAGAACATGGACAGAAAGAAGAAGAAAGAAAAGAAGGAGAAAAAGAAGAAAAAAAAGAAAAGATGAGATGCAAGAAAAAGGCCAACATTCAGGAAGTGATCAGACCATTCAAACTTTAGAAGTAAAAGATGTGGTCGGCACGACCGAACAACTGTCTGACATCCCTGACAAAACCAGCCAAGCAGAAGATGTGACCGAACAACCCCCAAGCTCTTAAAAAGTTTTCTTTTTTTATGTAACTTTTGACAGTGAGATTTAGCCTTTACAATTTTAACTTCTATTTTTCCTTCATTTCACCTGTAATGGAGTTTTTATTATTCGAAATATTTAAGGCTAAGTTTCTCTTTGAACTTTTGGTACTAGCATTAATGAATTAAGAATTTTTTGCTGTAACTTGTAATCTTCCTTTACTACTTACTATCACTACACTCATATTGTCAAAAAACTGCCCGTTCACGAATAATAACACGAAAACTTAAAAATATATAAAACTGCAAAGTGATTATCACAATGTATGTTCCAACTCTATCCTCTTCGACTAACTTTGCTATTAACTCTGAATTTAGATTAGATGCAATTATTAATTTGTAAAATAAAGGGACCTCACCTGAGCCTAAATTTGGGAAATCAGATCCTTCCTTAACCGGAACACTCCATATTCCTTAATATTCCAAGCATCCTCTACATGGCTCTGGTCATTTTTCAGCGTATCACTGGATGGTTTACTTATGACACTCCCTAAGAAGTGATAAGTGGATCCGAATAATAATTCTCAACTTATGACACTCCCGGAGAAGTGATAAGTGAATCCGAATAGGGACTTGTTTACTTATGACACTCCCTAAGAAGTGATAAGTGGATCCGAATAATAATTCTTAACTCCCGGAGAAGTATGACAATAGGGACTCCCTCCCTAAAAAGGAGAAATAATAATTCTTAACTTATGTGAGAAGTAAGTGAATCCGAATAGGGACTTATTTACTTATGACACTCCCTAAGAAGTGATAAGTGGATCCGAATAATAATTCTTAACTTATGACACTCCCGGAGAAGTGATAAATGAATGATAGGGACTTATTTACTTATGACACTCCCTAAAAAGTGAATGGATCCGAATAATAATTCTTAACTTATGACACTCCCGGAGAAGTGATAAGTGAATCCGAATAGGGACTTATTTACTTATGACACTCCCTAAGAAGTATAAGTGGATCCGAATTATTCTCAACTTATGACACTCCCGGAGAAGTGATAAATGAATCCGAATGACTTATTTACTTATGACACTCCCTAAGAAGTGATAAGTGGATCCGAATAATAATTCTTAACTTATGACACTCCCGGAGAAGTGATAAGTGAATCCGAATAGGGACTTATTTACTTATGACACTCCCTAAGAAGTGATAAGTGAATCCGAATAGGGACTTGTTTACTTATGACACTCCCTAAGAAGTGATAAGTGGATCCGAATAATAATTCTTAACTTATGACACTCCCGGAGAAGTGATAAGTGAATCCGAATAGGGACTTGTTTACTTATGACACTCCCTAAGAAGTGATAAGTGGATCCGAATAATAATTCTTAACTTATGACACTCCCGGAGAAGTGATAAGTGAATCCAGATAGGGACTTGTTTAGAAAGGATTTCAAAGACATACTTCTTTATTCACATAAAACTTAACTTAGAAAAAATATTTCTTCAGGTTACATATGTTCCAAGGTCTAAGGACCAATTTACCATTCAAATCTGCCAATCTGTAGGCTCCTACTCCGGCGAATGATGTCACTTTATACGGCCCCTCCCAGTTCGGTCCAAGTTTGCCATCGTTCGGATTTCTGGTATTTGCCACTACTTTCCGGAGCACTAAATCTCCGACTTGGAAACTTCTTGGCCGAATATTCTTGTCATATCTTCTTTTCATCTGGTGCTGATACGAAGCCAATCTTATTGTCGCCATATCTCTTCTTTCTTCCACGAGATTCAAATCATTTCGAAGACTAGACTCATTCTCTTCTACAGTAAACTCCATCGTGCGAGTTGTTGGCAACCCAACTTCAAGTGGAATAACGGCCTCCACGCCGTATGCTAATGCAAACGGTGTTTCCCCAATTGATCTTCTCCTTGTAGTCCTGTGAGTCCACATGACACTCGGCAATTCTTCGACCCACTTGCCTTTAGCCTCTTATAATCTCTTCTTTATGCCGTCCAGAATCACCTTATTTGATACCTCAGCTTGACCGTTAGATTGCAGATATCCTGGCGAGGAATAGAAGTTCCTAATGCCAAGTTCCGAACAGAAGCCCTTAAAAAGTTTACCCTCAAACTGCGTACCATTGTCAGAGATAACAGCCCAGGGTATACCAAATCTCGTGATAATGCTCTTCCACAGAAATCGCTTCGTATCCACTTCACGGATGTGAGAAAGTGGTTCGGCCTCGATCCACTTAGTGAAATAATCTGTTGCTACAATTAGAAACTTTTTATTCCCTGGTGCCCGAGGAAGAGGACCTACAATGTCCAGGCCCCATTGTGCAAAGGGCCAAGGACTTGACAATGGATTAAGTTCCCGAGCAGGTTGATGGATCTTCGGAGCAAATCTTTGACATTTATCACACTTCCTAACATACCGAACAACATCACTCTGCATATAGGGCCACCAATAACCCTGGGACATTGCTCGATGAGCCAAGGATCTACCCCCAGTGTGGCTTCCGCATATTCCCTTCATGAATCTCAAAGAGTAAATCATCTACCAAGTTAGGGTGTACACACAAGAGATACGGTCCAGAAAATGACCGTTTATAGAGATTCCCCTCTTTTGACAACCAATACCTTGAAGCTTTTCTCTTTACAACATTAGCTGCCTTGGGATCTTTAGGTAAACAATCATCCCGTAGATAAGCTATTAGGGGATCCATCCAGCTTGATTCCGTGCATGTGCCACCAACTCTATCCTCGATGTCAATCAGAGTACTCGGAGCACTCAAAACCTCCACCGTCACTGTTCGGTGCAAGTCTGAATCTAGAACAGTTGCTAATTTGGCCAAAATGTCTGCATGGGAATTATATTCTCTCCTGATCTGTTCTACCTCCACGGAATCGAATTTTGAAAGCAAAGACTTGGCGATAGAGAGGTAAGATAACATTCGCTCATCCCGAGCCAAATATTCCCCTGATATATGGTTGACTACCAATTGAGAATCACAGAAAACCTGTAAGTGATCTGCACCCAACCGTATTGCCGTTCTAAGACCAATCAGCAGAGCCTCATATTCAGCCTCGTTATTTGATGCCAGGAAACCCAACCTCACAGCCTGCTCTAAAATGAGTCCCTCCGGAGAAACCAACACAGCACCTGCTCCAGCTCCTTTCAAATTCGAAGCCCCATCTACGAACAACTTCCACCCTAACGAACCCTCATCAGCATGTGGGCTTGAAGTGCCAGTCGAATCTGAACTTCCTCTTTTTCCCTGGAACTCGGCTACAAAATCAGCCAAAACCTGCCCCTTTATAGAAGTTCGGGGCTTATATTCAACACCGAGAGATCCCAAATGTACTCCCCATCTGGTGACCCGTCCAGAGAAATCCGAACTATGCATCAACGTCTTCAAGGGGAGATCAGTAAGAACTGTGACAGTACTGGCTTGGAAGTAATGCGGGAGTCTTTTTGTAGCTTGAATCAATGCCAAAGCAGCCTTCTTCGAGGGGCAAATACCTGGACTCTGTTTCATCCATAGTTTTGCTCACGAAAAACACTGGCTTTTGGCCTTCATGAGTCTCCCGTACCAAAACAGCACTCACCGCATGCTCTGAAACGGCTAAGTAAAGGAAGAGAGGTTCTCCCGAACAAGGGATTGAAAGACACGGAGGTGAAGAAAGATAAGCTTTTATTCCCTCAAAAGCATCCGAACACTTCTGGTCCCACAAAAACTTCCTCTTCTTTCCCAAAAGTTGGAAGAACGGGCGACACCTATCGGCCGAACGAGAAATAAACCGACCCAACGCAGCAATCATCCCTGTTAGGCGTTGGACTTGCTTGGCATCTCTGGGAGGTTGAAGATTCAACAAAGCTGATATTTGATCCGGATTAGCCTCGACCCCACTATAACTGACCATGTGGCCTAAAAATTTACCCGAGCCAACCCCGAATAGACACTTCGTGGCGTTAAGGCGCAGCTTAGTACTTCGGAGGATTTCAAGAACTTCTCTCAGGTCCTCTATATGATCCATCTTCTTTTTACTCTTTATCAGCATGTCATCTATGTATACTTCCACAGTCTTTCCGATCATATGCCCGAACATACCAGTCACCATCCTTTGGTAAGTTGCTCCTGCATTCTTCAATCCAAAAGGCATCACCTTATAACAGTAGATTCCTTTGGGAGTAATGAAGGCTGTCTTTTCCTTGGTCGGAATGGGCCATTGGAATTTGATGATAGCCCTGGAATGCATCTAGAAAACTCATTCTCTCATGTCCCGAAGCCGAATCGACCAACTGATCTATTCTTGGAAGAGGGAACGGATCCTTCAGACAAGCTCTGTTAAGATCGGTAAAGTCAACGCATACTCTCCATTTCCCGTTCTTCTTCTTGACCACCACAGTGTTAGAAAGCCAAGTAGGATATTGTACCGACCGAATAGCATTAGCCTCCAACAACCTTTCTACTTCCTTAGCAACTATTTCGGCCTGCTCGGGAGCTAGCTTTCGACGCTTCTGACTTACTAGCTTGGCTTCAATAGAGATACTCAAAGAATGACAGGCCAGATCCGGGCTTACTCCAGGAGCTTCGTAGACCGACCAAGCAAAAATGTCTCGGAACTCCATAAGGAGGGCAATCATCTCTTGTCTATCTCCTACGGATAGATTTGTCCCTATCAAGAAATAGAACTCAGGTTCAGAAAGATCAAAATGTACCTTTTCAGGAATCCTTCTCCGCCGCGGTTTCCTCCGTCACGGCTACAGGTGCCTGTAATTGTCAAGAAGCCTTAGTGGGATGTTCGTCCCCCGGACCTTTCTGAGCAATAGATGCTAGGACGCATTGCTTTACTGTCACCTGATCGCCGTTCACTTCCATTACTCCATCTTCAGTGGGAAACCACAGTTTCTGATGCAAAGTGGACGGGACAGCTTTCATACGATGCAACCAATCTCTTCCCACAATTGCATTATATGGAGAGGAACCGCGTATAACAATGAATTCTATTTGTAAAGTGATCGGCCCAACCAATATGGGGAGTGTTGTCTTCCCCATTGGGATTGTTGATTCACCCGTGAAGCCAAACACAGGCGTTGTAAAGTTTGCAAGATTCGCCTCTTTCAGGCCTAACTTCTCATATAAGCCCTTATACATTATCTCCGCGAAGCTACCTTGATCAACAAGGACTCGTTGAACATCATAATCCCCAAATCTAAGAGTTATAACAAGAGGATCATTGTGGGGCATCTGTACGTCCGCCAAGTCTTCATCCGAAAATGAGACGACTTGATGCGCGGAGGTAACATGAGCTCCCGAGCAAGATGTTGAAACGAGATGGGCATAGTCCACAATTCCATAACTTCGCCTAAGATGTGATGCCTTCTGCATATTTGACCGAAAGGATGTCGGCAAAATAGAAGTGCACGAAGGATTATGAATAACATGAATGACGCCTGCTGGGGCAGGCCCTTGAGTTCCCGAACGACTGGAAGTGGTCCCTCGTGCCTTACTTCCAGTTGGATTGTAATCAACATAGTCAGCAAGATGTCCAGCCGTTGCCAACTACTCTAAATGGGCTTTATATTCGTGACAATTTTCGGTCAGGTGCCCCTTTTCACGATGGTAGTGGCAATAGAGATTCTGGTTCCGAACTGCTGGGTCCCCGATCAACTTGGATGGCCACATAAAGAAAGGCTTCCCCTTTATTTTGTCCAGCAACCGGTGAATAGGCTCCTTGAAAACTGTTTGAAAAGCCTTGCAGGACGGTGGGGCATAACTGGTCGGACCCGAAGATGCTTTAGGAGCTTGACTCATTCGGCCTTGAGATCTAGAACTAGGGGGTGGAACATGAGTTGGTGGAATAGGAACTTCCGATATCACTGCATTAGTATTACCCCCGTCTTCTTCCACTTTTACGAACAGTTCAACTCGGTCCATCAACTTCTTAAGTGTAGTGGGAGGACATTTAGTCAGGGATTGACGCAGTCTAGTACTAGGAGGCAAACCCAACTTGAAAGCTTGAAGCGCTGTATCCTTTGCGCAACCGTCAATATCATTATAGGTCTCCCAAAACCTGGCCGAATAATCCTTAAGCGATTCATTACTGCCCAATCTGATCACCATAAGTGTATCTAGGCCTCTAGACCTCCGACTATTCGTTATAAACCTGCCAACGAATACCTCGGCCATTTGACTCCATGATCCGATTGATCCTCGCTCAAGCTGGTTGAACCACCGGAGTGCTACCTCTCCCAAACTAGACGGGAATATCCTGCACATCAATGGGTCTTTATAACGCCACAAGGCCATCCTATGATGATAATGATCTATGTGAGCGACAGGATTTGTCCGACCATTATAAATTTCAAGTCGGGGTGCTGTGAATCTCTCTGGTAGTTCGGCCTGTTCTATTGCATTAGAAAATGGTGACGATGATATTAGGTCTAGTGCTTTCCAAACAACTCCTTGTTCTCCTCGCCTTACCTTCTTCTTTTGGTACAGGTGGAGGTAAAACGCTTCTGTCATGGCGCTCGCTAATGCCTTTATCCGAACGGCCATCTTCTCTCCTTGTCTCCCGAACAGAAATGGAAGTTTTTGCCAAACTAACGGCTTTCTCTTTTAGTGAGGGACTTTCTGCCCAACCTTCATGGTGTGCACTATGAGACGCCCCAGATTTTCCCTGTTCACTCTTATGGAAGTTTTTCCTCGGCCTTTCTTTTGCTGTGGACATGTCTTGGGCTGCTTTTTTCAATGCACTGACCTCCTGACGGAGTGCAGCGATCACTCTTTCACTATCATCTGCTTGGGATTCCGCAGAAGGCGACCGGATTATCGACGTCCGGGCTCGAGGAAGTGTTACTTCTATGGAGCTTTCCCCATGTCGTTCCGTCCGCTGATCATCCATATGCCGATGGAGAACAGTATGCTTGGAGGAGTGAATAACTGAAGGAACCACTTGAGTATGATGAGAAGGTCTGTAAGAAGACTCTGTTGAGGTTCTGGGATGCGACAGTCCGGAAGTCCGCCTTGCTGGAGATTCAGTGGGCCTGGGCTGTACCGGGATTGCCACCTGAGGACGTGATGGTCCTGAAGCTTGTCGTACTGGGGATTCGGTGGGCCTGGACGTTCCAGGAACAGAACGTGGCATGATGAATAAAGCGGATTGGATCCAACAGTATTGAAGAGTCTTTCCCACAGACGGCGCCAATTGTAAGTAGGATTTTTGTGATCAACGAAGGAAAGACTAATTAACACTATTGAATCTTACACCACTAATGGAATCCGAGCCCATAAGCTAAATCCGAGCTAATCCGAACAGAAAATGATGACGTTCGAACAACTCAAACTGCTCCAACCCTGTAGAATAAACAATGACAGAGATCTTCAGATAAACTTGGTCAACCCAGTGGGGGCCGACCTATTAATCTCCGATGATTTAGTTAGTAATCCCATAATCAGAATATTCATAATTATAAGGAAGAAAATATGACTCAGTGTATTTCTCTCTTTTGTTATTATAATTCGAGGAACCTTTTTTTTACTGTCCTCTTTCTCTATTTATACCCTTTTTATTTTCATAGATATTTTCCTTTCTTTCCCTGATATTCCTCTGCCTTCTTTCCCTGAGCGTCATTAATGCTTTCCATTTATAGCTCATTTGCTTCGTTTACTCCCCATTTAACTTGTAATGATCCTGACACTAATTTGATATTTTGCTTACATTTATGGCTTCTAATCATAACTTGATATTTCATCGGCATTAATTGCGCTATTATGGGACAAACGTACGTGCCTTGATATTAATTCAGATTTTACCACGATGGATAAAGATAAACCGAACATCCTGTTCGGTATATTACTGTTCGGTCATAAACCAAACAGATGACATCAGCCTTTCTCATTATTTATTCCAAATAAAACTTTACCCCTCCAATTTTTTATCTTACTATCAAAAAAAAAAAGTTAATATTACGGATTGATATCCATGTCACTGGTGATTAATCACATATTTGTCAACGTGGGACTCTCTGAGTGCGCACAAAAAAGATTCGATTATCATAGAAAAAAAGGCCTGAGGTTTTTACTGAGTGGTAGTAAAGGTTTGACAAATAAAAACTTGGCCCCATTTCCGTCCAATCAAATAGCAGGGTAAATAGTAAAGCAACCCTCGGCCCCCTCATCATCACGATTCATGTGTTACTTATCAAAAAGGAAATCATAATGTCTTTAATTAGCATCTTTTACGCGTGTCTCAAACCGTTATTTGATTGGAGGGGGGGGGGGGACCCTGCTTGTACGTTGCCCTGCCCCAATAGCTACAAATGTTTCAATCTGGTAGGGTGTTAGACAAGAACATTACGAGCACTATTATTAGTCACAAATATGTAATACTATCACTATGCAACGACAAGTTTATCAAAAAAAAAAAAAGTCACTATGTAACGACAAGTAATTATTAAGTGGAGAGAGAGATAGAGATGGCGCTGGTGGAATATTGGTGGTCTCAACTCTCAACTACTTGGTGGGGTCCATCCATAAAAAATAATAATAATAATAATAATAATGTCTAAAGTATACTCTTGGTCTCAAAAATTTACACATTAAACGCTTTTCTTCACAGCTCTAAAAGGAATAGAAGCAATGTGGACGAATACCAAGAAGATTAACTGGCATCTGACAACCATTTTTGAAGATCTCAAGTGCATCCAGCAAACTCATGGCCTGCAAATGTATATCAAAACAGTCCCTCATATTATCATATCAAAAGCCACTGTTCTGGCAACCCAAGCCCTATGGCAATTTCTCAACTTTCTGCACACTAATGTCAATGTTTAGGATGCTTTGCTTTTTGTGTTTTTTGGTTGTTTCCTGGTTTTCTGCTCTGCTCTGTATCAAAAAAAAAAACTACTGGTGGGGTCCATCTATAAAAAAATAATAATAATAATGTCTAAAGTATACTCTTGGTCTCAAAAATTTACACATTAAATGTTTTTTATCCTTGAAGTTTGAAATGAGCGCTATTAATCCTTAAAGTTTCAAAAATGAGCGTTATAGATCATTCCATCCAAGTCTGTTTGTTTAATTGCCTACTTGGTTAACGGAATGATGATGTCATGTTTTATTAATGATGTGGCGAAATATTTTTTAATTAAAAATTACGCATAATCAAAATAGTATGAGCTAACTCGGATAAATTCATAACCCATAAATCCTTAAATTGGTTTTCTATTTTTCCCAACCCAAAAATCTCCAAACTAGAGATTGAAACTCTCAATGTTTCTTATCTTGTACTTGACATGTAATTAAGTCCTTTGTTGATAAGGTCTAAGAGCATTCTTATCAGACTGAGTATTTGGGCGAAAACAACAAAAAATAGGGAGGAGGCAGCAAAACCATGCAAACATCAGCCTCCCCAAACCATTGAAAACCCGTAGTTGATGAACAGTAGCTCGTCCAACTTAAGGAGCTACTGTTCATCCTTCGGGGAATAAAAAAGATTTCTTTCTCTCTCTTGCAAGCTGTCTACCGCGCCAATAATAACGGAAGCAGCAACAACAACAACAACAACAACAACACAGTACACAGATCTAAATCTTCAATACCCCAAATAGAAAAAAAAAAAAAAAAAAAAATGATGAGCAGTAAAAGAAAAAAGAAAAAAAAATGAGAAAGAAAAATACATGTGAAGTAGCAGTAACAGCAAAGATGGAGGCTCAAAACGAAAAATGGAGGCTCAAAACAATGGAGGCTCAAAACCAAAAAAAAAATAAAATCGAAGCACTGCTAAGAAAGAAAGAAAGAAAGAAAATAAAGGGGGAGACGCTGAGAAAGAAAGAAGAAAAAAAATGAAGGGGGAGACGCTGAAGGGGGAGACGCTGAGAAAGAAAGAAGAAAAAAAATGAGGGGGAGACGCTGGAGAAAGAAAGAAAGAAAGAAGAAAGAGAAAGGGGAGTAGAAAAAGTGGGAGGGGGTACGTGGGTGATGGGGAAAAAAAGGAGAAAAAAAAAAGAAAAAAGAAAAAGAGGAGAAGTATACGTGGGTGGAGGAGAAAAAAGGAAAGGAAAAAAGAAAAAAGAAAAAAAGAAAAGAGGGGGAATATGCTACGGGTGTATAGAAGAAGAATAGAAAAAAATGAGAAAAGTTGGTATTTTGAAAGTTGTGAAAAAATAAATAAAATAATAAGAATATATTAAAAAATAGAATAGTAAAGTTAAAATAGGGAGTCTGATACAGTGGTGCTTTAGCTAAACTAACAAAAGTGGGTTTTTTAGAACCAAATTGGCAAAAAAAATAGGGAGTCTGATAAGAATGCTCTAATTAAGCAGTCTTATGCAGCTTCATCTTTGAAGCTTCACGTCTATAAGTCTATTGGACCATTAATCAAAATCTCCAGAATATCTCTCTCTCTAACCTTCAACATCATCTGAATTTTTGTTTAAAAGGAACAAAGGCTTTGTTTAATTAAATGCAAACTACGAAAGGAAGGCCATAGAGATATTTTATTCGTCTATAATGAATGTTAGAAAGATGGAAGAACGAAGAAGTCATGATCAAAAAAAAAAAAAGACGAAAGAAGCCTTGAAGATTTTTCTCTTAGCTTCGTCTTCGATATTCGCATTATCTATTTATTTTTATTTTTTTTAAGGTTTGTTCTGTTGAGGACATATAAAATTAGGATGTATTGTAGGCATTGATGGTGATGGCGATGACAGCGGCGATGGTGATGGCTTAGGCGTTATTAGTGGCAGCACTCATGGTTGTTCGTGAGTTTCAATCTTTGATTTAGAGATTTTTTGGGTTTGGGGAAAATAATAATAAACTGATTTGGAGATTTATGGATTCGGGTAGGACTGTAGGCATCTAGGTTATGAATTAATCCAGGTTAGCTTATGGCTATTTTGATTATGTGTAATCTTTATTTAAAAAATATTGTGCTACATCATTAAAAAAGTCACATCATTCTTCCGTTAGCCACATGGATAATTAAACTAACGGACTTGGATGGAATGATCAATAACGCTCATTTTTGAAACTTTAGGAACTAATAGCACTCATTTCAAATTGCAGGGACCAAAAGTGTTTAACGTGTAAACTTTAGGGACCAATAGTATATTTTAGCCAAAAATAATTACTGGTGGCGTCCTTTAATATATATTTGATAAATCAAGATTCAAATAGCTAAGTAACATGTTAGCCAGGTGAATTAACTAAACACATGCATGTATATTTCAAAGCAAGTAAAGCATGTTATCAACACATCTTGATGACCCACAATAACACACTATTGCAACGGAAAATAAATAACACAAGTTATTGATCACGAAGATCAAACATCAAAACCGAGGTAAAAACTCTACAGGTATTTATTGTCGCAACCATAAACACTAAGGATTCCTATATGTTGAGATTAGAAGTTTTACATAAAAAGGTTAAAAGGTATACCCACCCAACTCCTAAGTAATATTTAAATCGTTCCCCATAATTGCTGCAACTCCCCGTCAGACTCCCCCCTTAATGGTTGTCCTCAATGCACAAACCCACCGTGACTCACATTACTTTAATGGCTTAAGTAAATTTGGAGCAATTTCAGTAAAACATCAACCTTGAATATGGAACTTTGTTGATGCTAAGACTATGCACCTTGATCGAAGGATCCCATGGTGTATAGACAACGCGACCACACTATCTTCCCCAATACAAATCTTACTCACTCTTTAATGGAAAATCCAAAACATATAATTATAAGAGATAGTAGAGGAGGCAAAAAGGGCACTCATTTTTTTTTTTGCAGCTATTTATGACCTCATAATAGGCCTTTTATATCCCAATAATTCACAAAATCCAAGAAAGATTTTGTGTCGTTTGATTTAAATTCTGCAGAATCAACGACATGCGACGGATTAAGCTACCGGACGAGAAACCAATCGAACCCTTACAAAGACAACTTGCCTTGAGCATTTTAAGGCTTGCACTCTTGGAGAAATTATTCAATCCAACTGGTGAATCACCTCATCTGTCCACCATTCCATTAGCTAAATGACATCGGTTAAAATTAGCCAAGTCAGCCCTTAATCAGTTTTTATCAGCTAACCCCAGTTTACTAACGTTGGGTTAAAAATTAAAAATAATTTGTTACTGTCACTACTATTCGAGCAGCTTTGCCGAGCCAGACAATTTGTCTTCTTCTTCTTCAACGCAAGGAATGCTCAATCCCCATGGAAACTAATCAAGGTATGATCTTGCTCTTTCTTTTTCTTCTTCTTCTTCTGCTCTTCTGCTTTGTTGCAGACAGTTTTTATTTTTATTTTTCTGCTCTGCTTTCATTTGGTTCTCTGTTCTTCTTCTCCTTCTTACTCTTGTTATTTGTTAATGCTATTATTGTGATAAAAATGTGATAAGATTGATGTCTTGCCTGATAAGTAGTCACATCCCAGCCAAAAGTGTTATGTAGTCAGTAGTCACTATTTTGTTTTTTGTCTTTTTATTAATATATTCATCTTCTTTTAAATACTTTTTCTTTACATCATTGTATAATATAATTATACACTACAGTCTTTTCTAATACCTTCTATTTTTATATTAGCAGTGAATGAAAATTGTATTTGAATTAGCTACTCCTTATGTTATTCTCTTGTATTTTTGTTTTTGTTTTTATGATAAACATCAACTTTACATTCAGGATGTTGACAAGCTATTGTCTGTATTTGAATTAGCTACTCCTCAAGTTATATATTTCTTTTGTTCTTTTCTCCTACTTACAATTTTTCTTTAAAATATCATGGTTCATATGTTTTGAGTGTAAGCAAATTTCAACTGTTATTGAAAAGCAATGAATGAAAATTGTATTTGAATTAGCTACTCCTCATGTTATTCTCTTGTATTTTTGTTTTTGTTTTTATGATAAACATCAACTTTACATACAGGATGTTGACAAGCTATTGTCTGTATTTGAATTAGCTACTCCTCAAGTTATATATTTCTTTTGTTCTTTTCTCCTACTTACAATTTTTCTTTAAAATATCATAGTTCATATGTTTTGAGTATAAGCAAATTTCAAATTTGGAGATAATACATGTGGCATGTTAATGCCGAAAAGGACAATTTAAGTAGTCCAATTTTAAAGTTTTCTGCTACTAATTGAATACAGAGACATGAATCAATTGAAGTAGGCAAATATTGCATTTATAATCCCTTTCTGTTCAAGTGTTTGATGTCATACATTCCTTCCATAAACAGCTAAAAAACATGATAATTCATAGTACTGATAACCCACACATAGTACACATGGGGCCCTAAAAGGCTCTAATATATAGTAAACAATGGCACCCTAAAAGGATCTATGATCCTATATACAAATGGGATACCCCATTAACCACAATCACTTGGAGCAGGAAATAGACAGCAGATGTCTCAAACTGCCTAATTGTGATTTGTGACCATTACTTAGAGCTACAGGATTAACCCCCAATCTGCAGCACCAAATCCTATTAACAGAGCCTTGAACTTTGCTTAAGCTCTCCATTCTGCCCTTGACATCTTTCCTTATATCTCTGACAATTTGTTCTTCAGCCCACCAAGCTAGCTTGCAGATAGCCATTCTAAATCTATTTCCTTTGAAATTCTTGGTAGCCCATTCAACTAGATTCAACCAGCAGCATTCAGTATCTGAGATCAAGCAAAGATTCATATTCGTCAGATTCTTTGGTGAAAGAGCAAAGGAAAAAAAGATGGTCTCTGGTTTATATGCAAACATTCCATTTATCCACAAACACTCTCTTTGCAGATCAATTACCGTATCTAATTTTCTTAAAAATCATACAAATTCATTTCCTCCACAGAAAATAAAAAATAAAATCCAGAGGAAAGAAATCATCATTTTTCCCACAAACCTCCAAACTAGAAAAAATTCTCTTTAAGTCAAGTCAGACTAAGACTTGGAAATTCTCTATAATTGAATATGAAGATTCTAGGAACAAGACTAAGGTGGTTGAATTCATTTACGTTGGAAATATCTGACTTCATAAGCCAATGCCAAGAGAAAAATTCAATGTGAATAGACTAGTTTATACATTATATACTACTACTAAAGAAAATGAATATATTATTATATATAAAATAGAAGGTATTAGAAGAGACTGTACTGTATAGTTATATTATACATACAATGATGTAAAGAAAAAGTACTTAAAAGAAGATGAATATATTAATAAAAAGACAAAAAACAAAATAGTGACTACTGACTACGTAACACTTTTGGCTGGGATGTGACTACTTATCAGGCAAGACATCAATCTTATCACATTTTTATCACAATAATAGCATTAACAAATAACAAGAGTAAGAAGGATTTTTATCACAATAATAGCATTAACAAATAACAAGAGTAAAAAGGAGAAGAAGAACAGAGAACCAAACGAAAGCAGAGCAAAAAAATAAAAAGAACTGTCCGCAACAGAGCAAAAAAGCAGAAGAAGAAAAAGAAAAAGAAGAAGAAGAAAAAGAAAGAGCAAGATCATACCTTGATTAGTTTCCATGGGGATTGTGCATTCCTCGCGTTGAAGAAGAAGAAGACCAATTGTCTGGCTCAGCAAAGTTGCTCGAACAGTAGTGACGATAACAAATTATTTTTAATTTTTAACCCAACGTTAGTAAACTGGGGTTAGCTGATAAAAACTGATTAAGGGTTGACTTGGCTAATTTTAACATATGTCATTTAACTAATGGAATGGTGGACATATGAGGTGGTTCACCAGGTGAACTGAATAATTTCTCAACTTGGAAGTGGGTTGGGTTACTGCCATGTTGTACTAGGCCAGGTCGTTCTTAGGAAAATGGACAAAAAAAGAGAGACATGAACCCTTTCATCAGACCCACCATCAATGCATGAATTGCACATGCTTAGTCGGGCATCAAAATTAATCGAAGAATTTTAACACATGAAAAGAAATTTATAATAAAAGTGGAATAAGAAATGTTTAGTGTAAGTCTGATTTATATAACCATATATTTGAATTTAAAATTAAGAAATTTAAGATAATATATATATATATATATTAGTTAATGTGGAGTCTCAATTTATAAGTATGGTAATATTGGCAATAACCATTCCAAAATTTATGCTTAGTTGAGTTATAAGTCTTTTAAGTCTAGATCTAACTAGGTTCAAGATCAAGTATGAAGACTACAAGAGTGCAAGCCTTAAAATGCTCAAGGCAAGTTGTCTTTGTAAGGGTTCGATTGGTTTCTCGTCCGGTAGCTTGATCCGTCAAAACACTTGTGTCAAAATCCTCCACAATTTCATAAAGAGAGAGTAGTTTTTACTTTTTACTTTTAGCTCCCATATTAATCGATAAGTCTAGTCAAGTAAAAACTTTATAAGACACACTTGACTCGGCTCAAAGAGAAAATAAACCTTGAATGGGCCAGTGGATCAATCTGCATTGCGTTTGTGTGAGCTTTAAAATGGGCCTCATTTGTATTGGGCCCAAACGGCCCAGTGGATCACGACAAATAAAAAAATTCCGGTGAATGGTGAAAGCAGAAGCCTCCGACGTCGTTTCAAGTAAAATGTTATGAATAGGAGTAAACTCTTGCCAGTCCCGGTCCCGGCAAGAAATGCGTTTAATTAAATTTCAATTTTCTGTTTACGAAAATTATTATTATTATGTAACCGAAAACATAAAAGAGGATAAAAAGAGAATTAGGGTTTTATCATATTTGAAAGCTTCCCCTTTCAATTTTTTGTTTCCCTCACAATTCACAACTCACAACTGGAAGTCTCCTTCTTCAATTGCCAAACAGGTACTTTTTTTTTTTTTTTTTTTTTTAATTATAAAATTTAAATTAAATCGTATGGTTTATTTGAAAAAAAAATAATGAAAATTAATTGGTTAAGATTTATGCATTTGCAATGTTCGTAGGAGATAATATGTTGTTTAGATTTATAGTTTGTTATAAGAAACGAAGAAACAAGAGGTAGGAAGAAATTCAGACAAGTTAGTTTTAGTTTTAGTTTTTGTTTGCAGTTGCAGCATTGCATTGCTTTGCTTTGCTTTGCTTGTGTCAAATATGTAAATAATGACTCTTAACTTTCTTAGAAGCGGAGATGAGTGATTCCAAGGAGAATGAGAATGAGAATGAGAATGAGGAGAGTGATCAAGAACACGTGGCAGTGGCTTCGGATGAACATGAACCCCACCAGCCTGACTCTCAAAATGGGAATAAGATTATGGAATCTCTGTCCAATCCAGACCTACCAACTCATGATTCTCCTCCCTCCCAACTCCCTTTAACTAATCAACAAGATTTAGTCAAGCCCGAACCCGATACTCAACCTGCTTCTGATGTCAAGACAGAAGACCATGACTTGCTTCAGAAGACTAATTCAGATGCTCATCACAACAAAAACATTGCTTCAGAACCACCTATTGCACTTGCCAAAACTGAACCTTCTCAAGTAGTACCTGATACCAAAATTGCTACCAATTCTCACACCCTACCTACAACTACAACTCATAATGAACCATGTGCTCAACCTTCTCACATAAAATCTCATTTTCACAATGGGAGAGAATTCAATGTTAAGGTGAATGCAAAATATCTTACTACACCTGTAGATAATGGGAACTCAAACACAAAGCACTCCTTTCTTTTGGATGATGACCCTATGTCTCAAGGTACCGAATCCGGAACAGAAGAAGAGCAATCGGCTTTCATGAAGGAGCTTGAAATTTTCTTTAGAGAGAGAAGCATGGAATTCAAACCTCCCAAGTTTTATGGGGAGGGTCTGAATTGCCTTAAGTAAGTTTTCCTCGTCATTTACATTCATATTGTTTTCTTCATATATTGTATATATGTGGGAACACTTTTTTTAGTTTGGACTAATGCATATCAACTTCTTATTGGTACAAGGTTGTGGAGAGCTGTGACTAGATTGGGTGGCTATGATAAGGTATACTTTGTTCCCACAAACATATTTGTTCAAATGAAGTTACCATTTTCACATGCATTATTCGTTTAGTGCTTTAATTTGAATTACCGTTGTTTTTTGGTTGGTGAAGTGAATCATGCTGCAGCAATTGGTAATGCCAACCTACTAGTAATTTTGGAAATGGTTTTTTTTCTTGAACTTATTGGTGTCAAAGAGTAGCTTGGATTGATGGATGTATTAGCAGTTCTTTTGATATCGAGAAGTACAGTCATAGCATTGGGAATGAAAGCATTTCATATATGATAATTATGTTCTGGTGATGATGTTTTCTGGATGCAAATTGTTACAGGACCTATTTTGGAAAACTTCTCTGAGCCTCCTTGCTATATGCATCCTTAACATTAGCATGCTTTAGATACTTTTATTCCTGATTACTTGGCCAACATGTGGCGGACATATACTGTCACTTTTGGATTCTTTGTAACTAAAACATAGTATAATGGATTACGTACAATATCATAATGAAGAGGACATTTACAGAAATATGTGAACTGAGATATAATGATGCTCTAAAAATGGTACAGTCATGATAATATGTTTTTATTTTTGTCAATTCCTAAGGAATTACTTTTTTGATGTGTAGTTTGCATTTTTAGTGTGTGTCTGTGTTGGGTGCTTCCAAGTATTAATCTATTAGAGAAGAGTTAAACTTGTCATGATTTGGAAATTACCTTGGTTTGGTCAAACTCTACTTGCATCGAGTTTCTAGGCCAATAATGGATAATTGGAAATAGTGCATCCACCATTCTTGAACATTTGTCTTAGTTTTGCCTTATTATTTGCATAATTTATATGCTCTTTGTCTCTCCTTTTTGGGCAAGTAATATATTATAAAGGGCGCCATTTGGGGGTACAACGCATTAACTCAGGGAGTATGCAAAGGGGCACCATAAAAAAAAATGGAAAGAAAGTGAAGAAAAAGAACAAATTAAACTATGAGGTTCAATGTAATCTAAAAAAGAAATGGAAGCTGCAATTGGAGGATGAAATGAGGTCCAATGATACAAAAATTTAAGTTAGGGTTTGTTTCTTGGTATAATCAGATGCCTATTGAATTATGTGCTATGAATTAATTTTCCAGACTGCTATTGAATTATGAGCCATTGTTACAGTTTTTTAGAATCATTCTTTTGGTTGTTGTTGACAATTGTACATAATTGTCTTCTCTCTATGGTTAGGTGACTTCCTGTAAGTTGTGGCGGCAAGTGGGAGAGTCTTTCAAACCCCCAAAGTAAGAAAAAATACATTTGTTCTTATTTATCAATATTGTTATTATCTACCATACATGAACTCCATTACTTACACATATGAGATAACAGCTTTTGTGTTTTTATTTTTTTATTTTTTTAACATTTTCCTGTTCTTAACAGTGTAGATATGATTTCAAACTTTCTCTTAATGTCAGAGATTAATTATTTGTAATATTTCTAGGCTATTTTCTGTACATTCTCATGAACACGATTTAATCTTTTTTCAATAAAATACCTTTACTTATATATTAAAAAAAAAGTGTAGATATTTTCTGCTTGTATAAAGTATCCATAAATAGTCTTAATTCTCTAATCTATGAACTGTTAGGACATCTGAATCATTTATTTTCTCATGTGTTATGTTATGTGACAAAGTCCCTATCAAAAGGATTGTATAAAGGCCAATAGTCTTGTAGCTCAACTGGCACCTTCGGGTGTTTCCAACGGCCATCCAGGGTTCAAATCTCAATCCCCCAACTGTTGAATTATCAAAAGGATTGTATAAAGCAAAAAATGAAAATAAAAATTAGTGAAAACAAGAGATCACCTTTGGAGGCATGTTATTCAAGAGAAATATGGGGTTTCTTAGGACTAGTGGATGACAAACTTGGTGAGGAAGCCTCATGATTGTAGTGTTTGGAAAAGTATTAGGGCTGGTTAGAGAGGCTTTTATGGGTTTGTCAAGTTTGCGGCAAAGATGGTAGGAGCATTTGATTTTGGCATGTTGTGTGATGTGAAGTGGCATCAAGAGAATCATTTCCTGATTTGTTCCTAATAGCTGTGGATAAGGAATAGGGAAGATTGGTTAATTCTTATGTGGAGAAGTCAGAAGACAGAGGTTTTTGTTCTTGAAATCATAGGTTTGTTAGAGCTTTTCAAGGCTTAGGAATTAGAGTCATTCAATTGTTTCATGGGCGTACTATATTCTAATATTCCAGTGGGTGATGGGGCTGATAGATTGTTTGGAAGCCTAACCAAATGGTATATTTGATGTCCAATCTTTTTTTTTGATAAATAATAATTTCATTGAAAACGAAGAGAAACAATACAAGTACACAGGCAGTGAACCTGATTGAAAGAAAAAACAGCAAAACTAGAGACAAACTGAACAATAATCAATCATATCAGACAAAGAGCATGATGAATCTAAGTGAGAAGCCTTTGACCACTCAAGGAGGGTGAGCAGAAATTTGAATTTTCTTGGAGGATTAGATAATATGTAATTTCCTTGGAAGTGGTGTAATAAAATTTCTAAGAATTTTTTTTTTGGGGGGTTCTGGATGGTTGCGTTGGGAAAATTTTAAATTTTGGATAATATTATCAAAGAAATGTCACCCTAGTGAACTTTGTGGTATGCGTAATTCTTATGAGAAAATAGTTGATCGTCTACTACTTCATTGCTCAATTTGCTCATAAGTTGTGGTTTGTTTTTTTCGCTTTATTTGGAGTTCTTTACATGATGCGTATGAAGGTAATTTATGTGTATTCTTGGTTGGAAAGTATTGTTTGGGAGACATAAGAGTAGGTTGGTGTGGATTGCAACTCCTTTTTGTTAGTGTCAATTATTTGGAAAGAAAGGAATAATTGGGCTTTCAATGGAGTTGATCATTCTATTCTTGAGCTTAAAAATCTATTTTGAGAACTTTGTATGACTGGATGTCAGCTTTTTTATTTTATATATAATAAATTTTCATTTGTAATTTTTAAGTGTACTGTTTGTACGCTTCTTTTATTTAGTCCATCATAGTATGTCTTTTTGAGAGGGAGAGAGAGAGAGAGAGAGAGAGAGAGTGTACCTATCAAAAAAGAGAGAGAGAGAGAGTGAGAGTCTTTGTCTAGATCTTAATTAATTTGAAAAGTAGAAGTACATTCCCATAAGTAAATTTTGGATTTCTTTTCCCCTTTTTCTTGGGGTGAGGGTTGGAATGGCCTTATATACTTTTTAGATATGGTTACTAATCTTTCTCTCTCTCTCTCTTGCTCTCTCTCTCTCTCTCTCTCTATTCCTTTTACAGGACATGTACTACAGTTTCGTGGACATTCCGAGGTTTTTATGAGAAGGTAATTTCAGATTGATATTTTTATTTTTTTGTTACTTTTGGCAATTTATTATATGTATTTTTATGTTGGTCATGACATCTACTTGTGTATGTAATGTATTTGCAAGCTTGTTCATATTTTAAGATCATAGGATCTGTATTCTTTCACTTGTCAACTCCGACAAAATTATGAGTTTGTGGAACGTCATGTCATCTTTTATTTGTCCAGAATGACATTTCTCATCCCTTTCATATGTGTGCATGCCTGTGTATACGTGATTTAGTACCTCTCCTTCACATGGTTGATTGGATGGAATCATACCTATAAAAAAAATGGTTGATTGAATGGAATTATGAAATAATTATTTGAGGTTCAAGCTGTTCATTGTCTGTGGCGGTGGTAGTGGATGCTGGTGGATTGCTCTACATTCCTTGGCTTAAATGGCAGTGTTAAGTGTCCCCAGCTTCGTTAGATACATAGTATTTTCTATAGGTCTGTCTAACTAATATCTTTTATGTGTTATGCATATAGATGCAACATGGGTTATATGTATAGCAAGCGACAGTACTTTATTGGTTCCATACTATGTGCTATTATGGTTCTTATTGGACGTTGGATTAAAAAACATGGGATTGTCCCCTTAGTGTTCTTTGTAAAATTTTGTTTTAATGCAATTTACTTGTAAAAAAAAGGGATTGTGATAATTTGATAACCGACCAAATTACCTGCTTTGAATTTGCCCATTCTTTTCTTGAAGGCCTGAACAATGTCTTCCCATCTTTCTCAAAATTCATGGTTAATTAAAATTTATGCTTGTCTGTGGGGAGAAGTACTTCTATTGGGCCTTGGTTTAATACCTTTTTAGCTTTTTCTTTGTTTGTGGTTGCTCTTAGTCTACCGTGAGGTCATTTTATAAGCCCACCTTTTCAAGTGCACCTGTTTATGGTTCGTGCCAGTTTACTTCACTATTTTTATTTTTTATTATATCATGGTCTATTCTTGTTATTGTTAAATAACTTGTTTATCACTGTTTTGTGTTAATCAGGCACTCCTTGATTATGAAAGGCATAAAGCACATGGTGGTGAGCTTAATGTACCCATTGCTTCTCACTCAGAGCCTTTAAATATTGAAAATCCGGTAGGTATCAAAAATTTGTTTTGGACTTTGCGGTTGGATGTAGTGCACAACTAAAACAAAGTGGTGGTCCCACATGTTCCACTTTAATCACATGGTTTATGCCACTTTCAATATTAAACCGGTTCTGATTGTAGGAGAGAAGAATTATATGTATCATTCCAGGTGCATGGAAATCTGTTTACCCAATGTATTGTCACATGTCATGCTCAAGAGTTGTACTGTAATACATGTAATAGAGTTGCTGAGGGGTTAGTTTTTGAAGTGGTAGTTTATGCCGGTTTTAGTCCCGGACATGCCTTTAACTAACATAACACACTTTATTATACTATGGACTAAATTTTGGAGAATTTGGTGGCTTCAGTGAATTCTCAGGCAGACTGCGGACCACTTTCAACATAGACTAATTGGTAGTAAAATCAAATACTTCTGACTCAGGATACTAGAATCTGAATGAAAACCCTGCATCTGGAAAATCCTGCAAACTTAATTAGGCATGTTTCTAGCAGCCTAAAACTTAAAACTTAAAACTTATCCTAAATTAATATTTTGATTCGAATCTCCAAATCTAATACCCATGTCTGTTCTGACCTTTGGCCACTGAAACCTAAGAAGATATTAGCCTAAAATTCCTCTGCTGCTGCCATCCTAGGTCAACTTCATATAATACATATCAGGCTTATATTATTAATGTGCTTTCTTTGACTTATTTTACAACAATAATTTGTTCATCAAGCAATGTCTTTAAAAGTTAAAGCCGTTATTTGATCGATTAAATTATCTCAGATTTTCTTTTACTTCACTTGATCACAATAGATGTGTAAACAGTAGGGCCTCTCTCAATTAGTACTGTCCATACAATATTCATGTGATCGTGGTCAAACAGGCTTCAGGATCGGGTAGAGCACGCAGGGATGCTGCAGCACGTGCTATGCAGGGTTGGCACTCACAACGTCTTCTTGGAAATGGTGAAGTTAGTGACCCTATTATCAAGGTCTGGTGAATGTTAAATCATTTGCATTCATTTTTCCTATATCTCACATTGTTATGTGTACAAGTATTATTATGATAACAATATGATGGAATTGTATCATACAGGATAAGAATTCTATTTCTATGCAAAAGCGTGAAAAGCAGCTTAAGAGCATTGGTATGGCCCCTCATCTGTGATCTCATCTATAAAAGTGTGACAGATTGCGGACAGCTTCTCAGTTTGGATTTTTGTGTATTGCCCTCAGGTTTACTTAAACGTAAGAAACCATCTTATATGGAACATACAGTCAAAGCTGCTCATACCAAAGCATCTAAACCACAGTTAAGATTCTTGTTGCAGTAAAACTTCTTATATGTTGATGATTTATCAGTGTGAAAAGTGATGCCATGATCAGAACTGTAACAATGGCATTGGGTTAATATCTTTACTAGGCTTTTGTGTGTGTATGTGGCTAGATTGGACACACAGGTGGTTGATATTGGGGCTCCGGCTGATTGGGTGAAGATCAATGTGCAGAAAACTGTAAGTTTTGCATCACACATTTAAATATTTATTCAGGGGCAATATGCATTTCCAGTATCTTTAACTCATTAGAGTGAAATTTTGTGTACAGAAAGATTGTTTTGAGGTCTATGCTTTAGTTCCGGGCCTTCTCAGAGAGGAGGTAAGTATTCTTACTCTGTGACTGTATTCTTTTTCTTTCTTTTTTTCTTTTTCTTTTCCCCTTCTCATCTGCTACATATAATCCATACAAGTGTCCTTTGAATTGTGGAGTTGGTGGGCAATTATTATTTGGCAGCTGCTTAACTATGTGTGGGACATCTCTACATGCATAGGCAATTGGTGTGTGATTGTTTGATACTGGATGCCTGTTTCATTGTACTACCTTTTTCTTTATGGTGGCAGTGAGGGAATCAGCCCACATTACCATGTACAACCACAGGGAGTAGAAGAATGAGTTTTCTGGATCCTATGGCAGGATCAGCAAAACATGGATAGGCCCACGGGCTAGTTTGTGGTGTCCTCCATTTAGCTATTCAAAAAACAAAGCCATTTTTTTTTTCTTTCTTTTTTCACTTTTTAACTTCACATTTGTTTCATGAAATGTGTGATGAAAGAAGATGCCAGCTAGCCTGCTGGTGATCTTTGGTCTAGGTTGTGGGCTTATGTATGTAAGGTAGGGTATTGCCACTGTGTCCTTGGTCTACTTCTGAATGAAAATGAAAACCAAAAATATATGGTGTAGAAGAAGAAGACTTGTTAAAATGTAATCACTGCAGCTGAAATTTTATTATATTCATCATCTTATGCTTATTAGTAGGTTGTAGCATAGAAAAGGTGTGGCATCAGCTATAAAGCTAGCATTAATCCAACTTGGTATTTTGTACAGTATATATACTAATGACAAGGTTTGCATTCCACCAATAGAATTTATTACCTTGTTCTCTGGCAATCTCAGGTGCGTGTTCAATCAGATCCTGCAGGCCGCCTTGTTATAAGTGGTGAACCCGAGCATCCCGATAATCCGTGGGGTGTCACACCCTTCAAAAAGGTGTGCATTATGTTTTCTCTCTTATGGAGAACTGAAAAAAATAAGAGTCTACTTGGTTTGGATTTTTTGTATGGATTGATTAAGTCTTTAAAATTGATTAAACTTTTTATTTAATCTCAAAATAGTATTTGTTACCCAAGGATAAAATAGGTTTGGTTACCCAATCTTATCCTTGGGTAACCAAACACTATTTTGAGATTAAATAAAAAGTTTAATCAATTTTAAACTCAAATCTTTAAAATCACAACCATACAGGATAATTGGTTCAAAAACACTCATCCAAAATAAATAGGCAATAAAATTGTAGGCATGGTGTTTTATCCTGCATCAGTTCTCAGCAGATTGCTTGTGTTTTATTCAGGTTTCACTTGGTTTTGTAATACTATATTGCGAAGAAAACCTTGTGTTTAATCATCATTTTAATAAGTTATCCTACACACTGGGATTTGCTTTCCTTTTACCAGGTTGTCAGCTTACCTTCAAGAATTGACCCACATCAGACATCAGCTGTGGTTACCCTGCATGGACAGTTGTTTGTTCGTGTCCCGTTTGAGCTGTCAGAATAGTGGTGTTTCAGGCTGCGTTACACCCATCCCCATTAGTTAAGTAATTGTAAATGGGTGGATGGGTGTGAAGCCATTTAGTGGAATCTTTAACTCTCAACCCAAAGCATAAATGCCAAGTTTTCGTATATCCTCTTGTTAAGTCCAATGGCTGAACTTGTGTATTTGAGTTTTAATGTATTGGTACAGTTTGACAATGATGATTTTATTTTATTTATTTTACTTCTCTTGGGTGGGTGGGTGAATGGGTGTTGAGGGACAGCGTTATGTTTTTTAGGTAGGTAGGTTGCACCCAGATCTCCGGCATTGTCTAATAGCTGCTTTTAGAGCCTAAAGGCCAATGCACCTGCTCTTACTGTCGGTCCCTTGGGTTTTGGTTTATATTATAGTTGTCTTGTGACTTGAATTCCTTAGAAGGTCTGTTGACTTCTATGTTATTTCACCTTTTAAGTTCTGATACACTTATGGATTCTAGTAGATACATAGACAGGAGTTCTGGCAGAGAATTCCATACATATAGACATGAACAGATTGATGATGTGCTTTGATTCTTCAAGTTCTTTCAGCTGCAGGTGACTGTTAAAAAGTTATAAGGCTGTCAGATATATTGGTTCATTTGAATTGTTTCATCCAATGTATTCATCCCCATCTTCCCTCTCTTTTCTCCTCTTCTCAACTGTTCAAAAAGGTCTTGCTGCGCTCTTAATTGCCAGATTTTGAGCAGATGCAGAAGTGAACAAACTTTTTGGTTGATGTATGTATAACTATAAGACCAAATAATATAATGTTTGGCATCATGGAAGTGGAGCTTGTGGTATCTTCTTATCTACCAGTCTTTATAACTCTTGTCATCTTTCTGCCGCTGTATACTCTGCAAAACAACCTGATTTATAGATATATTACTACACTATGAGTTATTTAGGTATCAGAAGATGAAAGTAATGTCAAAATTTGAATTCTCGAGGTGTATCGCATGTATGCAACCAATGTCTTACAACATATGAAATCCACAAGTGTATGGATCCTCTCGGTTAAGATAATTCTCCCTGATTCTCTGGCTGTACATAGCTCCTTTTATGATTAGTGATAATCGGATCAACAATGCTTTGGATTCAATTAGAACTCAAAAAAATGGGATAAGACAAGGAGAACTGATTTGCAGAATGAATGATTAACAAGGCCTTGCAGATTGCAGATGCCAAAAAGTGGCTTCAATAACTTACCAGGAGCAAGACCAGCCCTATTCCTATTGGCTGGCGATTATGCCTGGGCCCATAAAGATCTGTCTGTAGGCTTGTATACACAGGGTAAAAAGCAATCATGAGCTGTGGGCCTGTGTCTGGCTCAAAGGACTTGTCGTGAGAGAGATTGCAAGCAAAGCAGCTTTAGTCACCAGCTTCAAGCCTTCAACAGAAGTAGAGTTTGAAGAGGCACTTCATTGTACAGTCAGTTGCCTGATGCTCCTCTCTAGAAGCTGGATGAATAGACCCCTATAATGATGCAGTGCATCATAAGAATTATATTTACTGACTAGTCAATAACAATTAACAACCCTTCTAGTTGCTTTACTGACTAGTCACAGAATTCGATTCTTTTCCCGTTTCGCGCAATCACTCAACTAAACTGGCTGTTAGCATTTACCTTGTTTGCAAATAGATATATAAGTGTTGGAGTCAGCCAAGAGATGCCCATTATTATAGTATCAAAACAAACATGTCCAGAAATCAAGAATGTCCAATTTATACTTAAACAAATCAAGGTTACTTATAGGCAGCATATATCTAATCTAATTTTTTCACACTTGCTGATACTGATACAGAGGTGAAAAATCATCTGCCTTCCACGTGTGAAACCGCGCATAAGGTTGAAACAGATATTCTCGATTACCAACAAATCTTAGATTGGGTAGTTGATGACCAACGTCGCTGACCTAAGAGATGCCTTTGTCCTTGTGTTGAATTTTCCTAACTTTTATTTTGAGTACATTTTAATTCTAATCACGTTTCCGTTGGTATGTATGTGTATGTATGTATAAAAGCAAACAATGTTTTTCTCTAATAGAATACAGAAAAGAAAAAAGCAACCATCACGGTCATACAGAAAAAGCAAGCATTGATATTTGATATCACAAGTCAAAAAACTGTTCATTAGAGTAATTAATTAATTAAACATGCTTACCTACTACTAGTACTACTTGTCTAATATAATACAAAAGAAGCGCTCTTTGTTTGGTCCCCCAAATGAATTAATTTAGTCTTGGATGCCAATTTAGTCACCTAATTTGAAGAGAGAAAACGCCCATTTTCTTTTTCCTCTGTCCCCCACGCGACCCTACATTCCAGTTATTCCAAAACTATATACTATTTTAATTTACAATCCGAGCCTATGAATGATGTAAATTCCACCCAAGACCGTCCAAAGTCTAAAAGAAACACTCCAAAGTCCAAAGAGGCACAAGTTTCCAAGTTCCTTCCCTCCAAAAAGTCATCCTTCAACTTGTTCCATTTATAAATTATAAGCCCACAACAGCAACAACAGAGATTGCCTTTCAAAGTGTTGGCTTTGCTCTTAAAAAAACATGGCTTATATGAGCTACAACATGGTGTTGGGCAACGCCAGGAGATGCAATGGAATCAGAGGTTTCAGGCTAAACCCCAGAAGATTTTCAGTTCAGCGATTACGTGCAAGGTTCATTTCTTTGTTCAAGCTCTTAGATATATGTAGATCTTCTTATGGGCAAGCTCTAAAATCGCTAAAGAAAGGGTTTGGCAGAAGAAGAAGAAGAAGTAACATCAAGAGGAATAACAGTACCTCCACCAGCACCAGGTCTTTAGTTAACAAGAACATGGTTCAAGCTGACTGTAGGTTGAGATCGTTTGGGAGGTCCAATTCTTTCTATGCCGAAGCTATTGCTGATTGCTTGGAGTTTATCAAGCGCTCTTCACTTTCTGTGGATCAAAACCGAGTCATCCAAAGATAGGAAGGAAGGAGTTTCAATTTATCATCCATTACATATTTTATATTCGTTTGTCTTCATCGGTTGTGCTTTGAAGCTGTCTATATAAATATATCTCCCTCCTCTCCTCTCCTCTCCTCTCCTCTCCTCTGTGTATATTTCTAAGTTATATAATTTCATCCCCAGTTTCGGAAATTCCATCCATGCCTAATCTGTACAAAAAGGATTGAGAAATATGAGCAGTACTAGTCCCTCGATCCTCCTTATTTTTTTTCTTGGGGAACTTTTTGTAGTATTATTTTATTTGTTGTTACTTTGGCAGTCTTGAGAAAGTTCTTGGTTGGTATGAATGAAGATTCTAAATTTGATATGACCACCTAATACATCTGCCACCTTTCGGCTAAACAATATAAAAAGAATGGCTGATTTTATCTATTTTTAGTGCGAGTTGTTGTGATTAAAAGAAAAAGAAGAAACGGAAATTTTCAGTCAAAGCTAAAATTGGACAATCATCATATGAAATATACTAAAAGTAAGATTTGCATATTTTAATGGTGCCTACTGCCAAGTAAATGCTCTTTCTCTCGCTCTCTCTCTCTCTCTTTTAAGTTTTAATGCACGATGTTGGTGAAATTGAACACAAAACACAGTCTTTATCATACGCCACTCAAACTGTGCTGTCTCCTCATTTGAGTCCTCTTCATTGTTTGGAGGTTGGAGCTTTGCTTGATAGTTCCGCGAGGCCTCCCTAAATTCAATGAGTGAAGCTTTGTACCAGATCACAGGTCTTGTTGTGGATGGGAAGCTTCTTTGATCTTTTTTGTGATACTGTTCGGCATCATGTATGACGGAAATTTCTGTCATGGGACCGTATGATAGTGCTTC
Source organism: Fagus sylvatica (assembly GCA_907173295.1). Classification (NCBI taxonomy): domain Eukaryota; kingdom Viridiplantae; phylum Streptophyta; class Magnoliopsida; order Fagales; family Fagaceae; genus Fagus; species Fagus sylvatica. The sequence goes on from OU015768.1 coordinate 556,064, forward strand.
TTTCACACCGTGAGCGTCTTTTTATGTAAGTCCTATAATTAACTAATTATTTAGTATTTTAAGAGTACAATAAATATTTACTCACTCCTCTTACAAAAATGGTAGATCACTAATTGAATTTATGATGAGATTCATTATTCATATAAGATAAAGGAATACACATTTATTGTATTCCGTGAATATTCAATAATTACGTGAACTATTACCAAGTACCTTGTCCTCTTTAACCAGAATGACCCCTCCCAACTCAAACGGTCTCTCCAAAGGCTAGCATCCACCTTTGCAGAGATGAAGGAAGAAGAATTAAATATGCTTCTTCAAAAGAACATTCACCATAGGGCGCGCACACACTTGTATGAATGTCATGAATTCCTAGGTTGCTGTATAAGCAGAGTTCCGAAGAGATTGAGGTTGAAGCTTTGAGGTAATACTAATATGATAATATCAGGATGCCTATCATTTGGTTAATAGTAGAGGGCAATACCACTTACAGCAACCGTTCGAGTGCAAACTGTAACTGGCATTGGAAGTTTGGAACTTAATGTCGAAGTAAGATTCCTTTACTTTTGGTTATTGGGCTACACATTCAAAACCTCATGAAAGAAACGCATAGCAAGTAGCAACCCATGTCATTGGGTCAGGGATATTTGTTTACAGGAAAAAAAAAAAAAAATCATAATAACTAGAATTGTAAAGGCTAGTCACGGTTATTCATGATTCCAAACATGGACCGCTTGCGATTGGTTTATCACAAACAACACAGACATCTCCCACCCTGCCAAATTGCCAATTGCATATCTATAATCATAAAGATAAGAAGATACATCAAACTCAGTCATCAACAATAACAATTTTATAGTTCATGAAAAAAGAAAAAAAGAAAAAAAGATTTTCTCTTCTCCCTACAAAAAGAAAATGATTTTAAATGACAATAATGTCATAGACTAAAAGGTGCATCTACTTTGTCCTAGAAATATAAGAATCAACATTGCAATTTATACTCTGAGCCAAAAAAAGAAGCAATTTTTGCATAATTTGGTATTATCTCAGAAGATTCTCCCTGTTTGTAGATCAAAAAGCCTTCAGCTACTTCATATTACATAAATGGGATAAACTAGATTATACATACCCTAATCCTCTAACGTCCTTCTAGGCATAAACTCACAAAAAGAAAAAGAAAAAGGGATTGACCAAAATGAATAATTTATAATCCTCCTATCAACGATCAACCAAAGCAACCATGTAAATGGCATGGTAAATACTGCTCAGCCATCAGAATACCAAATAAAGGTCGAATGATATAGGATTCTGAAAGATATCTGAAGTGCAAATTTTGTATCAAAATTGAGATGAAAGGGAAAGATTTGTGCCACCACCCACCTACAAATCAGCAAAAAAACTGTCTGAACTGCTAAAATCAGTTCCTTTACTTGCACTTTTTCTCTTGGTACCTGAAACATTAAAACATTTAAAATCAAATACACACACATATGCTCTCTGATAAGACAGCCACTGTGATTCCATTAATAAATAGTTGACCTGTGATATTCTTTCAAATAGACAAGCTAGTAGTATGATCATATGATAAACTTGGTCAATTCAGGATCAATTATAGTGTTAATCATCTAAACAAGCATTAAAAAAAGTAGAGAGCCATTCAGAAAAAGTACAGCAAGGTAAATTACAATAACCTGGAATCCAAATTTTAAAGCATGTGTTGGTTACAATCTCTATTGCTTAATCAAATGCTAATTCCCAGTGACTGGCTGTACTTTGGTTTGCTCTTTTAAAGCAGTCCACAAATGCATATGTAATAGGTAACCCTAAGCACCATATCTCAATGTAAGAACACCTGAGATGGCTAGATAAATTTAACCAGCGCCAGAAACTGAGCTGGTTTGAAACATATCTTCAAATGAATTAGTTTAAAAGTGTTCCAATTAAAAGGTAATAGAGGATCATCAAAGCAACATATGTAATAGATGTGTTGCTCATCCAGTAATATTTTTTACACCCCAATCACTCAATAGATAAAAGAAATCAGATCTATTTGATCACATACAATTCTGCAAAAGACCAGGTATACCTTTGTTTATCTTTGGAGAATTAATTTCGGCATCCATCTCATCACTATCACTGTCTGCCGTGGCAGCTTGACTTGTTATAGTTTTTCCAGATCCTTCCAATAAATCATCTAAATCCCATAGCTGAATGAAAGAAATGAAGAGAGTTGATATGATGCTCATGATACAAAGAAGATAGTGCAACATCTTTCAATAAATATTTATTTATTTATTTTTATGTTAAAAAAGCTAGAAGTGTGCAATAAAATGTTGCAAAGATTACTTTTATAAAAAAAACAAATTATATAAAATAATACAAAAAAACTGCACAGTACATGACAAATGAACCACAAGGGCAGACCACAGGTAATACATACAACCATATGAAACATCCAACACTAATTATATTTACCAAATTCTCTACAGAGGTTTTACACCATCACATAGACATATCATGTGTGTGTATGTGTGAGAGAGAGAGATCCACACCTTCAACATCTGATCATGTGCTATACTGCCAAGAAACTTTCTGTTGTGGGAAAATGCTACAAGACCAATCAAAACATATGTTAAAAAACTTGGTATAGTGATCAACAGCCATTACTTCAATGTGAGAATAATCAGGATTAAGGAGAGGGCCAGGCAATCATACCGCCACAACAACAATGACACAATTGACAACGTACAAACACAAACACACACACACACACGCATACAAACAAAACAAAAAATAGACGTTCAATGGTTCAGCATACCAACATAACTTCACACTTCAATAGGCAGTAGATACACCACCATGAAATTGTCAGCATTAGACACATTCCCATTATTGATAGGTCCACTACCAGAAACTATTAGGTGAGATTTTGAGTATGGAAGATAAACAGAACCACAAATTCTGTTAACTACTTCTGCAGATAAATATAGATAATATTGAATATTTCACAAGAGAAAAGAAGCATATATCACCAAGGCTAGTATCTCACAAGAAAAAAGAAGCATATATATTACCAAGGCGCTCAACAGGATACTCTGAGTGCTCCGCAATTGGTTGAATGATTCTATTAGGTAATATGCCTACAAGGCTAAACAAAAAGTACATGAAAGTATTAGAGATGGCGTCAAACAATTGAATACAAACAGGGTGAATGGGATAATTCTACTTATACCACACAACTCCTCACCTGATGAGTCCATTCTCAGATCCGGTAATGATCCTATCTTCATCAAGCTGAAAAAATGAGTTTAAAATGTTTTGATTAAGAACAATCCTTAATAACTTGAAAGACAACAAATGCTACGATAGTTATGACACCTACTCACCTTCAACAATGCATCAACTGAATTTGGAGAAAGATCAACAAAGCGATCACTGGAAATCAGAGTCATCCAGCAAATAGGTTAATAGTTAACACACACACACACACACACACACTGAGAGAAAGAGAGAGTTTTCCTATTTTTCATTTGATTTGTGAAACATGTTCAATATAATATACCTGCAATCCTTGAAACACCCCCACGAATACAGTAACAGAGTTCCAGTTTGTGATCCGCAAACGACTTTCTGACCATTCTGACCACCAAAAAAAATCACAATATGCATTGAGCATATGTATTAGCACAATCAGTGGCTTTGAATCATCCCACTAAAATCATCTGGTTTGTAAAGAAAGGGAAACAAGGTGATAGAGGAAAATATGACAATACGCAGTGAGCATATGTCCAACAAAATAATGTTACTCGAGGATCAAATATCTTATAAGGGAAAGATGTTGAGTATTCTGTATATGTTGGCAGCAAATAATAGATGAAAGAGAGAATAAATGGTACCTTCATGAGAACAACAGAGAGCAACTCATCTTCAGAAAACTCAGACTGAGCTTGGACCTGTAATAAGAACATAGAAGATGTCATTTTTGAATTGTAAGCATTATGTGTAGAACAATTTGCTAACAGAAATAGCATTTATTTAAATAATAGTGGAGTTAAAAATAAAAGCTTACAGTATTCCTTCGAAGATTGCAAACAGAGAGAGTCCCATCTCCACTTGAGATTGCAAAAGAGAGAAGAATGAGATGAAAGATGAGAAAGTGTAAGAGAGTATAATTAAAGAAATGGGAATGTACCTAGTTGCCAAGAGTTTCATGGAGTCAGAAGAAAACGTCATATCTGAAACGTAATCTTGATGAGCAGGAAAAGTATTGCAGCAAGAACGTTGTCTGGTATCCCACACCTTTATACAACCTTGATCATCACCGGAGGCAATGGTTGTCTCGCTCACGTTTATCAATCTATTGATTGCATCACTGCAATTAAACCATGCATTTTATATTTTTATCAACTTTTTATTTAAACACAAAGGAAACAAGACAGCATCCCTCAGAGGTGAAGGCAGTCCCTCTCACCCGTGGGCATCTTCAAGACGAGCAATCGCTGATCCAGTTTCCACATCTGTGGCCAGAATTGAGCGGTCCGGAGAACACGTCACAATTGCTAACAACAAACATTGATTATTACTATGATGCTCTACCCAGCCTCTAGCCTCTAGCCTCTAGGGGACAAACAATATGCAATATGCAATTAAATTAATACCACCACGTCCTCTCCTTCGATGAATCTAACAGCTCTGCAAGACTCAGTGCTGTGTGCATGAACTTCCAACACCCTTTGTGGTACCTGTAAGGAGTTGGCATCAGCATCACTACTATAACGGTAAACGTGAAGGTCGCCGTTGATGAGTCCAGCGCCAACCAGCTCTGTCGAAGGATGGAAATCTAAGTCAAAAGCAAGTCTTCCCAAATTTATCTCCATTTCGAACCTAAACTCCGCCGCTTCACCTGAGGTTTAAGAAGCAGCTCAACTTTAGGGCTATTTAGTATTTACCCGGGCCTCAGCTTTCACTCTTACCTATTGGGTCGGGCCGGGTCAAAATCCAACACAGGTTCGTTGGGCCTCTTCCCTACTTCTATTCTATTTCTATGTGTCGGTATGGGTTTGAAACAACATTTTAGGCACCTAAAAAAGGCCTAACACTTTATATATTTGGTTAATGCACTATATACTATATATTGCCTCCACTAGGCCTTGTTCTCCACTCTACATGTTAATCAAGACTTATGACTTCTGAATCAAGAATTCATTGTTGGGTAAATCTGGAATGTTGTAGTAGCTAATACTCGCCAATCTGGAATGCTTTGTGTGCTGGTAGTAAAAGAATTCCCGACACATTTACTGAAGATGGCCCGTAGAGTTGAAGGATTTTGGATCAATAGCTAGCTAGCTGTATGGTGGACTTCAATTGGCAGAGACCATTAAGTGGAAAAAACATTGTGGGACGAGTGGTTATAACTTATGATACATGCTTCTCAAGATCAGTTAATGCATTTTTAGTCATTTCTACTGGTGCAATTTGTATATTAAATTTAAAAGGAAGAGAAGAGCTCACAGCAGAGAAGGCTGTAAAATATATACAACAAGAGATGCATGCAATTTTCCAAATGTAGGATTACCGGATATCTACATTTTCATCGAAATCATTTAATAACTTGTACTCATTTCAATTTATACGTATTGTAAAGGAAATTAGTTTTACCACAAAAGTAATATTTAATGTTCATGCTGGTCTTTTATATTAAGATTTTGAGAAGATGCAATTTTATATGACCATTAAGTGGAAAAAACATTCAGTGACAACTTATGTAGCCAATCAAGATCAGTTAATGCTTTTTAGTGTTTTCCTGTATATTAAATTTAAAAGGAAAGAAGTTTAATGGTAAAATATATACAACAAGTGAATTTTCCAAATGTAGGTATTACCGGATATCTATTTTCATCAAGTGATTTATAACCATTTCAATTTATACGTATTGTACAAGGAAAGTTTTACCACAAAAGTGTTCGTTCACTTTTACTTTTATTTTGAGGATACCAATTTTATCGTTGCAATACATCTCTTTGCTGGTGTGAGATTGTGACCATCCACTTTTCCCGTTAATTCTTCTCTTTGCTGGAAAGTTGTTGAAGTTTGAAGGAAAATTATTCAATATTCCAAAAGTATTAATGTGTCTCCTCTTAAATCAATAGTGGGTCTCATTATAAATTTTATGAATTTAATTAGTAAGACTTATTATTATGTGATTGAAGAGAATACAATAATATTCTTAAAATATTAAATCAGAGGATAAAAGTCAAAGCAAATTCTCTTTGCTACGTGCTATTTTGAGAGAGAGAGAGAGAGAGAGAGAGAGAAAAGCCCTTTGGCTTTATGTGAGATATAAGTTTGGTAAAAGTTTTGTATCAATGTAATAATCTCTCTATTTATTAATGCTACTTGAAGATGTAGGTCAAAAGTCTACTCAAATAACCCCTGGGGTTGTTTGTTTTACATTTATTTGACTTAAATGATACACCCCTAATGTGTAACGTGGTGACGTGGTGAACAAAAAAAAAAGAGGTTGGGGGAGGAATGAAAGGGGATTTGGATAATGTTGTAAAAGAGAGTAGAAGCAGTTGTTTGGTGTGCAAATTGCAATGGGCTGGTAAGTGGTAATGCAGTTTGGTATGGGAGGTTACGAGGAAAAAGAAGCAAAGACACGCGGTTGGCATGTGAAGGTGTCTGCACTCTGCAGGCTGCAGCGTAGCAGTCCTGATCAGTCGTTTAAAAAGAAGCACCTCACATCAGAGACAGGTGATAACAGAGCACGTGAGGGCGTCCTCATCATCATAATAATAATCACTTCTGGAATCATCAAATGGTCAAGCAAGCAACAACACAACACCACAAAATAGTACCATATTTCTAGCTCTAAAGAAACGGTTATGCCGTGAGGAGCAATGCCAGCTGGAAAAGGTTGGAAAGACATTGGACGTGAACCAACACGTGTCCTCCAGAAAAGGATGGACACGTGGATGCTGCATTTACTCCACTCATGTCCCACTGTTTTTTGTCAGTTGGGGTTGGGGTTGGGGTTGGGATTTGGGAATGGCTGTGGCCTGTGACTTGCTCAGTCTCATAAGTTAATAAAGGTAACCCACCTCTAACGGCCTCCGAATCACTACTTCACATTTCACATTTCACAACTGATGTTGAGAAAATGACGGCCTCATTATTTAATTGGTTCCTTAACTAAATTGCCAGCATCTCCTTGCGCCAATGACATGTATGCCCTCGCCTCGTGTTTCGCAGCATTTCATAGGATGATGATTAATAAAAGTGATTATTAATTAATGTGATGAGTGATGAATGATCAGCCCCTCTCTACTCTCTACTCTCTAGACAGACAGGTGACAGGAGGACAAAAGTATGTGTGTGTTGGAATATGGATCCCCCCATCCTACCTTCTACCTTAGAATAATAATAAGAGTAGAGTAGAGCAGAGTACATCTCAATTGTGGTCCATCCGATTGCATCTAAACCAGCCGCAATCATTAGTTGGCTCTCTATCAACGGCATTTGATAAAACAAGGAAGTAGGAGTCTAGAAAAGTCTTGTTATTTTTGGGAAGAGAAAGAGGCTTGTATTAGTAGTAGGGGTATATCTGACAAACGCGCTACATACTACAGTCACTCATACAAGAGTTGGAGCGTAGATCTTGCTGACAGAAGCGATCAGTCATTATCGATTTCACGGTTATTACTACATTTTTGGTCACGTTATTACTACATTTATTTTAAAAATAAAAATCAAATTTATTCAAATATATAAGAATTAAAAATCTGTGAAAGAGAAGAGAACAAGAAGAAGATACAGATTTCAGAGAGCAACTGTGGATATCAATTGAGGCAACTAAATTGCCTCTCTTTCCTCTCCAAATTACATAACCGCCCACTGTCGGTCCATCTCCTTCTCCTTCTCCTTCGTTGAGGTTCAGCTCAATTGTTGTTTCCTTTTTTCTTCCTTCTGTTTTCTCTTCAATAAAAATATATAAAAAGTTTTACTCTCCATTTAATTTCATATAGGAATAGGAATAGTGGTTAGTTTCATAATAAGTGGAGTAATTCTTGCTTTGTTAGCCTAGTTTTCTTCATGGTTCTAGAAACTTGTAGAAGCATATACTATTTCTTTCTCTACTTGTTGTTCTAGTTTCTTTCTTGCTGATCTAGTGGGGTTAATCTCGTTTTCACTCCCTCTATAACAAATGAAAAGGAAAAAATTTATTATATCTTTTTTCCTTCATTTCTGATTTGGGAAACTCACCTCACCTCACCTCACCTGGGGTTGTTTTTTATTTAAGAATCTTTGGAATCTTTTTTTTGGGAAAATAGAAAGAAAGAAAGAATCTGAGGATTTGGATTTGAAAGGAGAAGAAAATGGAATCGTCGTCTATGACAGTGAGTGTGAAATCAGTGGATGAAGTGGTTGAAGAGATTATGCGAATTCACAGATCTTTACCGAGCAGACCCGGAATCGACGAGGTGGAGGCGGCCTGGGCCTTGATTAGAAATGTGGAGAAGGAAGACCAAGCCAGAGTTGAAGCCATTGCAAGGCAAACCAAGAGCCCCAACGTGCCTCAAGAGCTCTTCATGATCTTGCAAGAGATGCAGAAGAACTTGGTGTTTTTCCAAAGCAAAGAGCAGAAGAGG
>OU015768.1:577311-715708 GCA_907173295.1 Fagus sylvatica
GCTGTATTTTGCCTTTTAAAAAATTTTAAAAAATAAATAAATAAAAGCCAAAACAGAATTTTGAGGACGCGACGCGAGTGTAATGATTCAGTTAATATTAACAAGTGAAGACCCGATGAGGCGAAAGAGGACGTGAGGAAATTGGAAAGGAGTCTTCATAATTTTAGGTGGGAGGAGTCAGGAGCCTAAGAGTAGAGGGGAGTAAAAGTAGTAGTAAATTGGAGATTAGCGAGTGAAATGATGGGTGGTGGTAGTAGTGGTACTGGTATGTTGTGGTGGTCGGAGAAGGCTGTTTCATTCAAGATCAACAGGAAATCGGAAGCCGCTTCCGTTGTCAAATCTTCAATTTCCTCAAAGCTCCCCGACTTCCTCTCTGATTACTCCGACGAAGTTCTCGCAGTAAATGATTTCAATACTCTTGCTTCGTTTTTAAAAAATAAAAATAGAAACAAAAAACTGAATAAATCCGTCCAATTCCAATGTTTTATTTATTTTTTCTTTTTACAAACAGGAATATATAACAGTGCTTGTTTGCAACGGAAAGGATCAATATCAGGCGAGGGATGATTTGGAAGCATTTCTTGGCGAGAGAACTGCCGATTTCGTGTCTTGGTATTTTCTCTCCCTCCCTCCCTTTTTTTTTTTTTTTTTTTTTTTTTTTTTTTTTTTTTTGTATATTGGTAAATCGTAGAGCCACTTCAATCTGCTAATTGATCTTATTTATCTTTCTTTGTAGGTTATGGGGTCTTCTCTTCAATCACGCTCGTCATTCCAATTCGGACATCATTGCTTCATCCGATCCGATATATGTCGCTTCTGTCACTTCCAAAAATGACCATGACCATGCGCATCCCTTCTCCTTGGTATATATATACATTACTCTATTTGATTCTCAAATAATTGCCTTGAGTGAAAGCCTTTTTTTAACGTGAGTTTGCCCCAATGGCAGACGAAAAATGATGAGGTGATCAATGCTGGACAAGAAAGCATTCAGTCTCGCAATAAATCTAATACGAAGGTTGGCAATAACTAAAATTAAAATTATTAGTCAATCGGATACATTTTCCTTTTTGTCTAACTTGTGCATAAATATATGTTCATTTCATTGTAGAGCAGGTTGTTAATTGCGAGTCCAATCCATTACCTAACAAGCTTTTACAACCTAAAAGTGATAAAACACCCTCTACCCAGTTAAAGTCCTCCCCATCAGGTAAGGTTTATCAACATGTACTCATTCCACATTTGTAGCTATGTAGATACTAGTATTCTGGTTTCTGCTTGTTCATATGCCAATCACATTGAACAAACTCTTCCCTTCCAGAAAATGCACATCCCAGACATATTTCTGCCACTGCAACAAGCCTTTCTGCACAACACGCAGGTGTGGTGTCCCATTCCCACCATTATGATAGGCCACGGGGTAGTGTTTGGGATAGACTGGGCAAGCCATGTGATGACGCATATGAAGGAAGCAAGATTGTTGATGTGAGTGGTGTTGGTTTTGTGAAGCAAGATGAACAGATACTTAACTCTCGACCATCAATATTTCGTGTGTCAAATGGTGAACAAAACAGGACTATCACAGGGGAATTTACTAGTGGAAAGTTGGAGCATGTTGTGGGTACAAAGAGTGAACCTCATGTCGTGAGTAACATCAAACGAAAGAGACACTTTGGTGAAATTAAGGCTGGCCTTGGTGCTGATTCAGTTCCTATGGTGGGTGAGAGGAATGTGAATCTTCAATGCAGAGAAAATTCACAAGACTTCAAGAAATCAAACTTGACCAAGGATTCCAAGATTACAACTCCAAACTTGGCTCCAGTATGTTCTCTGCCTGCTAAACCTTGGTCATTGAACAATGAATAAAAACACGGTTGCTAATTGCAGTATGCAAATTTGAGAGGGTTTACTTTGTGGCCCTTCAGGGATATCAGATAAATTGGAATGATTCGGAGAGAGGGTTTTACTTTGTTCAATGTCCTTATGTATGCAGGAAGTTTTTGATGTGAAACAAAGATTGCATCAGATTGAGATTGAAATGTCTAAGCTACGATCGAGGCGTCTGGCAATGGAAAAAGATGGCAATCCCAATTTGTTGTTGAATTCTCGTAAGGCCATTCCATAAAATTCGTAATATTTAGCAATTTTCTAAAGCATTGGATTTGTTTGTGGTTTTAAAGTTTTCCAGCAATCTTTAGAATTTGGAGCTGAGTTGACAATGTTATTGTAGGAAAAAGGGGTGGGTTTGGTGGAGAATGAAGTTACAGTCATAGGTTTACACATTTTGGACCTCTGTAGGGGGAAGTTTTCTTAGGGTTTATTTTTATTTTTTATTTCTTGGTCCTTTTGCTTCTTGGACAGGACGTTATGCTTTCTTTTACTTGCATAAGTTCTATGCTGACTATGAAGTATTTCTACAAATTGATGGTCTGTTCAAATGTTGATCCCCTTTTAGTAGCTATTTTAGGATGAGAGAAAGGAATTATATGTTAAAGATAGTATTGAAATACAGCTAGTTATACTTATTCCTAGTAGAAACTTTACTTGTAGAAAATATCCAAAGAAACAATACAGAAATATGTTTCGAATACTGGAAAATGCATATTCAAAGGCTTCTCCATCTTCTTTTTGCCCTTTACCTCTTCAATTTGGATGTGACACTTTGAATTTTTATGCTATCTGCAAAGGATCAGTCTTCTTCTTATTTTTCTTCGGAATATTTGAATGAAGAAAATAAATACTGGTTTCAAATTTTACCTTTCTTAAAACTTTGATTTTTGTGGGGGTGCATTTGAATTTTTCTTACGGTTGAATTGATCAATCATCTTCTAGTTAGGTCTTCATGGGCACCGTCGTTCTCCCCCCATTGAATTTACTGATTCTTCTCTTTGATTGATACTCACTTTTTGAACCTTTCCTTTTTCTTTCTTTCTTCTTCTTTTGTTTACTTTATTTCTTTCTCTTTAAAGTTATGATATGTAGTGAGCTTAACTACCAAATGCTCAACTCATGCAGGATTTTTATTGACTTGTGTGTTTGCAGGTTCATCAAGACTTCTGGAAGATGATAGCGAATCAAGAACTGTACTTGTAACAAATGTAAACTCGAAGAAACTTTCTAGCTCCCTTAATTACTTTGAATCCTCTTAATTGTTTCTTAGTTGTTTATAGTTATACTATTCCTGGTCAGTCTTCTTTAGCTGTTCGTGTTAGCCAGGCTAAGTGATGCATGTTCTTTGGTGGCTGTTATTCAGGCCTATATCTCATGTCTTTTGTTTCTAGGTTCAGTCTAGTACATGACGTAGGACAAATTGGAGAATTTGCCTATGTGTGCTTGTGACCCGTTAAGGTTAGGAGGATTTGTGGATCTTGGGTTTTGAACCTTTTAGAAGGGTTAGGGTTCAAGAATAAATATGAGTTCACTTGAATGGAGAAAACAATTGGCGTAGGTTTGAAAAGAGGAAATAGCAATGGGCGTGAATAGAATATGGCCCACAACTATGGCCCATACCCAACAATTGTCGAATTACCTAAATACCCTTAACTCTAGAATAACCAAATAAAACATAAAATAAAATATAACAACCTAATTAGCTACCATGGAAACTTATTCTTGGGCTTTGCCTTAATCTTAGGCTTCCAAAGAGAATATTGCTTCTCTAACCACACTATGTTTGCACCATCAAAAGATAAATCATCAAACCATTCCACAAATAGAATGACATAAATGTACTTATCAAAAAAATTGAATGGCATAAATGTATTTATCAAAACAAAAAAAAAAAAAAAAAACAAATAAAACTACATAAATATTTTTGAGGATACATCTCCTAACAATTTTAGTTAAGTGACATACTAGATTTGATGCTAATGTTAATGGAGAAAGAGGAAATAAGGCCCCAGCTATGAGTTATTTTGGCAATCTGATTAACAGTATTGTATTGATCTCAACAAATTTACTAATATAAACTTGTGAGACATATTTAGATTGCATTTATAGGAAAGGAAAATCCTAAAATGTGAAATATCAATTTTTAAAAACTCATGTTTGCTTTAGAATTTCATACTCCCATTTGCTTGAGAATGGTTACACACACACCCAGTGGGTTTTGAATCCACGATCTAGATGTTGTCAAATTCTTAAGCTTTTGAATAACATGGAATCGAAAGGTCAAGACTATAGGCTTGTCAAGGATTCTGATAGACAATGCTACAATATAGTCAGCTTGGCACAACACAATTTATTAGTAATTTTATTCTTTGGCTCCAATTCCAAATTGGCCTTGGATGCATACTCATCTCTTGGAGATGGTGCCAAAGTTAAGTTAGGTTTGCAACCTGGCATCAGAGGAAAAGGAGGTTTCTTGATTTAATTGGCAGCAAAGTCTAGGAAAAGATTGAGGTTTTAATTTTCTGAAGTTTGGAAAAGGGGAATAGTGTGGGTTAATTGTTCAAATTGGTCTAGAAAATACTGAATCTTGATGGTTTTTAAGTTGCTGGAAGCAAGAATGATGGTTGCTGGATTTTCTTGAAGCCCTTAAAGGGATTTTAGGGTTGCTAGGATCTTAAATTAGTGGTAGGGAATTGATTTGGGTTGTGGAAAAAATGTTTTGATATGAAAACCTATAGACATTCGGAGCTGGTTGTGATCAATGTGGTTGTTTTAGGAGTGAAAGCCTTACAATGTAAGGACATATAATCCAAATTTTGAAACTACTAACACTAGGTTTTAAGCTACCAAAGATTACAATAAGGACCCAAAACCATTACCTAAAATCCAACACAACTACAGCCTGAGTCTGAAAATTCTTTAATTTTCAAAAATATCTCTCATACTAAAAACTTAAGAAAATATAAATAACACTAATCGCTAACAGAAGCAACTTTCAGATAAAAGAGTGGCCTATGGAGGATCTAAATTAGGGCCTCATGTTAAAGTTAAACTAGATTTTAGGAGTTTTTTGCAGTTGATCTTGCTTCCTTAAGGTATTCATAGCCTATGTTAACCTTTGAAGTTCTATTTGTTGACTGCATTTCGAATTAAGTGACAAGGAATTATTTCCTTAAAATTTAATCAAACTGTTACGGAAAAAAAAAGTAGGGGACTTTACAATTTCGATGTCTTATGTTTGGACAAGTTTCTCCCTTTGATAATTACAATGGATTGTTTAACATTGTCTGGTCTGGAAATATCAGGTACATTTTGCAGCAACCAAAGAAGCGTTGTCATCGTACTTTGACAAATGTGGGGTGGTTGTCAACTTGGAAATTTTGATTGACAAAGCAACTGCACAACCAAAAGGGTAAATAATTTTTTTTGCATTTATTCTGTTATGGTCTGGTCTGGGACAGGTTAATGAAATTAATTCTCTTTTAGGTCTGCTTCTGTTACTTTTGCCAGCAAGGATTCTGTTGACAAAGCCTTGGAATTGAGTGGGACTACATTTTTTTCAAGGACTATAAAGGTAAGCATTTCCTTATGTATCATGTATTCTCTATTTGAGGATTAGGAAGTGAGAAAAGTTTAAACTGGAACAATTTTGAAAACCTGTTAGTTGTGTTTCACTGAAAACTTGTGAGGATGGAATTGAATCAAATGATGAATTTTCTCTTCTGTCATGTGCTGTTTTCTACCTCAATGTCCCCCCTCCCCTGACCCCAATGGCAACCCTTCTTTTCCCTTTCTATTTTTCTCTCATTCGTCATCTACATGCTAAAATTTTCAAATGAAGGGGCACACCACAGGTGGGTATTAATTTCGCATACTCACAATGTTCTAAATAGTTATACTAGAAATTAAGATACTTGATATTGAATTTGTTTTCAACTACCCTTGAAATCTCTGTGTAGGTGCTGAGGAAGGTAGAAGCAGCTGCTTCAACAACTGGACCAGCCCAGCTTGCTGGGTGGCGGTGCCAATCACCTTTAACTAACATCCCCAGAAATTTTATTCCCAACAAACTAAATTGTTTAAGCCCTCATCTACAATGGCGAAGAGTGTCTATCTCTGCTCCATCAGCTCCAACAAATGACAAAATGAAAGGAGTTGTACCCTCTACCTTCCAACTACAGCTTCCTAGTTCACCTGCATCAGTGAAAACCAGAGAAGTGAATTCTTTGTCTATCGAGCGGCATACAGCTTCCTAATTTTTCTGAAAATATTATAAAACTAATTGGTTGCAAAGCCTTGAATCTGTTGAGGGATCAAAGTCTCTTCGGTGGGATTGATTGATCTTAGTAGATCTTGACAATTATGTGATAGTGTTGGGATTCTGGAGTTTGACGAGCATTCACTTAATTTGAAAGTCTAGTTAACCTTTGAACTGCAGATTATAATGAATCAAGATGCAAAAGTCTTCTCATCCTTTTCTTTTGTTTCCACTATTTTGCTGATTTGGTTCCTGATGAGGACTGTGGAACCTCCTTCAGGATAATTAGAGATTGTGGACAAAAGGATATACAGATTTGTAAATATGCTTTCACAGTTCTAGTGGGGCTAAGAGATGTATGTGTTTACATTTATAAGATCAGTGGTGTTTTCAAACTAAAATGCTCTTGGTACTAGCAACAATTTTCTCGTTAATTTGGAAGTTTGAAGTTGGTTGCCTGGGCAAACAATTTCATAGATGTTTGTGGATTTTGTTTTAGTCCTTGTGGTCCAATTTGAAGGCAATATTGATAATTGGTCACTATAACTACACTCTCAACCATTGCAGATTGGCAAGCAATCTATCTAGCATAAGACTAGGTCAAGTTAGCTGAGTTTGAATCCCACGTTTACACTGGAAGAACTAATTTGCAAAGACTTGTTATGAATATTTGGTTTGTATGTCTCCTTTTATTTCTATAGTATCAATTAGCTTTGAATATGTTGAAGACTGTTGGAGACTTGGAGTTTATAGGTCTCAAGCGTGTTAGACCTAGATGGCTTGGAGTCACGTATCCAATGATATTTTTTTCACAGAAGAAGTTTATATTGAACTATTGATACTTTGTGACAATTTAATCATTTATCAATTGAGGAAATTATTCAAGAGACTGCCATATCATTAAAAAAAGAAAGCTGTCACATCTTTCCACCTCACAAATCGATTCAACGCCGTCAAAAGAAGAGACATACCAAGTACTAACCTTGTTTATAACAGATTGAAATTACTGCAAAAGGCATTTCGGCGGGCTATCCAAAATTTTCGGCCACTTGGGCCAATTCAAAAAATTTAAATTTTTTTCATTTGAGAATAATTTCATGTATGCTTGCTCTCCATCTCTCTCCTTCCCGTCATTTGCCAATTCAAAATTTTTAAATTTTTTCATTGAAAATAACATCTTTATCTATAGAAATATTTTCCTAGTTTAGATTAGGGGTGGGTTCGGGTCGGGCGGGTCAGGTATTGGGCAAAACCGTTGTCCGTCTGTAGAAAATAAATTAACGGATAATCCGTCCGTTAACCGTCCGATGATAGGTTCGGGCGGTCGGGTCGGTTGAGCGGGTTTGGCGGGCGGGTAGTCGGGTTTAAAGAATATGCAAGTAGGCTTTTTTGGACTTTTTTGGGCTTGCAAGTGCATTTTAAAAATTCAGTCCATATCATTGTTTTAAACTTTTTTGGGTCATTTTAAAGTCAAATCAACAACTATATGTAATTGGGCATACTAATTTAGTTTTTTTAGCCATTTTTTTACTATTCATTTAAACCTCATTATTTGTTAACATTTTAAACCATTGTTATATATAAAAAACCAAACATAAATGCAAGTATGCAACAATTCCTAAGCACATACAAATACAAATACAAAAAATCAATTTCATATTAACCTAAATTACCAATCAACTAGGCAACTACCAAGCATGCTAAATAAATAATTTCTACCCTAATTTAGCAAGCATACAAAACAAAAAATACAAATACAAATTACAATACAAATAAATAATATATATATATATATACATATATATTTATTCATTTATTATTTAAATAAATATTGTCAGGCGAGCGGGTATCCACCCGACCAAAATTTCAAAATCCGTTATCCGTCCGTTATCCGAATATTTAAAATATCTGTATCCGTATCCGTCCGTATATATGCTCACGGACGAACGGGTCGGCCGGATTGGTCGGGCGGGTCGGGTTTCACGGTTTTTTGCCCACCCCTAGTTTAGATGGGCATACTAGTCTATATAAAATTTCATCAACCAAAAAAATATATATATGTCTATATAAAAAATAAAATAAATAAAAACTAAGTTAACTTATTATTTTCGTCTTTAAATTTTGCAGGAAATTCAATTTTTGTCCCAAAACTTTGAAAAATTCATTTTTCATCTCTGAACTTTGAAAAAGTTCGTTTTTACATGTGAATTTCATCCTTGAACTTTTTTTAAAAAAGAAGAAATTAATGTGTAAAAACGAACTTTTGAAAGTTTAGAGACGAAAATTGAACTTCATGCAAAGTTTAGAAACGAAAATAATAGTTTAGCCTAAAAACTATTACTATCATTACATAATCTTATATTTAGGATGTTCGTCAAGTAGTAACAAAGCCAACGTTCAAGTCCTTCTAAATTTTCCCATATGGATTCGCAATCAAATATCGAGAACATATGACACTTCCCTCTGTGTAAAAAGACGATATTGTTTCCATAAAAAGCAAACTGAAGATAAAAATGTAGAACATAAAGACTTAGAGTATGTGCTACTTGGGCTCGACTTTTGCTGAAAGTGTGTATCCACCACTGTAATCAAAGGCATTGCTGTCACTAATATTCTTTTTTGGTAAAGTGTCATTGTAAGGATGCTTAAAGGCACCATTTGAAGCTCCAAAGTCAGTGGCAGAAGAGGATGCAGATGTTGAGTTTGTAGTCATCCCATCGTTCTGTAAGATAGTTTCAAGTGCCTTTACCACTTCACTCATTGTAGGACGGTCTGCAGCTGAATCTTCAACGCATCGCATGGCCAACTCCAAGAACCTCCCCAACCCTATAAGACTTGCCGTGCTTATAATGGATGAATCCATCATGTCCCTCAAGCCATAGTGCTCTTCATCATACTTATCCATCGTCATTCGCACCTCACGGACAATGTACTTTCCTTTCTCAATCGGTTGCTTGGCTGTTACCAGTTCAAGCATAACCACTCCAAAACTGTACACATCACTCTTCTCAGTTAATTGTTGAGTCATGTAGTATTCAGGATCCAAATAACCCTGCAAGCAGAAGGCATTTTGTGAACAAAGATTCAACAGGTATTCCTGTGAATTGAGAGTCTACTTTCATTACACAGACATTTAGGATTGGCGAAAACTATACTTTGGAATTTCACCAACAACAAAAAAAGGGGTACAACTATTATTATTTTGTTAACTAAAGTGCAACTATTGTTGATATAAGCTTTTTATCAAAAAAAAAAACTATTGTTGATATAAGCTAATCTACCAACTTTTTCCCCCACTTTCTAATATTTCCAGCATGTTCCACTTCTTCCAGCCATCAGCCTTCAATAACTACCAGTAATCTCTCTCTCTCTCTCTCATGACCTTTCATCATCCTAATTTGTCAAACCATCACCCCTTATCTCTAACCAATCTAGCACAACCATTATGCAGAAGCTAAATCAATCCCTGACAGTCTTAAAATTACTCGCCTCCATAGGCAATAACCAACTCTACCGCCAGTAAGTTAAATAGGGCAAAAGAACTCAAGCACAATTTCATAAGAAAATTTTGTAAAACATTCAATACCAACAAATTTCATGGGGAAAAAAAAACTGAAGAAAAATTCATGAAGATCATCTAGATATGTTTCATTGAACACTTAAATTTGAAAAATTGATAATTATTCAATTCCCAAAGAAAAAACTCATAAAATTGAAATTGAGAAAATTCCAACTACAAGTTCCAATGCTTAGTGCTATTCCCTACATCTTAATGGTCCAAATGATCTATTAGAGTTTAACATAGTTATCAGCTAGAGTTAGGTTAGGAGGGAAAGTCATCAAATGATATGTTTACACAAAAAGAGCTTGTTTTGAGAATTTTTTTTTTTATTTTTTTATTTTTTGATAAGTAATAAGAAACTTTATTGAATCAAAAGAAAAACTAGTACATAAGGAATATACTAGTCCAACACAGATTACAGGCACTCATCAATAAAGGTAATAATAGAAGGGAAGGCTTGACTGGACAAAACAGCCATCCATTCCATGAGGGTTCAGATAAAGCTCAATTTCAGATGTAGCAAAATTTTAAAAGGAAAAGCATTAAAGTAGCAAAATTTTGATTAAAGCCTCTTAGAGTGGCCACAACTTGCGTACAACATTTTACCTAGTACACATATATAAAGAAATACATAGAAGAGTGGTGTGCAGACACAAATGAAGCTCATAAGTTTTGAGCCTGTTTGATACAAAATGCATGGAGTATGAGGTATTGGAAAATACCAGGAGATATGGAATTAGGTAAGATGAGTTAACAAAACAAACAAATAATACTAATTAAATAGTTGATGCATTGTCTGTCAGCATGTTTATACAAGCAGATATGTGTTTGTGTTTACATGTATGTCCATCTATGCCTGCATGTATTTGTTTCGCTTTTACATTTAAAATTATTTTGGCCTCATTCTTTGTAATTATGATGAAGGGTATGCATGTATTAATGCAAATTGTTTCTACTGGGATGCATTATTTAGGAAGTTGAGTTGAGGATCATCATCTGGTTAAGCAACTAGCTAGGACTCAGGAGTATCATGCAAAAAGATTTGCTTAAATAGATTAAATTTCGTTTGACTCCTCTGCATGCCAATGCAGGGAGAAAAGGTAACTGTTCATTGAAACATATCAGATTCTGTCAAGTAAGAGACTCCAGGGTAATACTTACCAGTGTGCCTTTAACTTGAGTTGACACATGCCCTTTTGAACCGTCTGATACCAGCTTAGACAAACCAAAATCTGCAACCTTTGCTGTTAAATTTTCATCTAACAGAATATTGGTGGACTTAACATCTCTGTGGATTATAGGAGGATTAGCAAGCTCATGTAGGTAAGCTAGTCCTCTAGCTGAGCCAAGAGCAATGCGGAGTCTCCTCTTCCAATCAAGATGAATGCCAGATCTCCCTACAACTCGTATTTATGCAAATAGTTTCCTATTAGACATTGAAAATAGGTGGGTATCAAGTATATTTATGCTTACCAAGGGAACTCTCATTGTGGATATATTTGCTATCAAAACAAGGGACACAATTTATATATGTTGCAAGAACAAGTTCTATAACCTACTAAGCAACAATAGCCTACTTTAAACTATCAAAATATTATCTAGTCTAAACCGTCCGTGTCCAACATGTGTCCGTGTAGGATACGTCGGGGACACTCCTGCATGTGTGTCCTCATTGTGTTGAGGGAAAAAAAAATTAAACAAAAATCTTTTGATTTTAGATATGTTTTTAAACATTTTGATAGTTGTTAATTATTTTTGAAAACTTAAAATAAACATAAAATATGTCTGAATATAAATAAAATATTATTATATCTAAAGATAAATATTAATTGATTACTTAATTGTCGTATCCCCATTGTATCATGTCCTAATTTTTCAAGTATTGTCGTGTCTCATATCGTGTCGTGTCCATGTTCGCGTTTCTTAGGTTTTTGTTTAACTTCATTTGTGTACTTGCCATTTTGATTAATTGAAATAAGGTGAATGTACCTGACAAGCTCTCCTTAAGAGCTCCATTTGCCATAAATTCATAGACTAACATCTGTTCTCCTTGTTCAAAACAAAAACCCACAAGTCCAACAAGATTCTTGTGATGAACTCGAGAAAGCAACTCAATTTCAGTCTTGAACTCAAGTCCACCCTGCATTGATCCGTGCTGAGCTCTTTTGATTGCCACAACTTGTCCATCAGAGAGCATCCCTCTATAAACCTAGAGAGAAAATTAGAACAGAAACCAATGACTGGAAGCTAATTTTCACAAATATCAACTAGGTACTGGGACATTTACCTTGCCATAGCCTCCAGACCCTATCTCATTACTTTCAGAGAAATTATTGGTGCACTTTTTGAGTTCATCATAAGAGAACCATCTTGCTCCCTTTAATTGTGGTGCACCCCCACTATCTTTGCCACTTGGTGCCCAGGAAGCTAGAAGAGAGAGAAGATTCACAATATAAGCAAACAAATGTATGATGTTTCATCTTCTCAACATACAGATGCCTGATTTATTAACAACCCAGTCCATCACAAGAACAGTGATTTATGTATTAATTACCAAATGGTTTACTTAATCCAATGGCTTTTTCTGCACGTTTCTTTTGCTGAATAGCATATGTGCCTACTCCCATGAGCCCCAGAACCAAAAGGGCACAGCCAATTGCTATCCCAGCTATTACACCAGAGCTAATAGAAGTTCCTCCATGTGTGGCTGCAGAAGATTTTTGTTGTCAGTTCCGTACTCTAGCACTAAAATTGCATTGAAGGGTGAAGATATAATTTTCTAGCCCAGAGGGAGAGAGAGAGAGAGAGAGAGCACGGATGTGATTTGAACTACCTGGGAAAGCATAAGGAGATGCAATAAAATAATAGGGTCCAAATTCTGGAGGTGGCTTATACGTTTGATTACTTAATTCAAACCCAATTCTCTGAATCTCTGACCTATTAAAATGTTTTCCAGATGGTGGAAAGAGTGCCAGTTGCACTTGAAGATAGTCATCATTATTGAAGAAGGGATTTTGAAGAGAAACTGAACCGGGAGTGAGGCCCAGTTTCACCCATAGGCTCATTTCCAGTGAATGAAACATATTCACATTGGACAGTTCCCTGAAAGAGGGTCCTCTAAAGTATAATGTCCCTTCATATGGATAGGCACAGTCACAACTCTGAGGGCTGAGCTTCTGATCAAGGGAACATAATTTGCTTCCACAATTAGCCAGGCTGGTCGAATAAGGCTTTGTAGGTTGTTGCTGAAGCTGGCAGTAGTTGGTATTGGAGAGAGCAGTGGTACACACTGGGTTTCCTATTAGTCTGTAAGTACAAAAAATTAACACATAAAATGATGATTAGGAAAATACAAAATATCATTCAAACTGAAGAGTAAGAGCCATGAGCTCTCTTACATTAATATGTTTGTGTAACCAGAACTCAACGTTACAGAGGAAATCTGGTTGTTTTGCAAATCAACAAACTGCAGTTGTGGGCTAATGTTTTCACCCATGTTCAAGGTGTCATTAAACGCATTGTTCCTCAATTTCCTGAGAATTTGAAAGAACAGAATTGTCAAATGTACTGTTTCTCTTTCGCAAATTTATTTTATCAAATTCTAATGGTCCTCCTGGTCAAATCAGAACATACACTTGCTGTATCTGTGGAAAGTTGAAGAGTCTTTGTGGCACAGGCCCTTGAAGTGATCCATATTCCATAACTCTGGGCACCAATCACATAAGGTTATGCTATAATTCAACAAATTTATCAGATCTCTCTTTTGCAAGATTTTATCGAGAGATGTAGGGAGTATTTCCATCTGTAACCTACTAAAGACTTACAGAGTCGTGAGTGATTGTAACGTTGAGAACCAAATGGGAGCTTCTGATGGGTCAAACAAGTTGTTACTAAGGTCCCTGTTAAAAATAAGCCATTGAAAGGATTCATCAGTACAAGAAAAAAAAAAAATGTAGGAAAATAAAACTGGAAATGCAACTCCATGCCATTCACTTACACATAATTGAGAGCATTCATTTGAGATAAGTTTGGTAAAGGGCCTGTCAGATTATTGTGGGCCAAATTCCTAAGCAAGACAAAATATTATGAAGGAGAACACTGAGAGTAACCACCAATTAGATTATATTAAAAGAAACACCAGTATATAGTGTTAAGAACTAAATACCCACAATTCATTGATGTTCGTAAGGTTGTTGAGATTTGATGGGACATTTCCTGTCAGACCATTTCTATCAAGCCGACTGTTGCAAGTAAGAAGAGTTTAACTCCAATGAATGTCAAGGAGCGGACATTTAATGAAGAAAAGGTACAGCAGAAGAAAAAAAACAAAACAAAAAAAGGAAGAAGAAGAAAATTAAATTAAGGTAATTTTTACTCACAGAACCTCAAGAGTCTGCACAAGTCCTAATGTTGATGGGATACTTCCAGAAAATTGATTTCCATCAAATAATCTGTTCTTAAAGAACCACAAGCAATTAGAAGGAGAGAGAGAGAAACATTGAAACTAAACCGATGGGTGGATATCAACTTACATGTGTATCAGTACCATCCCAGAGCTGAAAAGTTTGGCCGGAATGGGACCTGAAAGCTGATTCTTGTTGAAATGGCTGCAAGTTTGTAGAAATCAAACTATTGTTACTTATTTAAAAAAATAAAAATTAAAAATCATGCTATTGTTTGTGCAACATTCAATGTTGTAAAGCCTTAAGCATAGTAAAAGATGCAGCTACAGTCATACTTCCTAATATTCTGCAAGTACTGGAGAGGGTTGGGGGTGTTGGAAAGCAAAAAATACTTACAAGTGTTTAGCCTTCAAAAGGAGGTCCAAGCCTGGGGTAGTGGAGGTTGATATTGGGAGGTGTCCTGTCAACTGATTAACTGCCAGATCCAGCCAGTAGAGTTTGGAGAGTTTACCCAAAGATGGAGGTATCTTACCAGTGAAATTGTTCACATTGAGAGCCCTGAGATGGACATTAGTGTTGAATAAAGCAGAGAAAGGAAAATTACACAGCCATATTGATTCATGTATTATTTTGGTAGATCTTACAGGAAGGACAGCTCTGCAAGATTGCCCAACTCATCTGGAATATCACCACTGAAGCTGCAGCCAGCTAGAATTCTGAAAGATGAAAAGCAAAAATGTATATAATTGTTTCAGTTAAAGAAATAACAGACATAGAGTTGGATGGATGGGAAATAGGAAAATTAGCTTGCTTATTGGATCTTACAAGATATTTAGCTTTTGCAAATCCCCTAACCGTGGAGAGAGGGAACCTGTGAGGCCTCGGTTAAATGACAGGTCCCTGGAATCGAATAATATTACTACTTCAATGAACATACCGGACATATGGTAGTTAAGATTAAGTGATGTCAACAAATAATTAAGCAGGGCAGCAGAATCAATTTGATGTGCACATAGCACACTTGGCTAGTGCTGCGCCTAGTACAGCTTACTATATTCTGCAAACTTGACACCGGTATTTGCTTTCACTTAAAGAATTGGAAGAAAAATACTCACAAGGATCTTAATTCAGTGAGGCCCCCAATGTCACCACTGAGTTTCCCTTTTAATCCCATGGTTGATAATCCCCTGGATAAAAAAAGGAAGAGATTTATCATTTAGATTACAATGTATCTTGAAAAAGAAATAGAAACAAGCAGGAGGGCAGTAACAGAAGATTTTTTACAATGCAGTCACCCTTGAATTGTTGCAGGTGACTCCTTCCCAGGATGCTCCACAAGGATCATCTGAATCTCCCCAGCTCGGTGGTGTATTTTGCCATGAGTCCTTCAGAGATTGGAGTGCAGCCGCTGAACCAATAAATTAAATCAATTGATGGCTTAGCCTTAGCATCATCAACTATCTTAAGAGAAGTAAAATTTTCATTTGAAAATGTGTACGAGTTCTAAAATTGTTTTCTAACAGAAAACATTTAGCAAGAAGTTTAAGATAATTCACAATAAAAATAATAATTGACGAAGATTGAACCTAAATAAAATAAACTATGATGGTTGACGGAAATAACTTGAGTAATAAAGATGGTATGGTAGTTACCATCATGAGGATCTGTAAGTGTGGAGATGACGTGAATTCCTCCAGAGAAGAAAACCAGAAAGAGAAGCAACTGGGGGATGCCTGCCATGGTGGCTGGCTACAAAGTAATGTCTCTGACTATCTCTATCTGTATCTGAGGATTAATTATCAAGAAGGTGACAGCACTAATAGTACTTAACCAACTACAGAAGGCAATTCTTGTTGGTGAAGGGCCGCATGGCATGTGGTGAGGGTGAGAATGAAGGTGAGGAGGATGATGGTAGCTATAAGGGGACAAGAAACTAGCAGAGTAGAAAGGAGAAAAGGACCTTTTTCCGCTTGATTTTCCTTGTCTTTGAAGCCAATCTAGCCATCCCACTACTCCACCACTCACCAATGCCATCATACTACTTCACTCTTTTTTTTTCTCTTTTTCTCTATCTCTATCTCTCTCTCATAATAATCAATAATTTGGACGTTTTAACGTTTCCTCACCCCGCCTGCCTAACCTAACCACGATGACAAACATCGTCATCATTTTTACTTAGTTAAGCAGATTAAAGCTCCGACGGTTGGATGTCGGGTGATATGGGTCCCACCTTCTACATAAAAAGTAGAAAAAGAGCTCTTGCAGTTGCACTCAAGTCTCAACCAGGGGTGGGTGGCTCAGTGACCCACGACTAATTGCTCCTGCTCCTGGGAAGAACATACCAGATCTCAAACACTTCAGCCTAGGTCCAGCTAGGACGAAGTGCCCCAATCTGGCTTCATTTCTCAACTTTTTACCGCCGGCTGCTCTCTCACCGCTCCTCTTTCCCCCAATCGGGTCAAATCCTCTTTCTTTCTTTCTTTTTTTTTACAGTAAAATTAATTTTGTAGAGGAATGGTTGTGCGTGTTTGACAGTATTTTGATACATGAAAAATGATGAGGTGGTTTAATGTTATTGGTGGATGTAAAAAAAAATTGGACCTTATTGATGCTCCTTAAGCATTTTATAGTTCTCTCCTTTTACATCAACGATGGATCCTACTAATTAAATTCATGGTGAGAGCCACTACTTTATGAGAGAAAGGACAACGCATTTATTAATAATCCGAAACTATACATTTAACTCTCTATTTTTTTCATATTTTTTATATATAATTTTTTCTCTCTCCAAAATAATTAATTTTTTTTTTATTCATCCCACAACAATTAACCACAAAAACAGCAAACCAACCAAAATGATTCTCACAAATTCAAAATCTGTTTCATCCCACAATAATCACCCACAGCAAACCAACCAAAATGATTCTCATAAATTCACAATTACCCATAGAACACAAGTCATCTTCATAGGACGAAGTGCCCCAATCTGGCTTCATTTCTCAACTTTTTACCGCTGGCTGCTCTCTCACCGCTCCTCTTTCCCCCAATCGGGTCAAATCCTCTTTCTTTCTTTCTTTTTTTTTTTTTTTACAGTAAAATTAATTTTGTAGAGGAATGATTGTGTGTTTGACAGTATTTTGATATATGAAAAATGATGAGGTGGTTTAATGTTATTGGTGGATGTAAAAAAAAGTTGTAACTTATTGATGCTCCTTAAGCATTATATAGTTTTCCTCTTACATAAATAATAGGTCCTATTAATTAAATTCATGGTGAGAGTCACTACTTTGTAAGAGAAAGGACAACGTATTTATTAATAATCCGAAACTATATATTTAACTCTCTATTTTTTTCATATTTTTTATATATAATTTTTTCTCTCTCCAAAATAATTAATTTTTTTTTTTATTCATCCCACAACAATTAACCACAAAAACAGCAAACCAACCAAAATGATTCTCATAAATTCACAATTACCCATAGAACACAAGTCATCTTCATAGGTAGTTTACATGCAATCCTCACATGGTGGGTAACTTAATTCGTCCCAGCAACATTGCCCACAAATTCATGAAAAATTATTAAAACCATTTTAGATTTCATTTCACAACCCTCTCGAAAACATCAACCCAATCTCATAAATCCATCAGAAAATCTAAACAAAACCCCAATAACAATGAATCCAAACTTATACCCATTTCCATGATTTTCCGATAAATAGTTATACTCATTTCAACCAGCACCCACCAAACCCATCAAATTCATTACTATGAACCCCAATCTTGTCAGTACTCATCACCAATTCACCATAAAATTTTGCACCCACAACCCATAACCATATCAATCCACCCACAGCCTTAAGCCCTATTCTAACCTAATCTACAAAACCTAAACCAATTCACTTACCCACAACAGACCAACCACAAAGCCGAAGCACTCAATCGGGGACGAGGGCTTCAATCGACGACGCGGCTTCAAACAAAGACGAGGACCAGCAATGGGGTGTGGTGAAGATCTATCAAAGTGGAGGTCGATCAGTGTCGTTTTCTTTTCTCTTCCTCTCGTCAATGAAGATCGGCGTCGTATTGTGGACGATTGGCAATTCAAGAGCTTGAGAGAGAGAGAGGCAAACGACTCTCACTTGAGGAGAGAGAAATCGAATATAAAAATGGGTTTGTTTTGGTTTGGTGATCAACAGTAGCTCATGCTATTGAGCGAGCTACTGTTTAAAAATTACTTTTTGTTAAGCCCGTACCGAGCTTGATGCAGGAATGTTTTGGGTGTTTATAGTTAAAATTTGACAAAATTTTGGATTTTGTGAGTTTATGAGAATTACCGGTTAACAAAATCCTTATAATAAAATTATAGATATAATATTTTCATAATAATTTTATAATAATGTTAAAATGTCAAGTTATAAATAATAAATAATAAATAATAAAGTGAAGTAAGTGATGGTACTCTATTAAAAGTAATAAAAACATATCAAGTCCATATTACTGTGAAAGAATTGTATATATATCATTGCTCTTAAACTTATTCAAAACATATAGATAATGGCTTTTGCGTACTGCCGAAGATAATTAAATCTGGTTGGCTGGTTCGCTTATTTATGCATCCACTTGTGAGTGCTCCTCAACTTTCTCATGCTTGTCTTAAATGCAGGAACTTTTTTATTTATATGGTTCTAGTTTCTGAGTTTAAGGTTGGTCTTTACTCTTTCTCAAAAAAAAAAAAAAAATGTTGGTCTTTACAATTTCAATAGAAATAACAGAAATAAAGAGAGGTTTTTATGTGATTTATGGAGATTTAGTAGTCAGTAAAGTGGCAGTTCTCGTGAGTTGTATCTGAACATTAATTACTATTCGTCCTTAGCTGTTCCCAGTCCGTATAAGTAGTCAATTGCATATTACTTACTTCTGTTTCTTTGAAAATTGATATGTATATACCAGTAGTATTTTGCTGCCATGGATCATTTAAAAAAGAATAACATATAAATTAATGATATAATTGAAATTAAATAGTAAGAAATAATATATAAATCAATTAATCTCTGACTTACCATAAAAAATTAGTACATTAATAAGAAGTTATAAGGGAAAAATGGAAAAATTCAATTTTTGATAGTGACGTGACTTGCACGTGATTCTTAATTCTAAGCTCAATCAAGTTATGTAGTGCAATTTGTAAAATTTGTTACAATTGAGATATTAATTACACGCAACACTCTAGGGTAGATTTTGGATAGGTGAGCTACCGTCAGGCTATATGCCATTAACACATTATTATTGAAAATGAAGAGATTTTTATCATATGTTTGGGATTTGTGGAGCTATACAAATTTCTATAACTTAGAGCATTCACATCCGGTACTTTAAAACACCCTATTAGTTATAATAAATATCACTATTCACAAAATTCATCCAAAAAACACTCTCATCCGATCTTTTATAATAGATAAAATTTTTACACAATTGAACAGTACTCGGTATCAATACCGAGTACTGTTCAAGAGCAAAACAAATAAAATAAGCTTCTTTTATTCAAGACACTCTCTCTCCTCTTATTAAAAAAACTTTACCAAAATTTTCTCTCTCTCTCTCGACAGACCTCGCACCGCTCTGTGCTCTCTCCCCCCCTCTCTCGGCCGAAAGCTCTCGCATCACTCTCACACTTCCCTTGGGCTTCTCTCTCACATCATGATTTATTCGTTCTCTCTCCCTCACAACTCCTCTTCTCATTCTCATTTCTCTCTCCCTCACAACTCCGGCAAGGCGGCAACTTGTGCTCCCGCAGTCAGCTTCGTCGGCGTTTCTTCTTGTTCAAGTCTTGGTCGTCGCTCTCCTCCACCGTCTTCTCCAAGAAGTCCATGGGTTTGGGTTTGGGTTTTGTGGCAGCTAGGGCGGCGAAGGAGCTAGTGGTGGTGGTTTTGTGGCGGCTGGGTGCTGGGGCGGCTGGGTTTTAGTGATGGTTTGTGGGTTTGTTCTGTGGGTTTGGCCGTGGGTTTGTTCTGTGGGTTGTGGCCGTGGGTGATGGGTGGTTTGGGTCTGCAGTGGGTTTCGGGTTTGATGTTGGGTTTGGATTGTGGTGGTTTCAGTGGCGGTAGCTTTGATTTTGTGGTGTTTTTAGTGGAGGGTTTGATTTTGTCTGCGGTGGTTCAATTCACTGTATGTTGGGATGTTGGGTTTTGTTTTGCCGCGTGAAATATGGTGGGAAAGTGGAAAAAAAAAACTAATTGTTTTATAATATTTTAATAGGGTATAGTGTAAAGTAAAGAGTGGGATGTGAGGTATGTTATAAATGTTGAGAGGTAAAATAAATAAAGTGGGTTTTGAAAAGGTAAAGTAGCTAAAAAATAAAAAACCGGATGTGAATGCTCTTATCATTTAAAGAGAATATATTAATTATAACCATTGAAGGGGTTTTGAGTCTTTTGACCATTTTAATGAGATAAATATACTTCTATATTTACTACTTAAGGATATACACTATTCGAAACTCAGAAGGACCAAAAGAAAAAATTGAAAGGATAGGACAAACAAGATAAGTTTTCTTTGTACATATGACCTCATGTGTTCAGATATTTCTACCGAAAGGATTTCTCAAAGGGCGCAAGCACCAAACGAGTTTTGGCATTTTGAGGAAAAAAAAAAAAAAAAAAAAGGACGAGTTTTGGCATCTTCCCGCCCCAAACTAGCAATTTGAATTATATACTGGGTAGATTGACTCATTGACCGTACACGGGGCTAGTTTTGGTATTTTCCACAAGTCTCGTTAAACTTAGCAGAGACTTGTCAATTATACTTCGGAGTTCGGACTTCAAAAAAGGGTAAAAAAAAAGGTTGGACTCAATGAATGCTTTTTTCTTTTTCTTTTTTGAGAAAATATAACAATTTTGCTTATTTCTAACACCCCAAAGTATCATACTAGAGGGATTTGATTTTGATAATCCGTCCGAGTTCAAAAAATAATAACATCAAAGTCATTACAAATTCTATCATATAAGGTTTTAAGTAAATTGCATTTTGAGAGAGTTATCATTTTTTTTTAAAGATGTTTCACTATTCGATTGTAAAAAATAGATAAAGGGACTAAATTGTAATATTTTAAAAGTTTAAAAACAAAAATAGAATGTTTTAAAATTGAGTAATCAAAATCAAACAAGAAATATATTTGGGGGCTAAAAATAAAATTTATCTTTCAATGACATTGTTTGTTCTATTTATGATGAGACCCAAGATTTAAATCTATCGTCTTTATCAATGTCTCTCTTCCCCAATTGATCCATTTCTTTAAGAAGATGTGGGTTCGAAGCCCCCTTTTAGCCTTAGATTAAAAAAAAAAAAAAACTATATATAATTATAAAAAAAATTAGCTTAATTAGACAATAAAATGAAATTAATGATAAATACATATGAAAATCATTAACTTATGACTTGAATAATGATGTGAAAATGGTGTGGCTCTAGCATTAGTAACTTAATAACATAAGTTTTCATAAAAATAAAAAAACTTATAAAATAATTTTTTTTTCTCTTTCTCCGAGAAACTTAACATAATAATTCACATCATATTAATAATTTAATAAATAAATTTCTTAATTATTTGATTTGTTTAACATTTAAAAAATCAGATACATCTTTGTAAGGATTTGTGATAAAATAATAATTAAATAAAAATGGTAGTACCCTCACCCTGGCTGGCAAACCAAAAAAAAAAAAAAACAAGTTTATTAAAAAAAAGAAAGAAAGAGTAAAACTAAAACAGCTCAAAAAACGTGGACGATTGAATTGAAGGAACAATTCATCTTCCCATTTTTAATACTCTCGTGACCCCCCACCTTCTCTCTCTCAGGCCAGTGTCTTCCATTCGGGCTCTCAGAGGCTTTAGGTGTTATTGGATGAACTGGTTAGTGGTGACTGACCTTTTAGCTCAGATCTCGCTTATTTTTCAATGCGTAGCTATTTCTGGAATTCTGTTTAAATTTGATTGTCGTACTTGTGTTTCTTGTAGTTTCCGATCGCTTTCTCTAAGCTGTGTGGATCTATGATCTATGTTTGTGTTGGTGCGATTCACCTCAATGCCAAACCACTAGTTTCTTTGTTATCTATAAGCCTAGAGATTTTTCGTTTATCCTATAACTTGTAGAAGGTTGTATGTTTGGATCTACACTCTCATCTTCCATGTTACGCATTTCGATTTTGGGATCTTTTCATGCCTTTTTTTTCCCATTCCGGATTTTATTTTTCTGTTTGAAATCTGACACTGCTATTTATTTAATCTTTGCAGTTTCATAAAATATAATAATTAAGAAGTGGAAGAAGCAAAAAGTAGTGCTAAAATGTATTGTGAAATAGAGGTTGTCTACTTTATCAGGTGATTTAAGGGAAAATGACGATTGATATGCAACCAATACCATCGTCAATGGCCCAAAATGTGGGAACGAGTAGGTCTTCCTTTAGCTCTAGCAACGGCAATGACGATACTCCTTTGCACAATTCTGCTTCCGTCTCCTACGGGGATGATTACGACAGTGATAGTTCCAATTTTGCACCGCTGTAAGTGTCTTGACTCTTGAGCAATGACCTATTCAGTGATTTCTTTTCATTCACAACTCATACCAACATTGTCTGGGATTTTATCAATTCAATTCATCATGTTTTTTCTTCTTTAGTGTTTAGCAACGCCTAACCAAATGCAAGTAAAATCATGAAATGTTTGCGTAGGAGAACTAGCAAATTTAGGTTTTAGTTAGATTTTTGCTGCAATTCTCTAGTCAGCCCACCCCTTCCTTTCCCTACGTTTTATATGCCTTGTTATGTTTGCTTGTTCTATTTATTTTTTGTGTTTGCAGTTGCCACTTGCTTTCCTTCTCTTGATAGTAAATTTCCAATTTATGACTCTCAAACTCAATGGTCAGCCCGTAAAGCTCATGTTAAGTGCAGTTTCCTTATGTATAACTTTGTTCAGCCACAACCAGCCCTTGTCGCCAAGTGGGTTCTCTCCTCCTTTGATAAGGGGAAGTTTACCTCCCATTGTCTAGCCTACAATTTGCTTGAATGCTCATTTTCATTGAAAAATAAATAAATAAAAAGAAAAATAGAATTTGTTTTTTTTGGGGGTGGGGATGCACTTGTCCAGCCACTAACTATAGTTATCTTATTCTTGTTTCTTGCAGTACACCAACAACCCTTTCAATGGCTATTCCAGAAGAACTCGCTGGTGCCATACCCTTGATTAAAAGATTCCAGGTGGGAAGATTCATCTTCTAGCTATAAATGTGATATGCTTGAAGGGAAAAAAGTAACGCCTTCCAAGATTTTTTTTTCCCTCACCATAATTAAGTTGCCTCAGTCCACATTAAGAATATTGTTCCTTGCTATAGGCTTATGGTAGTTGCTATTAATGCTGTTCTATGTCATTTGTTCTCCATAGGTGGAGGGATTTTTAAGGTTGATGCAGAAACAGATTCAGTCTGCTGGAAAACGTGGGTTTTTTTCTAAAAAATCTGTAGGCCCTCAAGTTCGTGAAAGATTCACGTTTGAAGATATGCTCTCTTTCCAAAAGGTGATGACATGCTACGTTTAATGACACCATATTCTGTTGCATCTAAAAAGCTTATCAAGATTTAAATCACAAAATTGTACAGGATCCAATACCAACTTCATTACTTAAAATTAATAGTGACCTGGTAAGCCGAGCAACAAAATTGTTCCAGATAATTTTGAAGTACATGGGAGTTGATTCATCTGATCGAGTTACTCCTACAAACTTGGATGAGCGGATTGAGCTTGTAGGAAAATTATACAAGCATACTTTAAAACGTTCGGAGCTCCGAGATGAACTTTTTGTTCAGATCTCAAAACAAACGAGGAATACTCCTGATAGGTATTCCTTACTGCGATACTTAGCTTTCATGATTGTTGTTATTATTATTATTATTTGGGCATGTAATTATTAGTGCTAGAGCTACTGTCATACTGTTATCATACTTGATTTACAGGCAATACTCGGTCAAAGCATGGGAATTAATGTATTTGTGTGCATCCTCCATGCCTCCTAGTAAGGACATTGGTGGATATCTATCAGAGTATGTTCATAATGTTGCCCATGGTGTGAATGTGGATTCTGAGGTTCGAGTCCTTGCATTAAATACACTAAATGCTTTGAAGCGAGCTGTTAAAGCTGGTCCCAGGCATACAATACCAGGGCGTGAGGAAATTGAAGCTCTTTTGACCAGTCGAAAACTTACAACTATTGTATTTTTCTTAGATGAAACTTTTGAAGAAATTACTTATGACATGGCAACCACAGTAGCTGATGCTGTAGAGGTACTTTTGAGCCTTCTCTTTTTGCTGTCCATCTGGATATATGTATCTCCTATGCTTGTGATAATAAAAAATGTTTGTTTCTAAGCCTTAAGAGCTGCCCTTTCTTGTTCTTATTGACTTTTAAAGACTTAAATTCATTTATATCCACTTCAGGAGCTTGCAGGGATAATTAAATTGTCAGCATACTCTAGCTTTAGTCTGTTTGAATGCCGTAAAGTTGTTGCTGGCTCTAAATCACCCGATCCTGGAAATGGTATCTATTCTATCTACTCCTTGATTCTTTCCTTATGTCAGATTCACAGAAATAGTCAGCTATTCTCTACTTTGTTGTCACGCAGAGGAGTATATTGGGTTAGATGATAACAAATATATTGGGGATCTGCTAGCGGAGTTCAAGTCTGCAAAGGATCGAAGTAAAGGAGAAATTTTGCACTGCAAACTGACATTTAAGAAAAAGCTATTTAGAGAGTCAGATGAAGCTGTCACAGATCCAATGTTTGTGCAGCTTTCCTATGTTCAAGTATGCAATTTCTTATTTAAATGGTTACTAATGTTTATTTTCAAGTTTACAATACCACTGGATTAACATTATGAAAGTACAGTCTTGGTTTTTTAAGCAGCAAATGTTGCTTTCATAAATGATATATGTATCTCTGATATACTAACTAGTTTCAGTATAATTATCAAAAAAAAAAAAACTAACTAGTTTCAGTTTTGTAATTGTACTGTTACAGTTGCAACATGATTATATATTGGGCAATTATCCTGTTGGAAGGGATGATGCTGCGCAGCTGTCTGCGTTGCAGATCTTGGTTGAGATTGGCTTTGTTGATACTCCTGAATCATGCACGTGGGTGTTTCTGTTACTTTATCTTACTTCATTGTATCCCATTATTTGTCATTTATGTTTTTGTGGTGTTTTACTTGCTTTTGTATTCATGTTAATTGGAAGCATAGGGGAGTTCATTTTTACTTACCCCAAGGGGGTGGCCCATGTGGCGAAGGTCTTGGTCTTGGAGGTATACTTCCTATATGGTTCAACACCTCTTGGGTGCATTCAATCATTTGGCCCGAGGTGTAATTGTGGGAAACTCCTAGCCGAGGGCCTGTGAACCTTGGGATTAGTTGGAGCAAATGCTTTGGACACCCGGTGCCAATAAAAAAAAAAACTAATCACTTTCCGCATCTAATTGTTTAAAACTCTCAACAATTTTTAACTTGTTGAGGTAATATTTTGCAGTGACTGGAATTCACTTTTGGAACGATTCCTACCTAGACAAATTGCAATAACACGAGCGAAGAGGGAATGGGAACTGGATATTCTTTCTCGTTATCATTCTATGGTAAGAGTCAAATTTTTTAAATTCCTCCATTCCTTGTGCATCCACAACTTTCCAAGTCCATTTTGTATTTTGCTTCTCGTTGTAGTTTTATATTTGCAATCAGTATTTATTATTCTACCTATCAGAAAAAGAAAAAAGTATTTATTATTCCATTTTGTAAGTTCTTATTATTTTATTTAATCCTTTTAAACCCCTTTACTTATCTTTTATTCAAATTCTTGTTTGCCCACCTCACTTTGGGTAGCATCTGCTGTTTTGAAATGAATTAGACAATATCTGTGGTCTACTTTGATGTGGGACAAAAAGAAAGAAATTTATATTGTTTAGGGGTTGAATGAATAGTACATGTGAACAGTACAACAAGAAAAGAAGAACGAAAGGGAGAAGAGAAGGAGAGAAAAAAACACGTAAAGGCAATCGGCCACCTGTTCGATTTTTACAACCCTATAAACCAGAAAATTCTATTTTTTGCTGGGAACTACAGTCAAAACGCCTGGTTTGCTAAACTGGGCATGGGTTTGTCCATATCTTCTTTGAAAAAATTCACTAAAAATTGGCTGGAAATTGATCTCGTTCATTGTGTGAAGGAGCATCTCGTTCACCGCTAGCCGAAAGTGGTCGTTCTCGTTTGTTTTTGCTGGAAGCCCAAGCTATCTCTGGTTCGCCAAATCTGTTTGTTTGGGGAATTAGGGACTAGTGGGGAATGGGTTTTATTTATTTATTTTTATAACTGGAAAAGCCCCAGTCTCATGGGATCTCATGAGCTGACTTTATTTTTTATTTTTCTTCAACTACTTGGACTTGAATGTATTCTTTTCTTTAATTATATTGGTATGTTGAACTTTTTCAGATATTATCATGTTGTACAAATTTGTTAAAATATTTTAAATAATAAGAGAATATCTACCTAATCTTTGTAATTGGTGAAAAATATCATCTTATCTTTAATCAAAATATACTTGAACCTCTTAAAATATTTTTTTGCTGAGATTGCTAAATTTTGCACATTTATTTTCATATTGATTAATTATTATATTATCATGGTTCGACCTTGGTCCAACCTTAAAACCTTGAATCACTCATTTTTCCTGTTCTTCGAACTATTCGGTTTTTAAAACCATGATTGAACTTCGATTTTGATTAGTAAACTAAAAACCCAATCAGGCAATAACTTATTTTGGACTCAAAGAAAATAAAACCTAAGATACTTAGGACCTCCTTGAAAAATTCTAAACTTAACTAAATTATAATTCGTATGGGATTGAAAAAATCAAAATTTTGTCGCTGAAAACAAAATTGAGCATAATTTGTTAAATAAAAACCTAAATTAAAAACTGTTTTAACCCTAGGACACATATAATTAGATCTTTGAAATCACAAGACTTTTACTTGAATTGGACTTCGCACGTGAGCCCCATTAAATAAATCTTGAATAAACGAATTTGTGAAGTGGTAACAAATTAATCTTCCATGACTGCATCATACTAAGTATTTTCCTGGTTTTGGTTATCTAACTATTTGCTCATGCATGTACTATTAGCTGTCTTCCACTTATAGTTCAATCTTTGCTTCTGCTATCACTATATGCTAAGCTAATTGCGATGATTCTTAGCTGGAAATTTACATTTTTCATCTCTAGGAACATTTGACAAAAGATGATGCGAGACAACAATTTTTGCGGATATTGAGAACACTTCCTTATGGGAATTCAGTGTTCTTTAGTGTTCGTAAGATTGATGATCCTATTGGACTACTGCCAGGAAGGATAATTTTAGGCATTAATAAGAGGGGGGTAAGTCTTCAATTCCTAAGTTTTATGTACAAATTACAAATTGCTTTCCATATTGTGGGTCTTCCAATTATTCCATGTTTATTTGTTTGCTCTTTTTCCTATAGGTTCATTTTTTCCGTCCAGTTCCAAAGGAATATCTACATTCCGCCGAGTTACGAGACATAATGCAATTTGGTAGCAGCAATACTGCTGTTTTCTTTAAGATGAGAGTTGCTGGCGTTCTTCACATCTTTCAGTTCGAAACAAAGCAGGTTTGATAATCTCTGTTATTTATACATCAGTAGTCCATTATTAGATTTCTAGGCCCTTTAAGTATTTTGTAGTTCATGACTTAGTGATTTCTGCATTGTTAGGGAGAAGAAATTTGTGTCGCTCTTCAGACACATATAAATGATGTCATGTTGCGCCGATACTCTAAAGCCCGGTCCACTGCCAGCAGCTCAATAAATGGAGATCTTTCTAACAATATTAAACCTCCTAGTGTGGAAGTGCATGAGAAACGTGTTCAGGATTTGTCTAAAGCTCTTGAAGAATCTCAAAGGAATGCAAATCAAGTAAGACTTAAAGAAAATTCAAACAGATTGAACAGTGGTTGAATAAATTAATAATTAATAAAATATTCCATTATCATATTCCAAGGTCCTTATCCTAGGGGGATGGTTAAATGGGGCTATAGCAGCTGCTACTATATGAGAAGCAATCAAGAACAACTCATAATGAGTTCTACTCTATTGATAAAATCTCATCAAGGTCCCACATTTGAGCTTATAAGTAAAGTTACACCAACTGAATTTAATCTAAAGCAATCATAGGTTAGATAATTACTAAGACTAAATCTTTCATGATTGCTTGGACCCCTTCACTCTTCCACGGATTGATATATTTACTAAATGCATTGCTCATATAGGAAGGTTGACTCCTGGGTCTGGAACCTGGGGGTTCTTTGAAAAATCCCTTATTTCCTTCCGAATAGGCATCGTATTTGTACAATGGAAATGACCTTATAGACCATCTAGGTCTTCATGGTAAGGGACGCTTCGGTCAATGGTAAGAGCTGCTTCATGTGCAGTGTAAAAGCTCTTTTATGTATCCTATCTCATTCCTTTATGCTTGATGTGGATGGTATGGAAGGAACGTAATCGAGGATGAGACAAGTTCTGAAAGCAGACTTTTAGATTGCTTTGCTCTTGCTCTCTTTGATTGGTCTGGAGCTTGGGGTTTTACCACTAGTACTAATGTTATTGAGTTTATTTCTTCTGTTTTTACTTCATGATGATGTAATTATTTGATTCTCTAGTGTGCATACTTTATGCACACTATGACTTATTCTTCTTTGTGCATACTTTATTATTTATCAAAATTCTTTCAATCCTATCCTTATATTTACCTATAAAAAAAAATGAGATTAAAGTTAAGTTTGTTAATATAGTTGCTGCAAGAATTGCATGAGAAGCAAAAGCAAGAGGTGAAAATGCAAGAAGAACTGGATGAATTGAAAGAATCCTTGAGATCTGAGAAACAGAACGTAGCAAAAGTTACGTCTGATTGTGACAGACTTAGATCATGGTGTGATGAAAAGGATAATGCACTTCAGGTCAGTAATATTAACCTTGTGGAATCAGCAAATTTTTATTTACCCTAGTAATTATTTTGAAATTTATTAGGCTGCACTGCTGGAGAAAAGGAGCATGGAAGCAAGGTTGAACAAGTTGGGGAATCTTATGATAGAAACCAATACCAAAAAAGATCTGATTGGAGCTGATACCCAAGTAATCTTTGTTGGAAATTAATTTTATGCTATCAATATAGATGAATCTCTTAGAGTTAATTCATATGTTCAAGATAACCTCTTTTATCAATATAGTTTGTTTCTCATGTGATGGGTAAATAACTTAGGATTATGGATGGCATTTAACACAGTTGTTGCAAAAGCTCCAAGATGAGTTAAAACTTCGTAGTGAGGAGTTGCATGCAGCAGAAGAAACTATAAAGAAATTGGTAAATGAAAAATTATCATTGGAACAAAGGATTTATGGACTTGAAAAGAAGAAAGCTGATGAGGTAGTACTGTTAACACTTGAATTTGATGATTGGAACCTCTATTTTATTTTCCATATGGCTGAGAATTCATATCCATTGTAATTATTGAAAATGCAGATTGATTTTCTTGATAAAAACTTCGAGCAAGAACGTAAAGCCTCAAAGTTTCAAGTGCTTGAACTTGAAAAGAAGCTTGAAAGGGTCACACAAGAGTTAGCTGTTGTTGAGTCAACTCTTGTGGTCAGGAACTCTGATTTGGCTTCATTACAAAATAATCTAAAGGAATTAGAAGAATTGCGAGAAATGAAAGAGGTTTGCCGCTTTCAATTTTCTCCTTAATTCTTTTTTTTTCCATGTCTACTTTAGTCAAATCACAATAATTTAGGCTTTGATGTACAATGTATTTTCTATATATATATATATATATATATAGTGAGTATATTTTCTTATTACTTGCCACTTGCATGTAGGACATTGATAGAAAGAATGAGCAAACTGCTGCCATTTTGAAGATGCAAGGGGCTCAACTTGCTGAGTTGGAAGTGCTTTATAAGGAGGAACAAGTTTTAAGAAAGCGTTATTTCAATACCATTGAAGGTTGGCATTTTCAAAAATAATTTTAAAACTTTCAGAGTGTAGTACAAGTTTGAAAACATCTATATTTCTTTATCAATGACAATAGCAAAATATTTTCCTGTGGATACATTTCAGATATGAAGGGCAAGATCAGAGTTTTTTGTCGATTAAGACCTCTTAATGAGAAAGAGATTGTTGAAAAAGGAAAAGATGTACTTACAGGCCTTGATGAGTTTACAGTTGAACATCCATGGAAAGACGATAAACCCAAGCAACATATGTATGATCGTGTATTTGATGGCAGTGCTACCCAAGAAGACGTGTTTGAGGATACAAGGGCAAGTTTGATTGAATTTAAATACGTTGTTAATTAATGGGATCTGACCTTGATATTTTATCTAATATAAGTGCTATTTTTAATTCTTAATTGTATTTTTGTTTTTGTTATTATAATGCAGTATTTGGTGCAATCTGCTGTAGACGGATATAATGTGTGCATATTTGCATATGGTCAAACTGGTTCTGGAAAGACGTTTACAATTTATGGATCAGAAGGCAATCCTGGACTTACTCCACGAGCTATTGCAGAACTATTTAAAGTTATAAAGCGAGACGGAAACAAATTCTCATTTTCATTGAAGGTGATTGTTCCCAATGCTAGATGGTGAATTGTTATCACAACTCAAATTGTTATTATTTTTTTCCAAACTCTGCTGCATTGGTTTTTGGTTGATACATCTTGTATTCACTCTTTGTATGATATGAATGTTACAACCCTCATAAAAATTAAGATGTAGCTATTTCTCTCTTACTTTTACTTCTCTGCATTACAATTTTTCTAATTAGTTGTACATCCATTTGTTTTTTTTATCTTATTGTCTTAGACTTGATATCAGTCTTGTTTTAATGCAGGCATATATGTTGGAGTTATACCAAGACACACTTATAGATCTTCTTTTACCGAAAAATGCAAAACGCTTAAGATTGGAGATTAAGAAAGATTCAAAGGTAAGTATTAGTTCCATTTATATTTCTATGAAAAATAATATAAAGATGTTCAATGTAATAAATGGTAAAGGCTATCGTTTTTGCAATGTGATAATATCATATTCTTTCAGAAGCGGCTCTTGATGGTTAGATATTTTGTTATGTTAGGGCATGGTATCAGTAGAAAATGTGACGGTTGTATCAATTTCAACATTTGACGAATTGAAGAGCATTATTCAAAAAGGATCTGAACAACGGCATACATCGGGAACTCAGATGAACGATGAGAGTTCCAGATCTCATCTAATACTTTCTATTGTTATTGAAAGTACCAACCTTCAAACTCAATCTGTAGCCAGAGGAAAGGTATTTCATTATCAGTCATAGTATTTTATCTAAGAATATATGATGAGATATGCTTCTATGCACTTTGGCTATGGGGGGGATTTACATGGTTGTGAATCTAATCTCTCTTGCTCTTTGTCATGCAGTATAAAGAAGTATAAATAAAAGTGTTAGATGTTGTAGAGTGAGTAGGTTGTTTGTTGAATTGATTTGTTTTATGTGTATTAATATGTGATTATCATATGATTTCAAATGCAGCTAAGTTTTGTGGATCTTGCTGGTTCAGAAAGAGTGAAGAAGTCAGGCTCTTCTGGTAGTCAACTTAAGGAAGCTCAAAGCATCAATAAATCACTATCAGCTCTAGGCGATGTTATTAGTGCACTGTCTTCTGGTGGTCAACACATACCCTATAGGAATCACAAGTTAACAATGTTGATGAGTGATTCTCTTGGTGGTAATGCCAAAACACTCATGTTTGTGAATGTATCACCAGCTGAATCAAACTTGGATGAGACATACAATTCTCTTATGTATGTTTCCTATCTTTATTATGCATGTCTATTTTTTTTCATTTTTTTTGGGGGGGTGGGCTCAAGTCTGGGAGTTACATCCAGACTTACACTAGCCTCATTCTGTCCTCCGCTCCTTCACTATTATTGAAGTTGAGTGATGAGCAACTGAATAGGTTAAAACTATATAAATACGCAATAGTACAAGGTTTGCGTCATGCATATGGGGACTTTATCCAAGTTTATAAATGTTGAATTATAGAATGAGAATGTGAACTGTTATCATTATACTACTTTATGTTACTATTCTTTTCTAAAATTCAACGTCATGGATTCTTCATGCTTTTTACAAATTGTAATGATTGCGAGTGGTTAAGCTTGATAGTTTCAATTTCAACTTTGCTAGTGGCATATTGATATAAGATAGCATTGTTGGTTATGAATAATTTGTAACTCAATTTCATCTGACATTGGCCTTGATTTCTTGTGTTGTTCTTTCTCCTTATGTAGAATAGAATTGTCTGTTCTAATAATGCTTGCCTCTATGCTTACTCAGGTATGCATCGAGAGTCCGATCTATTGTGAATGATCCGAGCAAAAATATTTCATCAAAAGAGGTAGCTCGATTGAAAAAGTTAGTCACATACTGGAAAGATCAAGCTGGTAGGAGAGGGGATGATGAGGATTTAGAAGAAATTCAAGAAGAACGGCCTACAAGAGATAGAACAGATGGTCGTCATTCCATGTAATGTATCTATTATATGGATAGTGTGAAACTTTTCCTATAAATGAAATACTTCAGACAAGTTGCTAGGCAGGGTTTTGAGGCACCTGAGCAAGGGCATTGGCAAGGTTGACAATATTGGTCAACACAAGTAAATTGACTACCTGTTAAAGTTACTGTGTTGTGGAGTCTTGATGATCTTGCTCCAACATTGTACTTAAGCTAGAGCTGTAATTAGTTTAGCAGGATTTAAGTTGTATAGTCTGGATAGTGTGTATATTTTACTTCTCATTTTGGTGAATCCACCGATTTATGGGAACTTTATGGTAAAATTAATAGGTAGATTTAACCATGAAGGTGGTGTTAATCATTACAAGTATATTTAATCTAACAATTCACTGTAAATGCATATATGAAAGGGACCAACTTGGTGTTTATTAAAAAAATAATATAGAAAATCTAAATAAAAGACATGGCTTTTATGTTCATAGATGACAAGGACGGTTTAGACACCCATGAATGGAATTTGAATTTTACGGGTATTATTAGAGCATTCCCAATGGGTTGCCTAAAATTTAAGCTAAAATTTGGTTTAAGACTCTACTTTTTTCATTTTAGCTTATCACTTTTCAAAACATTTGCATCCGATTTTTTATTCTCAACTTTATTTCATTTAAATATTCATTTTTTATTCATTTTTTTTTTTTTATTATTTCCTCTAAAAGTCATATATACATATATATATATATATATAATTAAAAAATATTTATTAAATTTTATAATCTATATTTTCCATAATGCAATATCTATTAAATATTTTTTTAATAAGTCTCATTTGATAAATTTTTAATTTTTTCATGAATGACTTACTACCCATGGCATTCATTGTGGAAGAAAAAACGAAGTTGCAACATTCATTGTAGCAATACATGTATTATTAATGAGGTCTAAGACAAAAAAGAATCCTGGTTATCAAAAATTATCATGGTTAATATTAATGTGCATCCTGGTTATAAAAAACAAAAAAAGTATTAGTGCTTGTCTAGGAGAGAGTCTCTTCACTGATGAGAGGAACAGAGAGTCTCCTCACTAATAGGAGCTTTGACAGCCACAACGAACAGAAGAAAGAAAAGAGGAACATAAAGGGAGTGAGGTTTCAAAAAAGAAAATAATAAAAAAATGAAATGCCCAATGAACAGTGTAAGGCATAAATGCCTTAACATTGTAAATTTTTTTTTTTTTTTTTTTTTATAAGTAAATTATATTGAAACAAAGTACCAAGCTAGGAAATACAACAGCACAAACAAAGCCTAAAAAACAAGGGTAGCAAAAACTTCAAGAAAAAACAACATACAAAATAACATAAAGATCTAAATCAAAGAACTTGCAGACATCTAGAAGAACAATAAGAGCATTAGCAGCCAGTTTAGTCCAGATCAGCAAATGACAAGCAGGCAAACCAAATAAACAATCTTCAACTGAGCGGATGGTTGGGTGCTCGAATTGTTTAAACCATGGCATCAGAGCACATGCGATCCGAGCACAGGGGTACACAACAATTAGGTGCTTAAAGAGATTTGACCTCAAACAAGGAGGAAAGATCATGAAAGACTCAGATTTGAATCTCTCAAGGGGAAGAGCTCAAGTTGGATGAAACCCCCACACCACTTGCCAAAAGGACAAAATCGGCTACATCATGAGCCATTTTTTGGACTTATTAGCCATATTTGAGTTTATTTTGACTTTTAACATACCCATTGGGAATGCTCTTACTCACCTTACGACTGGCTCCAGAAAAATAGATAATCATCTTACCTCTGCTATGTGTATGAGTTTACTGGTGATTGTTTGGTAAGTGACCACGTGGGGACTGGACCCAATCCGGACCTTAGAACATCTCCAGCAGTGGTCTATTTCCACTCTTCATCTCCACATATGGAGAGCAAAATAGAGAAACAATGCTCCAGCAGTGCTTTAAACTCTTCTTCACATTCCTATTTTGCTACAGTACTTTTTCACAAATAAAAAGCTACTATTACTCTTCAGAAAATTAAAAAACTATTTCCTACCCGCGTATTCACCCGCCTATTTAAGTTTTTTTTTTTTTTTTTTTTTTTTTTTTTTTTTTTTTTTTTTCTCATTTTACACAATTTTTTCTCTCTCTTCTCTCTTCGTTTCTTTTTCCTTCTCTGCTCAAAACCCATTTCCTCAAAACCACGCCACGAGGTTGAAAATTTGGTTATGGGTGGGTGATTGTTGCGGTGGTGGTGGTTGGCTGGAGTTCTTGTGGTGGTTGGGTTGGTGTTCTTACGGGTGTTTTGGATTTTCTGGGTGTGGGTTTGCTGGAGTTCTTGCGGTGGTTGGGTTGGTGTTCCATCGGGTGTTTTGGATTTTCTGGGTGTGGGTTTGCTGGAGTTCTTGCTGTGGTTGGGTTGGTGTTCCATCGGGTGTTTTGGCTTGG
This sequence comes from Fagus sylvatica, assembly GCA_907173295.1. NCBI lineage: Eukaryota > Viridiplantae > Streptophyta > Magnoliopsida > Fagales > Fagaceae > Fagus > Fagus sylvatica. The sequence continues at coordinate 612,533 of OU015768.1, forward strand.
GTTTGCTCGCCGATCTTGGCCCGGGTGTGGTGGTTTGCGCCGATCTTGGCGTGGTGGTGGAGCCGTGGGTGTGGTTGTGGGGTTGCCGATCTTGAGGTGTTTATGGCGTGGGTGACTTGCCGGTGGCGGTTTGGGGTTGTGGGTTGCCGATCTTGAGGTGTTTGTGACGTGGGTGACTGACCGATGGCAGCCTGTGGTGGTGGTTTGCGCTGATCTTGATGGATTGAGGAGGGAGGCAAGAAATGAGGAGAGAGAAATAAAATAAAATAATAAAAATATTATTTTAATAAAAATAAAGATAAAATAGAGAGGACTGCTAGAGTGTAGTTGAAAAAACTGCTCTCCACATATGGAGAATTCTTCACATATAAAGATAAAATAAAGAAGACTGTTGAAGATACTCTTAGCGAATGGGCTGTTGTGTAACATTTACGTTACATGCCTGGTGGTGGCGTGGAGCTACTTGCTTGTGAGGGAGATGGCAACCTAAAAGAAAGTGTAGAATGGTCAACCAAGGTCTAAAAAGTAAAAACCACTACTAATACTCTCTTTGATTCTTTTGCATTGTCCGGACTCCTGCCTAGGGTAATGCCGTAACGAGTTGAGTTGGAAATGGTAATGGTATGAGTTGGACTTGGACTTGGCCGCTCTCGATCAGTACTCGCATATTTTGTGTGGTTTTACAGTTTTAATTTACTTCCTTTCCCCTAAACCATTAATTTACTACTACTACCACTTACCATTTCCCAAGAAGAAAAATAAGTAATAAAAAAGGTAAAGCATTTAGTAGTATAAATTAGTGCCGTGTGGACAAAGAACTCATCAAAAAAAAAAAAAGGTAGTGAAGCAAAGAAAGAAAAAAAAAAATGGCGGAGGGCGGCGACTTGTGTATCCCGGCGATTGATATGCAGAAATTGGAAGATGATGGAGAGCAGCAGGAGCAGCATAAGAAACTGAGAGAAGCATCAGAGGAATGGGGTTGTTTCAGGATCGTGAACCACAAGATCCCCTTAAGTCTGATGTCAGAGATGAAGAAAGTGGTGAGAGAACTGCTTGACCTTCCCATGGAAATCAAAATGCGTAACACCGACGTGATAGCCGGCAGTGGCTACATGGCACCCAGCCAGGTCAATCCTCTTTATGAGGCCTTGGGCCTCTATGATTTGGGCAACCCACACTCTGTGCGTACCTTTTGTTCTCAATTGGATGTCTCCCCTCACCAAAGGTTTCTTTTCTTTCTTTCCACATTTTTTCAGATATTATTAATAACTGTCATATCTGTAAATTATTCAATTATTGTGTTTTAAAATTATAGAAAAAACGAGTTTATGTGTTGAATAGTAAATCACGTTCTATTAACACGCAACTTAAGTCTATATTAAGCATGAAGATAAACTATCATCAAAAAAAAAAAAAAAAGCATGAAGATAACAGAATCGAGTGCCTGATTGTAGAAATCTTAATTTAATTTAGTGGTATAATATTTATAAAAATTGTCATCTATGAATTTAACTTGACCCAATTTTTTAATAAATACAAGAAAACAATATATATATATATATATAGGCAACGTTTCTATTTTTTTTGAGAGATGAGTAATTTAGATATTTATTTATTATGTTATTTAGATATTTATTTATTATGTTATTGAAGTTGCACCAATCATACTCTTTAACACATCGGTTGCTTTGTAAGCGCATTTATCAAATTCCTAATGCTAATGTGGGGACAAGAAAGCATTATCTGTACTCTTTTAAGGGAATGATAGAATCTTTTCAAAACTTCTAGCAAGGTGGGTACAGATTTGAAGATTAGAGCAACGAAGATTATTGTTGTTAGGACACTAATTACATTCATTGACACCTCAATGTATATGCATTTGTAGTAAAATTGATTGTAATTTTAACATATTCGTAGAGCAGCTATCCCCATGTTTTGGAGCATATTTTTTATTCATATGTATGTTTGAACCTGTTTTCTTTTTTCAAAGCTGTTTCCATATATACACAGTAGTTGATTCTACTTAGGGTGGTGTTGCTGGCAGAGAGATAATAGAGATGTATGCTGAAGCAATACATGAGCTGGCCATTGATTTAGGGCGAATGTTAGCCAAAAGTATGGGGTTGGACAGCGACTTGTTCAAGGGATGGCCTTGCCAGTTTAGAATTAACAAATACAACTTCACCCCTGAATCTGTAGGATCCTCTGGTGTACAAATACACACTGATTCCGGATTCCTAACCATACTTCAAGATGATGAAAATGTTGGTGGTCTTGAAGTCATGGACAAGTCTGGTACCTTCATATCTGTTGATCCCTGTCCAGGCACCCTCCTTGTCAATCTTGGGGACATTGCTAAGGTAGGCAGAGGATCAATCCCATCCCATGTACTCTTGGCCCTTGATTAATTATTATTTTTTAGGGTTGACATTTCCACACTAACCAGTGCTATTTCCGCACCATTTGGTACGGAAATATTACTCTTTGGTGCTGTAACGAAATATCATTAGTCTTTTTTTTTATATAATGCTTGTTGATTTATGTTGAAGGCATGGAGCAATGGAAGGCTTTGTAACGTGAAACATCGAGTACAGTGCAAGGAAGCAAGTATCCGAGTGTCAATTGCTTCATTTCTCTTAGGACCCAAGGAAGCGGTTGAAGCCCCACCAGAACTCATTGACTCTCAACACCCGCGTCAGTTTGTCCCTTTTACTTATGAAGATTATAGGAAACTCAGAATTTCGACAAAATTGCAAGCTGGTGAAGCCCTCCAATTTGTACGCAACCACTCCTGATCAGCTGGCATGCGTATCCACAGCCTATATATCCATATATAATATGTGTCCTCGTCCACTTGTTTGCATTCGCCAGTTATGTAACTAAAATGTTAAAAATAAAGGCCTCATCTTTGGCTGATTAAGTTTTGAGTTGGTAAAGTTGGCTTTGCTACTCTTCCCGAGTTATTTTACTTATTTCAGACTTGCAAGTTATGTTACTAAAAAATATTGAAGCGGATGTGGTGTCATGATCTAGTCTATATCTATCTTTATATCTATATAATATTTAAAAGCAGAAGATATGATTTCTGAAGTGATACGTTGTTAAAATTTCCTAAGTGGTTTGCATGTCTATCTATCGTTACGTTATTTAAATTTCCTAAGTGGTTCGATTTAATAACTGCCAAACACTTTTAAATAAAATAGATAATAACAAATTCTTGATAATAAGTCTCCTACTATTAAAAAGATATTTTAATAAAATATCATAATAAAAATCTTTAAAATAAAAACAGATAATAACAAATTCTTTAAAATAAGTCTCCTACTACTAAAAGACATTTTAATAAAATATCATATTAAAAATGTTACAATTATGACAATCTCCTAATACTAGAAGACTTCTTAAAGATTATAAAAAAAAAATTCATACGTTGTTTAAATTTCCTAAGTGATTTGATTTAATAACTGTCAAACACTTTTAAATAAAAATATATAATAACAAATTCTCTATGTTAGGAGTATTCTTTTAATGAAAAGGTATTGATTGGTGAACAATCACTTAAGATATCATTTGGTGAGCAGATATACCCTTTGATAGAAGGAAGATAAATAGAGCACGTTAAATTGAAATTGCTCATTTTTCCATAATCTGCTTACGTAACATCTAAACAATGGTAATTTGGTACAAGTTTTGTTCTTCTATTTCTTTTTCTTTTTTATTTATTTATTCTTCTATCATGATCTATTTTTATTTTTGTGTTTTTGTACGTTTATATGACTGCAAGGGGATCTAAGAGACAATTGAACTAAGGTACTATTTTATTTTTGCTTGATTCTAACTTATTTTATGTTTTATCAATTAAAGATAACTATTTTTTCTCAATTATTATACACTATCTAATTCCTTTTATTTTTCTGTTGTTGGTGCAATTCCATTTATTTGTTATTATCAGTTTTATTTTTTATTTTATGGAGCATATTTTTCATAAAATAATTCTGAATATATATTTTGATCATATACATATTATGTGTTTATATAGAGTTTTTCCGTGCTTTGCACGGGTTATATGCTAGTTCCAATTAAGTGCTAAATCCAATGGTCTTCTTCATGGGATCAACCTATCAAGAAGACTTAATGTATGCAGATTTGATGGACTTGGTTTCATGTGTGTCTGCCTCCTCTTTTTGAACGTAGAGGTCATTCTGGATTAACATGGCAGATTGAGTACTTGATCATATTATATTATCAGTTGAATTATAAGACTCTTGACTATAGGGTGTGAATGAAAAAGCTCAAGCTTTTTTTGTCCATAATTGCTTAATGGTGGAGAGCAAGTGATATGAGTGTGTCATAGTGGATCAACATGTATTCTAAGAACAATTAATTATGATAATTATTTTTTTTAGGACGGAAAGATAATACGAATTTTACCATATAAAATCTTATAAACTAATGTGTCAATAAACACCAAAAAAAATCCTACTTATAATATTATAAATAAATTGTAGTGATATTCGACAAAAAAAATATTATTGAAGTGACTAACTATTATCCAATTTAAAGAAAATATAATGAGAAAGATTCTACTAATTAAAATGTAAAATTGTTAATAGAGAGTTTTGCTGGAAATTCATAAACTATTTAAACTCTTTCTTTATTTTCGTTATTGGTAATCCTTATCTGAGTGAACGAATGAGAAGCCGTTCTTGCTTACCATAATTTTTTAATGGTAGACAACAATAAATAGTGATGATTAGTATGTCATAGTCGCACATCAAAAGAACAAAAGCAGTGTGATAGTGTTGCAAAAATGAGAGGAATAAATCAAGTGGTGTTGGAGGTGTTAACATTGTTGTTGTTGCTGTGTGAAGCAGGAGTACTTGTTTTAGGGAGTACTCACGTGCATTTGAAAATATAGTTGGGAGTGATGTAATTGTACACTGCAAATCAAAAGATGATGATCTGGGCCAACACACGATATCCAACGAGCAAGAATATGAGTGGAGCTTCAGACCCAATGTTTTTCAAACAACACTATTCTACTGCTATGTGAGCTGGGTGCAAGCCAAAGACTTTAGTTTTGAAGCTTATGATTTTGTTAAGGATCATTACAGTTGCGGTGGTAGCAGCATCGGCTTCAATCATGATTGTTGCTGGCTCTTTTCTCCTAAAGGAGTGTATTTTTTCGACTCTAAAACAAACACATGGAATTTCAGGTATCCTTGGCCAAAGCCCACCCCACAGGTCTGAATCATGAATATTCATCTTTTCCAGCAATACTTCTAATAATAATAACAAAATCCAATTTGTGGATTTTATATATTTCTTTAAAAAAAAATCAATAGTCATGAATTTTGTATTTAAACTTTGGTTTCAGTCATAATAGAGAACAATCAATATTTGTTGAGCTATAAAGCTTAATAAGTTGACCTTGTGCTACTATTATAATCTCTCTATTTTATAGTGAAACCTTTTTCATAACTGCCAGTGGACATAGGCATCATGCCAAATTACGTAAATTCTTATGTTATTTGTGTATGTGTGCTTATTGATTTAATCTTGACTTTTTTGTTATTGACTTGAATCTTGCGGGTGCTATTGCAAAACAAAACAAAAATAAAAATTAATTGGGTTAATGAGACGGTTTTATCCAAGTTCCAAGTAATTGTGTTAGGTTAGGTATGAGTATTAATTTTTGAATTAATTGAGTAATAAACAAGTAAATCCCGATCCATTTATGACCACCGACACATACTTGCCCATTTGTGGACGATACAATGGCAACTTAAAAAGTTGGCCAAATATTGTTTTCGTTCATAAACTTTACATGAAATTCTGTTTTCATCATTAAAATTTAAAAGGTTCATTTTTCGTCCCTAAACATAAATTTAGTGTGCGAATTTGCAATTTCAAGTGTCAAAATTCATGTTTGGTGTACCAATTATGCATTTTAGAGTGCAGATCGATACTCTAAAGTGTAGTGTGACATTCTAAATTCATACAAGGATGAAAAATGAACTTTTTCAAAGTTTAAGGATGAAAAACAAATTTTTTAAAGTTTAGGGATGAAAACTGAATTTTATGCAAAGTATAGGGACAAAAAAATATATTTACTTTAAAAATTTATTAGATAAGCATGCTCTATAAGTTTTGACGAGTTGTGTCAAAGTTAATTTAATGAATGAGTTTTTATTTCTTGTTTTACAAAAATTATTGGAGAATATTAAGACAAGAATTGATTGTAGCAGCGAATTATTTCTTTCAAAGTGCTAGGCTTCTAAAGAAATTGAACCACAGTAAAATCATGAGATCAATATAATTTCCTTGGTAAGTTTTTATTTACACAAATTTCACATTTTAAAGCACCCGTTTGTTAAATTACGACTTGGGGCTTGAGCTTTCCCAGTCCCAACCCAAATTTGTTTGAAGAATGTTGTTTCTTTAAAAAAAATTAAAACTAAAATAAAAAGGGAGAAACATATAAAGAAAAACAAAAAGAAATATCAAACAGGAAAATGGCGGTGCAACATGCAGTAGAGTAGTAATTATCCTACTGCTACACGAGAGAGCTATTACTGTAACCTCCACCTCCTCCGACATAGCTTTCCCTGCTTTCATAATGAGGTGTCCCTGATTCCGAACCTGACCCAAAACGCCAAGATGACATGGTAACAGGAGTAGAATCAGGTGATGTAATATTAGCCATCATGGTGCTGCAGCTGCTAACTGGGGTTGAGGAAGGCCACACAAAAGCGGGCTTGAATGGTGGGACGTGGGGAACTGCCACCGCTCCTGATATAATCTGAAGGATGGCCTGCGTTTTGGGCCTCTCGCCGGCAATCGGATGGGAGCAAGCGAGTCCAAGAAGCAAAACCCTTTGGGCTTCCTCAACCACGTATTCATTTCCCAGCCTCTCATCCACGGCCTCTAATATACGTCCCTCGCGATGCAGCCACCAAACCCAATCCACCAGGAATTGGAAGCCCGCGATTTTGGTCCACGGACGCTGACCGCATACCACTTCCAACAACACTGCCCCAAAACCATAGACGTCGGACTCGCAGGTGGCTTTGCCAGTATGAAAGCACTCGGGGGCAATGTACCCCATAGTCCCTGGCACACCCTCTAGCTCCGCATAAGAGGTCTTCTCATTGTCCAACGCTCGTGCTAGCCCAAAGTCACCAAGCCGAGCGTTGAAGTTGGAGTCCAACATGATGTTGCTGGCCTTAAGGTCCCGGTGCACCACTCTCTGATCGTACTCGTTATGGAGGTAGTGCAGCGCTGATGCCACTCCTGATATGATCCTGTATCTCACCTCCCATTCCAACGTCGCCTTGCTTTCCGGCCCACAAAATAAGTGATTGTCCAGGCTGCCGTTCGGCATGTACTCGTACACCAAAAGCAGTACCCCGTTCTTGTGGCACCATCCTGTATGCATAAATTGCCAAGGTATAGCTATAATTGTTAGTCACTATGCTGGGGATGATTAAACAAATGCAAGCAAAACCAAAGACAAAATTACTTCAAATTTAGGATATATATATATATATATATATACACGTACTACGTGGTTTGTGAAATAAGGATATACATGCTATTAGTTATAACTATTTTAATTTTTAATTTTTTAGTCAAGTAATACCAGAGGAAATTAATAAACCTAATAGAAAAATAATCTTTTTTACTTTACTTATTATAATTGATATATAATAAAAATGTTTCTAATGATGGGTCCAAGTAAAGAAAAAGTATATTTAAATCCAATATTTTCTTCATCTCTCATAGAAACTTACTATCTCAACACAATTTGAAAAGTATTGTGAAAAAAATTGTCTTTTATATTGCTACGAGGGAGACTCTAATATTTATTGGTCCCATAAAAATGAAATAGGGCTGGAGTCTTCTTTCTAATTTATCCGCGTTGAAAATCTGTCAAAAAGGCAAAGCCCAGTATAAAAACCACTCATGAGTCATGATGCTGATACTATAGTATGTCTATCATAATACGAAATAAATATTTTTTGCAATCTAGTTGCATGCAACCTGATTTACATGGCTGCTCCCATACTTATGGCCCACACTTGCATATACTAAATTGTATAGCATAAGACGCCAGGCCTATTTCATTTTTTACGGGACCAATAAATATTAGAGTCACACATATTGTATACTGAAAGTTTTCCGTGTTGGGGTTCAGCTCTTGGCTCAATGGTTAGCACCAAAGGTGCTAACCACGTGGGCAGGGGTTCGAATCCCACCAACCGCCTTCTGGGGAGGTGACTTAATGGAAGGAAACCCTCGTGACCCATCACACCTGCGAGTCCGGGAGTTGTGGGTTCGGGTAGTGGTACGCCCCATTATTGCCCAGATGTGCCCCACGCCATGTCAAAATCGGGTTTAAGTGGGTCGGGACAATGAACGCACCTGCGAGTCCCTTTTTTTTCTTTATCAAAAAAAAGAAAGTTTTCCGTGTTTGACAGTGGGATCGTACATTTAAAATTCTGTTTGCTAGTCTGTCACTGTATAGCATGCATCAGCATGTGCAGAAGATTCCTACTCGACGATAAGGACCAACTGCCAAGAAAATAAGAAAAATAGTGACGTGGCGTAACTCATAAGCCTGGCCCACATTGTTGGTGTGAATACAGCCCAGGCCTACAGGGTGGGGATCAGGTAAGGTTAGATAAGGAAATATCTTTTTAGTAGTGGACTAAACGGCCGAACATATCGGCATCCCAAATGGAAATGGTTACTAAACGGCATTGCTGCTGCTTAAAAGCAGTGGCTACCAAATTACGCATAGCATGGATACAATCCAAACCCAATAACCACACACCAGACCAAGTCTCTGAAAAGAAATCACCCAATTAGAATGAGATAGTAAAAAAAAAATGAAGTTGGAATCCTAGTATAGATTTTATGCCCAAGCTTCCATATGGTATATATGTATACGAGCCCTAATATATGGTAAAGAATAGCATTGATTTAACTTATCAAAAAAAAAAAAGAATAGCATTGATTTAAGCCTATGATTATCTTCATCAAAGAGATCAATGGTGTAACAAAGTAGATCATTGAATATTCTGGATGTGGATGAAATGATAATTTAATTAATTAGATAGATTAAAGGAAAATTACTTACCGAGCAAACGGACGAGATGTTTGTGACGGAGGCGATTAATAATGGTAAGCTCAGCCAAGAAATCGTCTTTATCCTTGAGGTTGCCCCTGGAGAACTTCTTGACGGCCACTTGCAGGTTCTCCTTAGGTAGCACACCTTTATAAACCACACCGAAACCACCTTGACCCAGTCTATGTTTTTCGTCGAAGTTGTTGGTAGCGCTCTTGAGGTCCTTGAAGATGAACTCCCTGGGCGTTCCTGGGAGGCTCTTAAGCGCGCCCAAGATATTGGGGCCGGACGCAGCTGCTGCTGCAATCCGCTTCTTGTGCAGATAATAGAACAAACCTCCAATTCCCATGAGCAGCAGAACCAACCCAGGAACCCCAACCCCCAAACCGATCTTAAGGCTATTGGATTGATTCCCCTCCTCCTCATCCCCGGGAAGCACCTCCACAGTGAGATTCCATTTGAGCACGCAGTTGAGCTGGATGGAGCTCAATCCCGTGGAGGCGGCGAATCCGAAGTAGGAGTTCTTGTTCACAAGGACTCCCAGGTCAAGATCCGAACTGAGCACAGGCTTGTTGGGCCTGGCGACGGATAACTGGAGGGGTTTCCCTTGCTCATCTTGCCCTTGCTCTGCCATGTACACGTCCAGCCACTTCTTTCCCCCGTCATACTGAACCCACACCATGTAAAACTTGGTGCCCTCAGGGGCCAGCTGGATGCCCAGTGGTGACAACGACACGGTTTTGTTAGATCGAACGCCATTGATGTCGAGACCCACGTGGTTGTTGTCCGGGTCGAAATCCTGCTTGAATGTGTCCAACTCGATGGCAATGAGCTGGTTGTTGGAGTTGCCGTCAGTGGTGGAGTTGGTCAAACCCAGGTATTGACCGTCGCTTCCTGGTGGGAGATCCAAGTTGGGGGCGATGAGAAAGGCGAGGCCCTCTCCTGTGTTGGAAGACTTGTTAACCCGAAAGATGTTGACTAGGAATGAGGAGTTGAAAGATGCTACCTTGACTCCACCTCCACCCAGTTGATCTACTTCCCAAAGCTTGAATGAATGGTTGAATAAGACTCGGCCAGACCTGTTTGCCAGGTTGAAATTCCCGACCGAGTCTGGAGTCACTTGAAGGGCGTCATTGCTGATTGTCGCCGGCGGTATGACCGCGAAGGTGTTGTAATAAGAGCTGTTAAATGGACCGAATACAAATTGGCTATGCGCTTGGAATTGGAAGATCAGCAAAAGCAACACAATCAGCATCCTAAGCCTCAACTGCAGACCCATAATTATTTTCATTTACTCACAGTCTGACCAACGATTCATTAATGAAGAAGCATCTTTTACGATTGACAAGTTTGTTTTTCAACCAGCCTGTCCCTTTCTTTATTCTTCTTCCTTTCCCACTTTCCTTTTCTTTCTTTATTGAGTCTTTATTTAGGGGTAGTCAAGTTGAGGAGGGAGAGATATGTGCTTCAACTTTGAACAGTTACGCTTCTACCAAACAAAACCTTCAAACAACGCTTCTACCAAAGGTCCTAACTATTGAGCCAAGAGCTGAACCCCGGTCTGACATTCCATAACAATAGTGTGCTAGAAGAAACTTTTGTCAATAGTATTACAATATTGTGAAAATAATAATATTTACCATCGTCATCCAAAATGATAAGCATGGATTTCTTTATTATTATAATGGTGAGATAAGATATTAAGTTTTTTTATTTGAATATATGTAGAGTCACTGTGTCCCGTAATTGGTGTGCATATCTACATAAATAAAAACTCTTACTTCACCAAATGAACCCGCCCAATGCTCTCTCTCTCTCGTTTGCGTATGAGTTTGCTCTTCAATTTGCTTCTGTGTGTTGCGTCTATGTTTGCTCTCTTGTTTGCATTTGTGTTTGGTTTAATTGTTTATATTGAGTATTTGTTAAATATTGGGCAAATAAATTCTTTAAATTAATTTGTTAACACCATTAGGATGTTAAGCCTATTTATAAACTACAAGGGAGATAAGTGTCACAATATAAACAACAAGAGAGCTCCATGTTTCAAGGCCATACCATAGTGGTAGTATTTGTAATTTACCCTAATTTTTAAAAATTTACATACTTAGAGATAACACAATGTTTGTCAAAAATATTTTTATTTTTAAATGTAAACATAATATAGAAAATTAAACTTCACATTTAAAAAGTTTCTATGTTTTGGAAAATTAAAAAGAGGATAGAAGAAGTAGGATTATGTTTTGGTTTAAAATTACATACCCATGCTATGTGTTCAATTAAAATTATGATATCTTGGCATAAACAGTCGTCCCTGACCGAGTAATAGCAATAAATTAATTCTGCAAAAAGGAAGTTGCCAGCATTGTAACTCAATGCACTTTCTAGGACTCTCTCTCTCTCTCTTTTTCGTATTTTTTTTTTTCAATATACCAGCTTTTGAATGTGGCATCCAATAATCCAACCATGACAGTAGTCAGTGAGGATTAGAGACGCATGTGCCTCCTTTTGGACATAATAATCTTTAGATTCTTTACAGATGATGAACCAAGAGTTAGCACATTAAGTTCACAACTGCTGCTTATAATTGTTTTTCAATTTCTCCTTAAAGGTATAAAATGCTTTGAGGCATTTCTATGCATAAAGAGAATAAGAAAGTAGCAGCACTAGCTGTATCTAAATATTTTTCAACAAAAGCTTTTAATAGTTCTCCTATGACAATTTGTTTTTTTTCTTTAAATTTTGCTAAAGACTAGTCTGTTTTTACTCATTAAAGTCCTCCATGTTACTTTTCGAAGTTGAATTGTGGTGGTGCTTCTCAAAATAAATAAATAACTAAGGAATGAAACAGAGCAGTACAAACTACAAGGGCAAAATATCACAAAGATTTGCATTTTAGAAAACACAATTGATAACCAAAACTTTAACTATATATATGTCATTTATCAAACAAGTAACAAACGTACAATGGCAGAATATATATATTCTGCCATTGTACGTTTGTTACTTGTTTGATAAATGACATTACAAAACTGGATTACTCAGCCGTCTCCAGGCATAAAATTTGAGGTGAGAAACTTGAGGTAATAGTGAACATCAATCTTAACTTAGTTCTCAGCATTTTCATTTCAGTAGGTTTGGTTGTTTTATCTGTAAGAATTTAAAACTCCTAATCTAATTTATACAGTTCAAATGCCGTTATCTCATCAATCCCAAGTTGGAAGGTGCAACCCGCACAACCAGAGGGCTGGTAACCAGTGATTTTCTGTTTCTCCATGACAAGGACCCAAAAGCATAGCCATTTGATTTAGCAGCAGCCACCTTGAAATTCACAATGAACTTGATCTTCTGGCCAAAGTGATTAAAGATTAATCGGTTTGGCACAACAGTGACATTAATTCCAATCGGAGAAGAAATTAGAGCTTTATAAATGCTCTTTGGTTTCCCAACATTTGTCACAGTTCGAGTTACTGAGAAGTTGTCCTTGAGATTGGGCACTGTGATAGAAGGATAGTTCAGGGCGGATGGTGTTCTGAATGTCCCATGGCATGTACTGTTGTCTCTTGTGATCAGATGCAATGACTTCTCATCGTAACCAATTGAACAAAGGAATGATATATAATCTCTCGGCTGAGCATCATAGATGAGACCTGGATCAAGGACTCTTGTCGGGTTCACAAATCCAGACCCATAATCAAATGCATTACCCCTTCTTCCTTCAGAATCCACTATGATTGGTTTGTGGTTCTTATCCAGAGTAGTAGCTGCATATTCCATTTGTAATCACTAATCAAATTCTTGTATGGAAACTAAAATAAAAACACTCTTAATTTGTAGACTTCATTCATTCTAGCAAAGCAAACTACGAAATACAAACATATATTAGGTGGATTTGACATATCAATTCTCAAAAGAAGGTCGAGAAAATGCAGACACTTACCTGGTCAAAGAGGACAACAAAAATCTAATTGAAAATAAAACTGTGTTTCAAATTGTTTGAGAAACTAGGAAATCAGTGATATTAGGCTACTCAACATCTATAAAGAATCATTAGGCAAAACTAGGATATTTTACCAGTTGTCATGATGGCAGATTTAATAGCAGATGGAGACCATGAAGGATGAACAGCTTTGATCAGGGTAGCAATTCCTGTTACATGTGGGCAAGCCATGGAAGTCCCAGAGAGAATGTTGAATTTCACTTTTCCAACTGCTGGTGACCAGGCTGCAAGGATGTTCAATCCAGGAGCTGTGACATCAGGCTACAGAGTAGAACAATCAAATGGTTTTAAGAAAATACATTTAAAACAAAACAAAAAAGGAGAAAAAGAGGCATGCAAAAGAATGAAATAAAAATGAGAAATTTACCTTCAAAATATCTGGAGTCAGGGCATTGGGACCTTTTGAAGAAAACGCCGCAACACGAGGTGCAGGTTGAGACCCCAATATAACCTTCGCAGGGAAAATCCTAGAAATCGGTTTTCTGTTCACAACAGAATGACCTGTATCAGAAAAACAGAGAAATTCGAACTGCATACTCACCTTTCCACCTTATGTAATAATAAAACAAACCGTGTGTGATTAACATAAGAAAGAATCTGATCTCCTGTCCCCCTCCCAATAATAGCTGCAGGGATCACAAAGGGAATGGCAACATCCTTATCTGCCTCATCAACAAGTATCATCCCAACTCCGCCTGCTTCTTTCACCACTACACTCTTTTCTAGCTTTGACTCCATTGAACTCTCTGCATGTCGACAGACCAGAACCTTCCCTCTGGCCTTGGTTCTATTCAAGGAACTCTCTAAGCAGTAACTGCAGGAAGAAGTAAAAAAAAAAGTTATACTTGACTTTGATATTGAAATTGCAGTCACTATTAAGTACCTTTTGCTTCACCTGGATTGATAAGGAGTGAAATATCCTGCAAAGGCTTCAGATGCAGAAATGATCCTCGCGGAGGAATTCATTCCAAAGAGACTGAGACTTTCACCCTATTCAGCAACTGAGAAATTAGTAATAGATTACAGGAATCTGTCAATAGAAAGAGGTCAATAGCATTACCGTGAAATTGGTACCATCTCCTAACACGATATCAGAAGAGAAATCCCTATCTGTTGAACTAGCAGCAACAGTTATCATCCATGGGGCGAGATTTGTTGCAGAACCTTGGTTGCCTTCATTTCCAACCGAAGCAACTACCAAAATTCCATGGGTGGCAGCATGGAATGAGCCTATAGAGATGGCATCATTGAAATAGTCTCCCTGGGGAGCATCAGGACCCAAAGACAGAGACAAGATATGAACCCCATCTCTAATTGCATCGTCAAAGGCAGCTAGTAAGTCAACATCATAGCAACCTGAGTCCCAACATGTCTTGTATACTGCAATCCTGGCCATTGGTGCACCACCTCTAGCTCCTCCAGCTGCCAGCCCCTTATAATTCATGTTTGTCACATAGCGACCGGTAGCTATTGAGGTTGTGTGGCTACCATGGCCAGAGCTGTCCCTGGGAGAACTGAATGACACTGTGTTAACGGGTTCTTCTTCTGCTTCGTAGCCGCTCATATAGTATCTTGCTCCAATCACTTTCCTAAAAATTAAATTTTAAACCGATACTGAGGATCCTCCTTTTCATTGATGTTCATAAAATGATTTAAACCATGCAAGGAAAAACTATGGCAAAACCTGTTGCATGATGAAGCATTGAATGCTTCTCCTGATTGGCATTCCCCCTTCCATCTGGCAGGCACTGGAGGCATATCGGCATCACTAAAACTTGAGGATTCAGGCCAAATTCCTGCTTTAGATAGTAATCAAAATTAAAACCACCATTTTTTTTTTTTTTTTTGTCTTTCTGTTGAAATAGATAAAGTCCAATAGAATAAGTCCTATCCAACTGGAGGCACATGCGCTTTCAAGTAAATAATTTGTGCAAAATGTGCATGTAAAGCAGGGGATGTAATGAGGATTGCATAATTATAAAGCCAGGGAATAATTAGTGCAAAATGTGCATGTAAAACAGGGGATATAATGAGGATTACATAATTATTAAGCCAGGAAACGCCTCTATTACTTTAAAGTTGTAAAACAATTAATGAATAATGAATGATAAAGTAAATGAATTATTAAGTGATGAGGCAATAGTAGAATGAATTTGTGATTCGACTATAGGACTTAGGAGCTGCTGCTGCAACTGCCTTAGATACTGATAAAGTGGTAGTAAATGAAGGAAGCCGTACGAAAGTAATAATGGAAGGACGGTTCTGTTTGTTTGTGAAATAATAGTTGAAGGATATGGAAGAGAGCTGACCGGTGTCAATGAAACCAACAATGACATCGACTTGGTTCTTGGTGGAATAGCCAGGAATCTCCATGGTTTCCTCGCCCAAAAGACCCATGAAATCCCACGAATGAGTGGTGTGCAGCCTTCTTTTCAAATTGGGAAACACCGAAACCACTCCTGCCATCTCTGTTATCACCATTATTATAAATTTATAATCTTTGATTCTATTTCGGAAATAAAAATGGGATTTTGTAATTAAAAAGTAAATGCTCACTAGAAATCTGGGAAGCTTGGTTGTCGGTCAACTTGGCCGCAAAGCCTCTGAAACTATGTGAGTAGCTGTAAACGTGAGATGCCTGTGCTTGCTCGACGCTGATACACAACCAACCATATAATCAGATATACATGATACATACCAATTATATAAATGACAATGACAATAACAACCATTGGATTGGATTGGAGAAGCACAATCAAAAACAAAAACAAAAACAGCTTACCTTCCTGTGTGAACAGCAGCAAGCATTTGATGATCTTGGCTCAGAGTCTCCACTGGGTCTTCACCAGTTTTGCTTCCCATATACACTACATAAACCTGAAAACCCAACCCAAATTTTAAGGGAAAAAAAAAAATAAAACATGAATATTCATAAAAAAGAATTTAAAAGATATTGATGTGATCAACCTTAGCGGAAAAAGAAACGGTGATTTGGGAAAGAAACAGATAGAGTAGGATGATAGTGGTTGTATAAGTGAAGGAAGCCATTTCCAAAAGGAAAAAATGGTCCTCCTGACAGGCCTCAACTCTACTACTCACAGAAAAAGCCAAAGCAAAGGAAA
Source organism: Fagus sylvatica (assembly GCA_907173295.1). Classification (NCBI taxonomy): domain Eukaryota; kingdom Viridiplantae; phylum Streptophyta; class Magnoliopsida; order Fagales; family Fagaceae; genus Fagus; species Fagus sylvatica. The sequence goes on from OU015768.1 coordinate 628,782, forward strand.
GAAGATTAGGCTTTCAGTTAATATGGTAAAGAGAAGCAGAGGAAGAGTGGCCTCATTTGAAAAGACAGGGGAATAATAATAATAGTAATAAATAAAGATACTGGGCCTTGGGAAACGAAAGAATGTTCACATTTCAGGATTTACCGTGCCTGTAAAGTATAAAATGAGTATCCTATATATAAAACCCCAGTGCAGTGCAGAAAGCGACAGAAACACCGATGATAAGTCGTAAAGAAAAGACCACTAGTGACTTGTATTGTTTTAGTAGGTTAAGGATGAATTGAAGCAAGGAAGAGAGAGATTACTTATTAGAGAACGGAAAGCAAAGAAAGAAAGGGACTTTTGCTTTTTGCAATCAACCAACCACGCTCGCTGCGTCCACAGTCCGCCAAAACAAACCTTTAACTTACCTTCTTAGCCGGAAGCAGTTAATTTTCCAATCAATTCACTTTACTAAATAAAAATTATTATACTTTGGACTTTTTTTTCAATCAAATATATTATTATATTTATTAAATTATGGATTTTAAATCTAACTCTTTCAAATCTATAATAATATTTTATGATGTTCTAATTTTAAATTTTAATATGTTATATATTTTTAGCGTTGGCACATTCCTTGACATTTGGTGTAATCCAATTCAAGTTTCTTGATGTATTTTTTTTTTTTTTTCCTAAGTAGTTCCTAGATGTATCTCTTTCAATGTAAAAGTCGGTTAAAATCAGTTTTAGAAGAGCTTTGAAGAAGTGTTAGCTGAAGAAGCGAGATTGGTAACAAATGCAAATCATCTCAAGCAACTTTGAAAGTTTAATCAATTGATAAGTTTGTAAATTGTTAATTGAGGGAGACAATAGTGGCTTGTGCAAGAAAGTGCATCATTACACATTACAACCAAATAAGGATTATAAAGTCCAAGCCCATGGTCAAGATGAAGAAGGTTAGCCAAGAATGACTCGACTTGATGCACTTGAGGCCATTTTTGCACTTGAGACCAAATGCCTTTTAAGAGGGAGAGTATGACGCACGAGCATGTCGAGCAGCCTTGAAAGTTTAGTCAATTGATGAGTAGTTATTGAACAACCAAGTTAGTTATAGACTTGTTATAACAACTTGAGCTCGAGTAGTTAGAGTTAGTTACTTGTTAAGCTAGCAGCCAATAGGCATGCAGCACTTGGTCAAGTGAGATGCATAACCCGCTTAAGCAAACAAAATAACAGTTTAAAAGTTTGTATGTCCCTCGCTCGAGCGATGTCGCGGGTTTTTACTTTTCCCTAGTTATGTTTTAAACCTAATTCAGTCGTTAGAGGCTGCAACACTTGGTCTATCTATTGAAAAAAAAAAAAAAAAAAAAAAAAAAAAATCTATGTCTCTTCTTTTTCGAGCATATTGAAAAACCATTTTAAGCTATCCACTCACCTTCTGATCCCAAAGAGAATGTTTTGATAGTTTGAAACCACAGACTTTCTTCAATAAGATTCACTATAACAAAATCTTCAAGGAGGTTTCTTGAGAGTATCAGACGTTTTGGTTCTAGTGGACAAAAAGTTCATTGAGGAAATTCTAGTTCACTGAAGATTCTAAGATTCTGAGAATACAGTGGTAAAAAAGCAAGCAAAGTATTTGCAGAGAGTTACAATAGAAGGTCTAGTTGTAAAAGAGTCCTCTAAGGAGATCGTTATAATTGTTTTTCCTATAGTGAATTTTTTACATGACAATTTATGTCCTCAAAGTGGTTTTCCCATGAATAAGTTTTTCTTTGGATTTCCTATATGCACTGCAAAATTGAACAATAACTCTATATTTTTGCTAAATAATTAAGATAAGAGTATAAACAAAAACTTTAATAACACTAGTGTCTCAATTTATTATCTAAAATCCACAATGCATATTGGTGAATTATATATGGACCATGATTAGTTGATTACAACTTAAAACCTAAAAGCAAAAACAGGGAGGTATGGACTAACTAGAAACAAGTACATCGACCATGAATGAATTACAACTTGCAACTGAAAAGCTCACTTAAAAAAAAAAAAAAAAAAAAAAAAAAAAAAAAAAAAAAAAAAAAAAAAAAAAAAAAAGGTCAAGATGCTTATAGTCCAATTGATTCAAATCTCTCATTCTCTAACTATCGAATTACAAAAAAAAAAAAAAATACAGAAAAACTAGTGAAAAACAAGGCAATTTATGGGTAGAGTCTGACAAACATATAAATACAGTATAAGAATAAAACAGTTATCCTATTAAAAAAAAAAAGTAACTGCGTCCAGGTTTGGACTTGAGCAAGAAGGAAAGAAATCCACACCTTACCGCCTGCTATGATTACGAAGTGGTAATTCATCATCATTATAACCAACCTTCTTCATTGTAATCTAAATTTGTAATGATTGTTATCATTTAGTCTAGTATATACAATTTATTTTACGAAATTATTCTCATCCAAAAGACTAGTTTATTGGGTAAAATGCATCCCCTTTACTTTAGTCCACCTAGCATAACCGTATCCCTAGATTTTTTTTTATTCTTGTAGTAAAAATCTCTTAAATTTTTGTTTTGTTTTGTTAATTTAGTATAACTTTGGTATGGTAGTAAATAGAACATTCCTGTTCATTCTACGTCTATTTTAATTTTTTTATTTGCACCAAATCATTAAAGAAATGCATTAAGATCTCTTAAATTTTTATGCTATTGTAGTAAGAGTGTAAGATCCTTTCCTTTTCGTTTTTATTTTTTTCCCCTTCTTCTTCTGGTTTTGATAATGATGCGATGCAAATAAGTGTTAAAATAGACAAAAGAAATCTATTTGCAATAGTATCAAAGTTTATATACTAAATTAGTGAAAAGAAAAGTTAGGGGATCTCACTGAAACAATAAAAAAGTTCAAAATTCAAGGGGTTTTAATGCATTTTACCTAATGTATTTATCCAAAAATTATTATTAGAAGGTTAGCTTTTTAACACCCATAATATATTTTGACTCATTTTGAATCAGATTCACCCATAAAATTGAATTGAAAACATTAATGAAATGCGCCATATTACAATTTATTTGGTTTTTGATGAGTATTGTTTAAAAATAATTAAATAAAATGTTTAAACAACTTCAATTGCTAATAGATTTAATCAGATTGACTCATTTTGACAAAGTGAGAGATTATATTGACAATGATTAAATGACGATGTGGCAGTATATAAATTCTTAAAATTCAAAGAAATAAAATTTAAATCATGAATTGGACTCTCCATTCCGGGGAAAATCATCCCGATTGTTGACTTGGGTACAGCTGATAGAAAAACTAAAAAACATTTCCCTTTTTTCTTGGTAAAAATATAATCACAAGTAGTACCGAATTTTATCATTAGGTTTACTCCCAGGACGCCTTTGTTGGCATTTGCAATAACTAAAGCATGAACACCGCTTTAAATTTATGATCAAATGATTTTAAATTGGCGAAATCGACAAATTCTATCAATAAATAATACACATTCAGTGATGTAGAAGTATAACTTACTTACTTTAAAATTGACAATTTAAAAACTATAGTAACAATATGGTCATGTAATTGTGTACATCGCACGCGGTGCACTTTCATTCTTTTCCTTTTTCTTTGTCAATGTGTAATACACAATTTGTTAGATTCATGTTTTAGTATATAATAATTGGGAACGAGGGACATCATTAACAAAAGATTTCAATTTTTATTGGATTTGTGGGAGACACTCCTCAACATTCACCATGACTTGCGTGCTGCTCTCCTTCTTTTGTGAAAATTGCGTGCAAAAGCATCCTCAATTTGCAAAATTGTTGCCGCCCACTAGTTTTTCTATCAAGCCGTGGGGCTTAAAAAATAAAAATTTATGTATTGTTTTTGTGTTCGGTCAAAAAAAAATCTGAGCACAAAACCAAAACTTTATCCACCGTCCCGGCTATGTGAATGTGACAGTTGGAAACTCGGGGTAAAATGGTAATCATCTGTATTGCAAAAGCTTTTGTGGAAAACAATCATTATCGCTTATAAATCTGTTGAATGTCATGTCGAGTGCTAGTTGAGTACAGTATTCTTTTCGGTGCCAAAAAGAAAAAAACTTTAGGTGTGAGCTCACTGCAGGGACAGTAGTGATGGAATTATGAACTCGTGATCATTATTATGATTATGATGAGGATGATTCACAAATGATATTGTCATCTACTCAAAGCAAGTATGATTCTAATTTCTAAGTGATCACAAATATAATCATTACAGGTTTAATTTCTCAAGTGTTAGACAAGGCATCCAACCCCACTATTTACGCATAATGATATAATGGTTTGACTAGTAAGGCAAGGAATCTAGCAGTATAGCTGTTAATTAATAACTTAAAAACACTAATAACAAAACTACGCTGTTTTGGATCTGCTTGTGTTGAATCCTATGTTGGGGGTATATACCAGCTTGATTTAGATTTTATAAACCATTCCGGAAGCTTCGATTGTGATTAATTCTTTTGGGACATAGCGTAGAAATAACTAACGTTTTCCGAATACATATGATTGGATGTAATTTTGAGTCTGTATTATCTCCCATAAATACATATGATCTGAATGTAAATCTTATCCTTTTATGTTATATAAGATTTCAATTGAAGTTTCTCTAATATATTATCTCTAATAAGTGGTATTAGAGTAAATGGTGTTGTGTAGTAAAGTGGTAAGATTTCTAGCATTCTTTTTGTGTATTTACAGTTTACATAAGTGTGTATTACACAAAACAAGCCCACAAAATTCATACATATGATATTGGAAAATTTCGCAACAAAGTAGTATTGTCAATTGTGGACATGGATGTGCGGCAATGCAGGATTCCCATAGATGAGCATACAAAGCTGACACATGGTTCTTATTGATGGCATATAAGAGCCCATGGATGACGCATGGTGAAGGAAGCCCATGGACGATGCAACGTGAGGTTCCGTGGATGTGGATGTGGACGTGTGGGGTTGACACATGGTTCCCATGAATTATGTATGAGAGCCCATGGATGATTCGTGGTGAAGAGAGAAAAGAAAACTCACAGGTAAGGCGGAGCTAGTAAAAATAGTTAGTAGTCTTGAAATTTATAGGTCTCAAAGCTGACATAGGGGAAATGATTCACACATGAAAAATAGATTGTTGGATATATAAACTACCACATGAAAAAAAAAAATTATTGAGGAATTAATATAACATAATTGGGTCCAGATTTTTTAACATGTTGGGTAAATTGTGTCCTATATATCATATTAAAGAATGCCTCAAAGATATTATTTCCCAGATATAGGAATTATCTATTCTTATTAAAATATCATTAGTTTTGTAAACATAATATCAAATGTGTTACTAACCCTTTTTTTTTTTTCGGGTTCCTACAAATAAATGATAAGAAAAATAATATGAGGTGTATAGAAATTCTTTAAAATCCTAAAAGATCAGCATAAGAAACTTAAATAGGCCTAAGTTTCAGGTCAGGCTTAGCCTTCCTGAAGGGACTGAAAATGTAAAGGGCCTATTGTGGAGGATAGTCATGGGCCAGGAGTCCGGTCGGTCCAGCCCAATCAGAGCAAAACATTCAAACCCCTTTTGTTTTTTGGGTTTAAAATTAAAGTTGGAAGAAGATAATATCATAATTTACGAGTTCTCCGCTCTCCTCCTCATGTCTTATATCTACATACTGTGGACGAACTAGCAATCTTTCTTTTCTTTTTTAGTATGCAGCAGAGCGTTATTACAATCCCTCAAAATAAAATGTGTATCTACATAGAGTAATTGGCAATTTACATCTGTATCTATCTTGAGTTACAGAAACAAAAGAAGTTTAGGATTGGATTGGAAGTTAAAAGGAAAGGTCATGGCAGCAAGCTTGTTGTGTTCATGGACATGGACATGGAATTCAAATCTAATACTACATAGTCGCACTCCCAGAAGAGAAAATCTATTACACCGCAGGCCCAGATCAATCCTACTCCTATTCCAAGGTATTGGGACTGCAAGAAGAAACCCACGGCGTGGTAAATTTTGTGTGGTTGGTGTGACTGAAAGTTCTAAAGAGCCGAGCAGCAAGAGTGAAAAAGAAACAATCCCTTCATGGGCTAGGCCAGATTCGGATGAGGCTCCTCCTTGGGCTCAGGATGAAGCCAAGCAAAGTTCATCACAACAGAGTTTTGAGATTCCCTTCTATGTTTATTTACTTGCCTCAGCAATCACTGCAATTGCTGCAGTAAGTTCCCTCTTTAGTTTTCGTTTTCATTCTCCACCCCCAATAATTTAATTTAATAAAGTTTTTTTTTTTTTTTCTTAACTTTATGGACTGCAGATAGGTTCTGTCTTTGAATATGTGAACCAGAGGCCTGTATTTGGAATTTTGAACTCAGACAGCATTTTTTATGCGCCATTGCTTGGATTTTTTGCATTTACTGGCATTCCCACTTCAGTAAGTCTATTCTTTTATTTCATTTCTGAAAGAACTTAATAGATGTTTCCATGAGGGTGTAAATTCTCCTATCCAATCAATTTTTTGGACCACTTATAACACTTCTTTCAATTTGATTTCTTCAAGTTTTTAGTTTTGACCAATTTTGTAGCTAGAAACTTTCGGACAACAGAGTTTCACTTTTTGAATTATTAGAATAATTTGATGGATGGGATTGGCTAAGCCACTCCACTCTCTCTTCAACTAACAAGAATGCTGAATACAGGCTTTTCTGTGGCTCAAATCTGTTAAAGCTGCCAACAAGGAAGCTGAGGAACAAGATCGGAGGGATGGCTTTCTGTAGGGTCAAACCTTTGCCATTAATTGCCATCTAGAATTATATGTTTATTATTTAGAAAATTTGAGTACCTTGCCTCATTTTACTTTACTTCAAGGTGCTACCGACTCCCACTAAATTGTAAATGACTGTCCCACTGACACTAAGGAAGTTTTGCTTATATTGTGCATATACCCAATCCTCGACATCCAAAAAAAAAACCAATTGACCTCACTATTTTTACTTGCTTCTTTGCAAAAAATAATGGCATGGTTGATGTTATGTTGGTTTTGTCCTAGTGTGATATTCAGTTCATAATACACGCTCTGTCTGATGAACTAGTGTACTTTGATTTTTCACTATTCAGTTCAATAAGCCATTTGTGGACTCAATTTTGCAGATGACACGCTGCCAACTTAGGTGAGTTGTTTAGATAAATTTAATTACTTTTCAAATTAGAATTTAGAGGTCAGGATTTCATCTCGACTCGTATCTTAGCTGCCATATCCATATTCAATTCCTGCGCAATGAATTAGGTGGGAATGTCAATGGTAGGGTGAAGTTAAACATCCGTGCAAGTCCAACTAGAATGATTGAATCTTTACTTGGCCATCAAAACCGACCTTAAAGCCATCAGAAAGTGCTACCAGCTATCAGTATGATACCTGAGCGGAAGTTGCTGTATTATACTCCTGGGTCTGCTATAAGGAAGGTGAGTGCGGAAGATCTAAATTAGCAGAGGATAATGGAGGGGAAGCACTAGCAGATCTGCATAAGGCTGCAGCTTTATCAATTATCATCTGTGTGGATCACTTAATATCAGTTATAAATTTATAATTGATGCTCGAAGAAGTAGATATTGAGGACCCGTGATAATAACATCCATAGCTCTGGCTATTTGGGAGTATGGAAGTTCATCTAGGTTGTTCAATAATCAGAGCAACTGCAGTGAAAGTTCTGCTTGGAGGGTAGATTACTAGATTGCCATGGCAATCACTTAAATCTCACTTAAACCCTTCGATAGAGATCATCATGGTAGTAATGAACATTAATATTACCACAACAGCAGAATCAAAGATGGTTGTCAGATAATGTAATACGTATGTATCATTGTGACCCAGGGCTTGCACAAAATGACAAAGCAACTGACTTTTGCTGATTCTGTTTTCCTGATAAGATGCTTGAAGTGTCATGGAAATGCTGGGGTATGTGGTAACTTTATATGTCCATTGCTTCAAAATACAGTCGGGCTCTCTTCTTATTGTATAAAGTTGAACAGCCCAAGCTTGGGACTTAATCATTCTGGTGAGGACCCTGAGATATCGATCCTAATGTTGCAGCAGCCAACAACGCTGAAATTAGGGTTGTAGACTATCCGAATTGAGCCCATTATTACAAGTTTAGGATTGTTTATTTAATTTTATTTCAAAAATAAGCTGAGTTGGAGCTTCTTAACAAGTATTTTCCATATATAGTAAACATCACAATTAAATTTTTTTAACCCTTCACAAATCTTTGATAATAATTATTAACTAAATTATAGTTGAAATTATATTATTAAAGTTAAATAGATAGAGTGTTTTTTGTTTATGAACTTATAAAAATTATATTCACTAACCTTATATTGCTAAAGATTAAATATAATTTAGTAAAAAAAGAAGAAGATTATATATAATATTTACTGCAAAATAGACTATTTATATTATTAATAAATTATAAATAATAGTTTGATCTTATAAACTAACTTATAAATTTATACAATTCAATATCAGGTTTATAGAAATATATTTTTATAGATGCATACATATAAATATTATATATATTTTAATCGAATCTCATACTCACAAGCTTATTAAGAAAATGACTTATTTAATATATCTGCTAAACAAACAAATATAAAGAAATCTTTTCTGAAATTGAGCCATAATTGTTCTTTAGTGGCGAGCAAAAATTGTGATTGATAAGAGTTTTAATTGGGAAGTTGTGAGGTGAAAGTGATGATTGTAGAGCGTAGGGTGCACTCAACAATGAATCCTATATAATATAAATATACAAAATTAGAGGAAATGCAGAAGACGAGGGACAGGCTGAAGTGTGAACGCGGCGCAAGCAATGATATCATATATTATAGATATTTGTAAACGGTCATCGAGATTCGGGATGAAATTTGCATAGTTGGCGTGGCGTATTTACTATTTAGGATGAGAGGCACATAATGTGTTCCTGAGTTTACTACTAGTAGGGTATAGTCTAATTAATTTGAGCATGTGAGTTTTAGTTGAGAAAAGTAGTGAGACGGTGATTCCAAGGGAAATAGAATAGAATAGTCCAACTTTGTTTGGAAAGGGAAAGAAGGGTAGAGAAGTTTTTAGTTGAAGGTAGTTACAAATCATAGAATTGGGTGGAAGTGGAAAATGGCGAGGGAAAGGGAAGAAGAAGAGGGTCGGGTTTTCAAGGGAAGAGAAGAATTCGGATCCAACTTAATACACGCACTTGTAGCGCTGGGGATATGGCTCGGAACTATCCATTTCAACATCGCTTTACTCCTTATCTCCCTCCTTTTCCTTCCACTTTCCAAACTTCTTTTGTCAGTCTTTTTTCTTCCCCAGTCTATCTTTTTTTAAAAAAAATCAAAATTCCATTTCTAATCTTTCTTTCTCTATTTCTATTAACAGGGTTTTGGGATTGCTTGCAATATTAATGTTCATTCCTATCGACGATAAAAGCAAATTTGGCCGACGATTGTCCAGGTTCGTTTACTTCATTCAAATTTCAATGCTTTGTCTTTGTTCCCAAAATTAAACAAACAAGTTGTTTTTATTTCCAGGTATATATGTAAGCATGCTTGCGGTTACTTCCCAGTGAGTCTGCATGTAGAGGATATAAAAGCATTCCATCCTGATCGTGCTTATGGTTTGTGCCACTTTTCCCATTCCCCATTCCCCATTCCCATTACCAGCATTAATAATATCTTCTCTACAAATCAAAATCAATGCCCACATGTTTTACTTTTTCAGATTAATTTTATTTCCAGACTAATCAAGCTGGAACTTGTACAAGGGTCACCTTTGAAACTTACCTCGTCTACTTTCATTTCATTTTATCTTTTTCACCTTTGCTTTTCATTCATTGTTAAGGGTTAAATGTCCACTTCATATGTTATTTCCTCAGATTTTGTATACACTGGTTTCAAAGCAAACACTCACAGTTCTCTGTAGCTCTTACTTACTCTTTTGGTTTAATGTTTTAATCCCTACACCTATAATTCAATGGCTGTTGTTATTATTAGGATGAACTAATATGTGGAAGCTGGGCAATATGATTTTGGGTGAATACCTAGTTCAGGCTTTGGAAGATATATCAAAGAGGTGTTTTTACTCATACTGGGTTATCAGAGGGTGCAGTTGGCAATATAGAACTTGTATTCCACCATTAAGTGATATTCTTTAGCTCACTTACACATTATCATAGTCCCATGATGAGCAGGTCCCGTAAATTGCTTGTCTAAATGATTAAAATCTTTGCTTTGTTTTGTTTTCTCTTATTTTACTGCTTCATTCTTTCATTCGATGCCTTTTTTTTTGTTTGTTGGGGGGAGTCCAGAGAGTAGTTAGGTGGGGCATTTTGTTTTGCCTGCTGATTTTTGAATTCTTAAGCAGTAGATGGGATAGTTATATATCGAGTTTTAGTGTTGTAGTTAGCCTAATAACCTACTTTAGTCTGTTTGTCCTTGATTAGATAAAGTAATAACCTTGGTCTGTGTTTCATGCAGTGTTTGGTTATGAACCACATTCAGTTTTGCCAATTGGCGTCGTTGCACTTGCTGACCTTACAGGTTTCATGCCGCTCCCAAAGATAAAGGTCCTTGCCAGTAGCGCTGTAAGATTTTTTACCTTCAAGTTGTTCAATATATTCATGGAGCCTTTCTCTATGTTCAGTCTCACTCAACATGTCTAAGAAATTCATTAGGTCTTTTACACACCATTTTTGAGGCACATATGGACATGGTTGGGTCTTGCACCTGCAACGAAGAAAAACTTTATGTCCCTTTTGAAAGCTGGTTATAGTTGCATCATAGTGCCAGGGGGAGTGCAAGAGACATCTCTTATGGAGCATGGTTCTGAGGTTTAACCCTTTTAACTCTTCCTTCTGCTCTATGTTTATGTGTAGTCAATTCATTTCTTTGCTCAGATATTGGCTAATAATTGAACACTAGTGTTTCATAAATATCTGGTGTCTTTAACATTCTTTGTAGCTATACAATCAAATAGGCAATATTGAGCTCTTTCCTCACTGTATTATCATCCAAGTTATGTCACATTGAACTTTGATCATAGACATCCCCCACCCCCTTCACCCTCTCTCTCACTCTCTCTCTCTCTCTCTCTCTCTCTCTCTCTCACACACACACACACACACAAGTAGAGGTACTATGCCCATTGTTTTTGTTAAATTGGGGATTTACTAGTGTCTTGCTTCCTTTGTAGATTGCCTTCCTTAAGATGAGAAGAGGATTTGTTCGCATAGCCATGGAGATGGGTCATCCTCTGGTTCCAGTTTTTTGCTTTGGTCAGGTATTGGTTCTTAATTCCCCCATTCTCTCTCATTCTCATATTGGAACATCTGATAAGTTATAAGGTTTAGGATTGTAATTGTAATAGTTGCATTGTGCTTGATATGCATTTAATCGTGTTGTTTTATTGATTCATTATCATACTGGTGCAATTGTTGTGCAACCATCTGGATCAATTTTCTGCTGGTTTTGCATGGTCCTACATGTCAATTGCTTAATATCTTGTTGATTAATATTCTTGTTGTCAATAGTGCATTTTGCTTTACACAAAACAGTTAGTTTATTCTTATCCTCCGCTCTCTTTCCCATAATTGTGCGACAGTCACACATCTATAAGTGGTGGAAGCCGGGCGGGAAGTTGTTCCTACAATTTTCTAGAGCTATCAAATTCACCCCGATTTACTTCTGGGGAATTTTTGGGTGAGTATGATTCTCTTCTTCATCCTCTTGTTGAATCCAATTTATCTATTGAACTTTTTGGCCTGCGACTTCTGCATGCATTTGTTTGAGAATGTTTGCAGCAAAAGCATATGGAAATGTGCAGAGATTTGACTATTATCTAGAGTTGGTTCTTCTCTTTTGCAGATCTCCTTTACCATTCAGACATCCAATGCATGTGGTGGTGGGTAGACCAATAGAGCTCAAGAAAAATCCACATCCCACGATGGAAGAGGTATCAATGCCCCTGCAACATTTGAGCATACTGTATATTATTATTTGTCTATCAATGTTGATCCCATGGGAGTTTTTGTTTCACACCCCCTCACCCTTCTCAAATAATAGAAACCGCCCCACAAATTTACACCCAGAGGGTCCCTAGGCCTCCACCTTTTAAAAAGTGGAGAGATATCACTTGGCCACAAAGGCTAGATTTTCTTGGATCATAGTTAGATTACGTTGTTCCCGCTTCCCATAAGGAGACTCCAATTTCTTTGGACTTATCTTTTAAATCATTGTGCTTTTGAACTGAATGCTTAAGAAGTTATTAGGAAACAGATGTTAACATGAATAGATGGGGAAATGGAACTTCATTCGAGTTGAACATGTTGGTTATTCTTGAGTCATAGTTTCTAGGTTTTAATATGTTGGTTTTTCTTGATTTGTTTGTTCTCTCTTCAGGTCATTGAAGTTCACAGTCAGTTCGTTGAAGCACTTCAAGATCTCTTTGAGAGGCACAAAGCAGAATTTGGCTATGCTGACCTTCCACTGAAAATTCTTTGATTAGATCTTGATTTGTATACCCAATGCTCCATATTTATCCAATTATATTCGTCATGGTTCGGTGCATAGAAAAATAAGGCATTTTAGCAGCCTTGCCGGAACATGATCTCAACTTTGCAATTTGGAATTTATTTTTCCTAAAAAAAAAAAAAAAAAAAAGTCAAATTTGAATAGGTTCAAATATACAATTTGGCAGTACCAACGATTTCATTATGATTCTCAAAAAAAAAATTGTGCCAATTTAGTCCCCACTCTTTTTAAACGTGTTTCGATTTTTGTGTGGGATAGGAGATCATACACATTCGGAATAATTGTCAAGTGCTCGGGCATTCTAGAGTAGACACATTCATTTGAGCATTCCCAGCCGGTTTTGCATCTATTCTCTATTTTACAATAAATCATCTTAAAATAATATTATAATTTTATTTATTTAACCTTTTTTTTTCCATCCACACCCACCACGGCAACATCAAAACAAAGTCAACCATCAACACCCGAACCCACCACAACCCATCAACACCAACAACAACCATCAACACCCATGGCAACCATTAACACCCAAACCCAACCACAACCCATCAACACCCACGGCAACCATCAACACCCACGACAACCATCAAAACTTGAACCCAACCACGGCAACCATCAACACCCGAACCCAACCACAACCCATCAACACCCACGGCAACCATCAACACCCAAACCCAACCACAACCCATCAACACCCACGGCACCCATCAATACCCACGGCAACCATCAAAACCCACAACCATAGACAAACCCACAGCAAATCCATAGCCATAGACAAACCCACAGCCGCAAACCCATCGCCATAAAACCCATTTTGCCCAACGCGATCTGCCAGGCTAGATCGGCCAAAACCCCGCGCCCACGTTGCACAAACCCACCAATTTGAGACCCAAAATCCACCATCAAACCCACTGGTAACACAAACCCATCACCACACCACACTGACGAGGTCGCCTGGGATCTGTTGATGCCGCCAATCTGGGTAGAAAGAGAGACGTTGACTAAGACTGAGAGAGAGAGAGAGAGAGAGAGAGAGAGCAAAGCAAAGAAAGGAGCGGGGCTAAGAGAAAAGGAAAGAAAAAAGAAGAAAAAAAACAAAAAAAAAAAAGAGAGGAGAGAGGAGAGAGAAGACCGAATATAAAATGAAAAGTAATATATACAGGTTGCTACAGTCACCTGTATTTTTACAGGTTACTGTAGCAACTTGTAAAATCAGGTGCTATTATAGAGGACTGGTTGGAGCTCAAATTTTGTCATTTTTTTGCTACAGTACGCTCTACTTTAACAAAAGATGTATTTTGAAGAGCTGGTTGGGAATGCTCTTAAATGCCAGAGCACTTTATTACAAAAAGAAAAAAGAAGTCTTCTACATGATTTTTCAATAAACAATTCGTCTTTTGATAAGGTAGAACGAGTCTATGGGCCTATGGCCATCTGCGTGATGGCTAATGTGGAAGTCATCTTTAAATTTTGGACTAGGAGGATGTTAAAACCATTATTAATACTTACAAATTAACATGCTAATGAATGTAATGAATGATACTTCAGGGACATAATTATGTTAATATCACTCTTTAAATAAAGTGCAATCCGCAATAGTTGAAGACATAGAGAAGCAAGTTGACATAAAAGTATTTGAGACATGAGGGTATGCAGCTCTATAGCAACAAGGAGCCTCATTTCCTGCCTCTTTCCTTTTATACTCAGATCTCAGCTTTCATTCCTAGCAAAAGGAATAGATATGATTTTAAGAACTCCATGATAAAGTTACTCTAAGAACTCTACAGAATCATAATCCCCTCGTGTATCACCATTTTGGCAAACAGGTTTTGAAACCACTTCCATATAAAATAAAATAAGAACTCTATGTCCTTTTCATATGGTAGTACATGTCTTTTTCCAATTGCCAGTGATGGCTAATGAAAATCATCAAATACCTTAAATAGTTTTTAAGCATTTCAGTGCAATGAATCCAGAAGGGTAGCAAATATCATTACCTCCATTTTCAGTGCCTTCAAGAGGGTTCATGAAATTTTCCATATTCCAGGTGGGGAATTTAAGCATTCACAATCATTTTCAACGTCATTTTCTTTTTCTTTTTCTAATAAAGCCGTTTTTGTAAACTTACCAAATTCAACTCCCCAGTCCCCACTCTCCATAGAGGCACTCAACTGGTGGCATGGAAAGGCAGGATAGAGCGTAATGGAGGAGATACTTCTCATTTACAATTGGAAGGTGTTAATTAGAAAGACAAAGAAAAATGCAGCATAATCTGACAAGGCATTTCAACTCAGAATCCGAATTACCACCCCCCCACACACACACACACACACCTTTTTCCTTCTTCTTTTTCTCACCCTTCTCTTAATCCTCCAGTCAAGAGAGAGAGTGAGTGAGTGGATACTGTCAATGTCATTCAGATCTCAGTCTTTCATTCCTAACTTAATGTTTTGAACTTTAACTGAAAGCTGTAATTTCTGGTCCTCAATATCTTTCAAAACTGAAAGCAAATTGGCCCGGTACACTTCACATTTTCGTCTTGCACGCTCAAGTTGGCGCAATAGCTTTTGGATCTTCCTGTCTGGCTCATCCTGCAGCCATATGCAATGTTCAATCACATCATTCCAACCAAAAGAAAGAAGGGGGGGGGGGGGGGGGAGAGAGGGGGAGAGTCATACGGTGTGCATCATTATCATTCAACACAACATCAATTTACCAATAATCAAATGCACAATTAAAAATGCCCATCTACTTCCCAACATAATCCTCTAAGACATTTCAGTAACAATGATCTTCGAACTATAAAATTGGAATATAGTGGGTAAGATTTTTTTTGGATTAATATGAATGGGCAAGATAAGACTCTGGTATATTGATGACAGTAGATGATACAGCAAATATCAGAAGCTATGTGGTCGCAGATTGTATGGTTATGACTCTTAATGATTTTGGTCATCTGATAAACAAGATTTTGAGGAATGCTAAACTCTTTGAAGGTTGATTAATATCGAAATCATGGAGATGGTGGATGAGAAAAGACAATATCAGGCATGAGAGAATAGAGGAAAGGATTCCCTGGGAGGTGTCATAGGCTGTCCAGAGGCAATCATAGTCCATGAGAGTAATGACCTTAGAAGGTTAGAATACAAGAAATAGTTAAACACACACACAGCCAAAAGCCCACAACAGTAAATCAAAAATCCATGACATAACCATAATCACACTGAAATTCTACTACACATTAAAAAGAAAAAAGCAGTAAGAATCTTATTAGAAACATTTCACCTTAAGAGTCCATGCTTTAAGAGTATATTGGTAGTTCAAATTTCACCTTAAGGAGTCCATGCTTTAATATATAGCATAGATAATTAACAAATCTAAGTGTATCTTAGATTTCTTAGTATAGAAAACCTGTAAGTAAGTTCAGAGTACATACAAAAATCCAAGTTATTTATTTGCTAGAAGAACAGAAATAAGCTTTGTGAAATGTTCCAAGGGATGAAAATAAATAACTTACTATTTATATGAAACGAAAAAGAAAGTAAGAAGCAACTAACTAAAGTAAAATAAAAAGAAAACAACTGACCACAGACAGAGGTTGTTCTAAACCACTTTGATGACCCCCACAAGTATTAAATGCTACACTTCCTTGATTTGAATGATCTTCTCTGCCAGTTGCATTGACAAAGGCACTTTTCCCGCTATTCTTTTTAGCAAGAGCAACTTTATTTGCAGCTTCCTGGAGAGCACCCGCTGCCACATTGTAAATTTCTGCAGTTTTAACTCCTTCATCAACATACTTAAGGGCCTCACTACGAAGATTATTGTACCGAACAGTAAGCGATTCTCGTGAACCATTCAACAGATTGCTGGCACGTTCCTCCAATATGACACCACTCTTGGCATTCCTTGTCCAACGTTTCAAAACATAATGAGATGGTAGAGTGAGAACATTTGTCACCCTAAAAACTGTCAGTATATGTCTACAAAGCAGACCGGAGAACTCAAACATCTGGCAACTGCAGGTTGCTTTCATCTCATGAAAGTTAAATGTAACAAAGTAAGCTTCGTGATCTTCCCCAAATTTTGCAACTTGATATGTTGTGATTGCCTCCTCCTCATCAACTTTGGTTGCCAAGAAAGTCATCGTCTCAACCAACTCCTCTTGAAATTTCATAAATAATTTCCTCGTGTAAAGTTCAGCTGCCTGTTTCTCCATGGGCGATGGGGTCTTAAGGACAGGAGCAGTGTTTATCGTATCATAATCTGCTTTGACTTCTTTCTCATAGCGACTTTCCAGAGCCTTTTCATACTGCTTAACAAACAGCTGTAGGGTTGTTGATGCATTGACATATCCATCAAAATAAGAGTTTATACTGTCGCTGCGTTGTGTTATTGACATTTCAGCAAAGAATGTATCCCTCAGGTATACTGGGACCCACTGCCGCCTGTCGACATAAATTGTTTGTAGCCATTCATGTTCCCTGAGATCATATCTATCGATTAGAGACAACCAACAGGACTCGAATTCTTCAATAGATTCTGTCATGTTGACACACTTATGGAGCTCCGCTTCAAAATTGGGATGTTCAGAAAGCACATGGGATAGCTTTTCTTGGCATTCTTTAAAGATGTGCCACTTGCAGAAACGGTGACGGGTCTCAGGAAGAACCTGGGTAACAGCCAAGCGAATTACCCGATCATGATCAGTGGTGATTGAGACTGGAGGCCGCCCAGACATTGCCTCAAGCCACGTTTTAAACAGCCAGACAAAGGATGCCTCAGATTCATTTATGAGGAGAGCACAACCAAACAACACAGGCTGTCCGTGATGGTTAACTCCAGTGAAAGGCGCAAAGGGCAATCGATACCGGTTTGATCTGTAAGTGGTGTCAAAGGTAACCGTGTCTCCAAAGTAAGTGTAGTTAGTCCTTGCCTTGGGATCAGCCCAGAAAATATTGCTCATGCATTGATCCTCATCTCCCTGCACAGCATAGAAAAGAGAAGGGTTCTGAGCTACAGCCTGCCTGTTTCTCAAGTAGTCCAAGAGGAGCTGGGTGTCACCTCCGAGAGTCCTCTGGCGACTACTCCTCATGTAATTCCTACAGTCACGCTCTGTGAAACCAACATTGCTAATTCCACCATATTCTTTAATGAGTGCGGACATAATTCCACTGGGGCCAATCCCAGCACCCTGCAAGGTATCTATCAAGGACTTAGCGGAACCAGAGACATGACGGTGAGAGCGGAGGCAATGGACCTTATCCGGGGGGACCAGCTCATGGTTATGTTCCTTAATAAAATTGGAAACAAGCCATCTGCCAGAATGAGAATCTTGAATTTTGACAACCAACATGGCCTTACAGCCAACACGGGTTTCAGCACGGGGG
This sequence comes from Fagus sylvatica, assembly GCA_907173295.1. Classification (NCBI taxonomy): domain Eukaryota; kingdom Viridiplantae; phylum Streptophyta; class Magnoliopsida; order Fagales; family Fagaceae; genus Fagus; species Fagus sylvatica. The sequence goes on from OU015768.1 coordinate 646,758, forward strand.
CGCTTGACCCTGCCATCAACACGGCCAGGTTTGTCCTTGTCAACACGAAAGCCCTCTTTGGCACAGACAAAAGACCTCTGAATGATGGCGCCATCGCGTCTGGAGCGGCGAGACATACTGACACGGGTGCTGAAGCCAACACGTCGGGCATAGGAATTGTAGAAGGCCTTGGCAGCCTCTTCAGATTCAAATTCCATACCCTCGTAAGGTTCGAGATTAGTGTCAGGTGGAGGTGGAGGGATGTAAAAAAGAGCACTAGCACTAGTAGTAGTTGAAGTTGAATTGTCAAGAAGGTCGTCTTCATCGACAGGGTGCTCAATGTCCATGGCATCATCAGCAAGACCCATCATATCAAATTCAATGACCTCGTTGCCCAGGCTAAGAGGTTCAAACTCCATAGTCACTCAGACTCAGTATATATCTAATTATTTTGACTATGCCTAGGTGTTACTTAAAATTACAAATTACAAATTCCAAAAGCAGCAATCAATGAATGATTAAGATTTAAGAAGAAGAATGAGTGAGAGTGTATAAGTAAATGTAAGGAATGATAATGTAATAATTATGATATCTCATCATTAAGAAAATAATAGTAGAGCAGAGTGTGAAGGTATAACTGACCAAAATCTTGAAAATACAGAAAATAGCATTTGCCGGGATCGTAAAGCAACTCCAGCTCCAGCCTCCAGCTACAAAAAATATTTTATTTGAGCTGGGTTTGTTTTCTACAAATTGTCTAGTATTTAATTTGAGACTGAGTTGGGGGTTTTTACTTTTTAGTTTTAGGGCATCTGATAATATATTTGTCCCAACCATCAGGACCTTCATCTTTGTAGCCGTTCGATCCAAATTTCGCCTTTTATACTCCATGGATCACATACCTCCATCCTTCCTTCTACTGTTATACTGTTATTATTATTATTATTATTATATTTATTAGATAAAACATATATAAATATTCACGCCACATGCACCTTATGCTACTTACTTAAATTTTAGATAATCTTGTGAACATCATTCTTCATAAATTTAACATACTTACAATTTATAGATAATATTATCTACATTTTAAGTAGTTTGACCCAATTATAATATTATCTACATTTGAAAAATACATTTTTAATAATTTGAGTAGTATTTATCAAAACTACTGTTTGAGAAGTAAATTACCAAAGAGGTTCTCTTACACATTTTATGGTTTTGCCTTACTAATAATCTGACTATTTAGTAGTATCCATCAATCATCATCTCCTCTAATGAATTTTCCTAGTCAATACAACTTGGCATAGATTAGATTTTCTTCCAAAGCATAACTACAAAAAATTCCAAATCTCTCAAACTTTTTACATCTACATAAAACAATCTTATCAAAAGAATCCCAAAACGACTCAACGATCTTTAGGCTTACCATATATTGAAACTATAAACTCATGATTTGGGTTTCTTTCAATGCGCTCCTTGACAAAATCTCTTTCGTACTCTTCATATTACTTTTGAAGCTTTAAAAATAGTTTACATGTTTAAAGTTTTGCTTTTTGAATCAAGATAGGTGATGCAATCTTAACTTTTGGTAACTTTTGCTTTAAATTGTACTCAGCTTGCAGCTCCTTGTAGTTTTTAGTATTAAGTAATCTTTCAAAATGTGAAAAACTTTAAAATATTAAGGGAAAAGTACATTTTACCCACATGTGATTTGACCAATTTACAAGTTATCTATCTGTGGTTTAAAAACTAACATTTTGTCCACCTGTGGTACTTCCTGTCTGTTTCCGTTACCAAACTCTAAACAGACGTTAAAAAATAAATAAATAAATAAACACTTGATTTGGTGACTCCTTCTCTCACCCGTTCTCCTGATTGGATCCAGGTGTGAAACTTCTCTCCTCTTCTTCTCTTTGATCTGCAAGACTACAACCTGCGAAGAGACCTGATTCCTCGCCTAGTGGGTGTTACAAATTGAACCTGCCAAGAAAAGTTTGCAAAAAAAAAAAAATTGGAGATTTCTCTTAACGGGTGGAAAATCTTTCTCCAATGCTTATTTAGTAAATAGCTTTTTGGCCATTACTATTGGAATGGATCTTACTAATGTTTTGGCTTTTACTCAGACGTTGATAAAATTTGCATCTGGGGATTGCATTGTCAGTATCCCCATCCTTTATTACATTGCAATCTTGACCTTGATTTATTGTGGGAAGATTGACAGAAAATAGAAGCACATAGGGAAACTTAAAAAAGTCTCCTGCTCAATGCTCATATCAGTAGTAGAGTTCTATATTGATAGAAGTTTCTTTTGTATTCAAGTGTTTTGACTTTTCCAGAAATTAGCAACAAAAAATAAAATAAATTCTACGTTAGAATATTGAAAACAACAGTACTTGCTTGTGTTGCATTAAGAAATATTAATGGTTGTATGTCTACCTATGGTATTCGCAGGTAAATTCTCAAGAAGAGAAACCCAATTTTTTATTTTTTTATAACTTACCTTGGTAGGTCCAATTTGTAACACGCATCAGGGGAGGAATTGGGTCTCTTTGCAGATCAAAGAGAAGTTTAATGCCTGGATTTAGTGAGGAGATCAAGTGAGAGAAGGAGTCACCAGATCAAGTTAACGTCTGTTTAACGGAAACAAACTGTAAGTACCACAGGTGGGCAAAATGTACTTTCTCCAAATATTAAATAATCCTTCATATAAGAGTTTAAACTTCCACTTAATTGTGTCATAGCTATTATATGAAGCAACTGATTCAATATGACCAAGGTTCATTGCCGGAGGAAGTGCAAATTGAAGCCCTATACAATAGGGCAAGGCTTTTGTCCAATGAGCACTAGAACTAAGCTAAACCTGATAAATAAATCAGACTGCACCAGACCCAAATGATCTGCACGTTTAACAATGACCGTGCCAAAATTGACAAGGCAATATGCCAGTTACTTAATCACTTGCGTCAGATGTCATTAGTCATTACTATAACAGAACCAAAAAAAAAAACATAAAGAACAATAGGGGTCTTCCTGGAGCATTACTGATTACAACTTGACATTATTTAGTTGGTCCTCAACATAATTATAAGAGGCCACTTGAACAAGAAAGATCAGAGGTTCTCAACATTATGTTAGTATTTTTAGACAATTGATTTGGTCAAGAAAGATAATACTAATGTCTGTGTTTAGTAGAGAATACTCTCAATCATTCAATAGTAAATTTATAGTAGTGATTTTTTAATTTTTATACAAGTTACACCATTTGACAATGAAAGCAACTTTTCATTTCCTTCTCTATGTTTCTGGTAGGAGCATTACAAGCATTATGAAAAAGAGAGGGGGAGAAAGAGTTTTTGAATAACATATCATATATGCTCAGACATAACAATGATCACAAAGCCCACAAAATGGCAAATAAATTTTTTAACGCTTTCATAATCTATTGGAGTACTTAGTAAATTCTCATCCTTAAATTGGGTCCAAAATGTTATTTTCCAAAACTCCATAACACATCAACCAAAAAAACAAAAAGGGTAATATTTTCAAATAACATCAAAGGGCTAAAGAGTCTAGAATTTCAGGTATGCACTTTGCACTCCGCTGCATACAATTCTGGTGGCCATACTTTTGGAGCTCCCACTCACAATTGCCTGCAAGGGTAAAAACACCCAATGAGTAAGTCACAATATCTGAAGTAGGCAGAGGAGATGAGGGTTAAGCCAAAGCATAAATTATTAGATTGCCATAGTACAGAAAAAATAAACCAAGTTTGTATCAAATCAATTCCAACAAAATGTAAAACCCACATCTCCATGACTTTTCACCAATCAAGATTAAGTAATTCTAATTTTGCTTTAATATCTCAAATCAAATTATGGTCACAGTAGTTTGATGTATTATAGTCTTGAGAGGCATTTGTTGCAAAGTAATCTGTAACAGGTACAAAATGTCTTGTTCACCTCCTTGCCTGCATCATCATCCATAAGATTCAATTCTACAATTACAGTTTAAAACACAAAATTTTCTCTACTCCTTAGCTCAAGTCATATCTGATTCCAACCCCCTTTTAAATTTACCTAAGAAAAGTCAAGCAAAGATTACAATATAGTCTACTGCCGTCATCAATATTAATAATCCACAAAGTGATAAATTTATTCACAAAAGGATCACCTCAGAGAAGATTTAGTATATGCAACTGGTACCAAATCACATCCTGATGGTAAAGCATATAAACTCTTAACTTGTAATGCCACACAACAAAATATAGTTTGCTAAGCATAACAGTTGATCTCATGGCTATTAATCAGCCATAGAGACAAAAAAAATGCATTGGAAATATAAGAAGCGAGATGACAACGATGAAAAGTGAATCATTCCTAACAATTTGAATATCAGATCATCTATCACTGAGATTTTATCTCATGCAAATGAGGGGAGGTTTATGCCCTAATAATTTTTCTTTAATCATGATTCTTTTTAGCTAGGGATGACAACAACGAAAAGTGAATCATTGCCAACAACTTGAATATCAGATTGTCTATCACTGAGATTTTATCTCAGGCAAAGGAGGGGAAGTTTATGCCTTGATATTTTTTTCTTTCCATGTACTTATCTACACTGTTCCAGCAAACAATGCAACACCAAGTATGTCATGTTGACAGCAAGGCAGGAGACATAGAAAAAAGTGATGCCAGAAACTACAAGACTAAGCTATCATATACTTTCTCCTCTACCAAAGGCCAACAAGGAAGTTTCCACAAAAACCACAAGACTAAGTTATCCATTGATGCAATAATTTCTTAGTTACCAAATAACATCATAACCATCTAAGATGACAATGGTCTTCTACAACCATTTGACACCAATCTACCATTTTTCCACAGTAACCTCCAAACTTGTGGATGGATTTCATTAACAGAAATGATATCACTGCATGCTCTAGCCACAAAACTTCTTGCAAAAGAAAAATTACAGACTTCCACAAAGAATAGAGGAAAGAATTCCCTGGGAGGAGGTATCATAGGCTGTCCAGAGGCAATCATAGTCCATGAGAGTAATGACCATAGAAGGTTAAAATATAGATATACACATACATACATAACTAGTTAAAAATACACACACACACAGCAAAAGCCCACCACAATGAGTAAAAAATCCATCACAAAACCATAATCACACTGAAATTATACTACACATTAAAAAGAAAAAAGCCGTAAGAATATACTATAAATATTTCCAACATCTTTTACCATATGACATGCTACTCCATTTTAACTCAACTTGTAAACTTATCAAAAAATAACTCAACTTGTAAGCTTGTACCATCACAACAGAACAGTGGCCTATCACTAAAGCACTTTAAATATCATCAATTTCAAAGCAGAACATATAAGATGGTACAGAATTGAGCACTATAAGGATTTATCAACCCATTGTAGTCCTGAGGCAAAGGCATGACAGTTGGAAGGGAGGGCCTGGTGGTTCCTGATGGAGCCATGATCACATAGAACTCAAAGAAATTCAGGACCACAAATAAAACTTCTATAACAACAGTTTGGCTCAAGTCTGATGGTATAATTTGGGACTTTTTGATACGTGAAGGACAAATCATGGATGTTTTCAAAACACCCAGTACAATATCGTTATATTCTAACATGACAAGTCAAGAATTTTCTAATACTAACATTAGAGCACATGCAAAACCTTTCGAATGCTAATTTGTTCTTTTACATAAATATTCTTTCAAGTAAAATAATAAGTTAATCAAATTGTTTTTTTTTTTTTTTTCTTTCTTTCAGATAATTATTATGAAGATTTGTTTTCTATTTTGAAATAGTTATTATACTCCAGCCTAAAAAAATACGTTACAAGAGAAAAATTACAGACAGACAATAACAAAGTGTCCTTCAGTGCATGCTTCAACTCACAAATCATAATTTAAACAATACAAAACCAAAAAAAAAAATCCCAGAATACAAATTCTAATTCTCATATAAGTTATGTAAGATCAAGAACCATTACCCTTCAAGCTTGAGCAACCACTTCCTTCTCCTCCCCATCATTTGTAGCAGCATTTGCCTCCACACCCTCAGCATCCTCAGTGGGCGGCTGAACCTGCTCGTCCTCTGGCAGCGGCTCCTCCACATAATCATTCTCGAATGCATCCACGGGCACCTCATAGATCCTAACCTGTGGTTTCGATGGGTCCTTCACAAGCACATACTTGCCCTCATTCAACTTCATACACAAGTCCACAATGGACTTGACAATCCCCCACATATTCGAAGTATTCAAATTAATCTGTGTCGCGAATTCCCTGGGCTTGTACCCGGCAACTGCCAATATGACATGGTTGAAATGATCACGAGGATGCACCCGAGAGACATACCCCAATTTCATCATATCTGCACTAGCTAGCAAAGCCTGAGCCGTCCATTTGGCCAACTTATTGGCATTGTTCTTGAGCTCAGTGGCCAAAACAGCACCTCTCTGAGTCTCAAGCTTCTGCCTCCAATCGAGGCCGGAGTATTTGGGGTCAAATTCGTTGAGGGCATTCAGAGTTAAGAAGGACCTCTGCTTGTTAAGCTCAACAACACTCTGTACCTCACAGCGAGCCACCAAAAACATATCGTTGTCAAGCTTCCAGCGCCTGTAGCGATAGGCGACAGAGGCGACCTCTTCTCCTTCATTGGCAAAGGGGTTGGGCTCATCGAATGCAACCTTGTTTCCATCCCTGATGAGAACCTGCTGGGAGAAATTCTGGTTAATATATGCGGCCTCAACACCAAGGGAATAGGCAGAATTGATATCATCCTTGGCCTCAGGCAAGGGCTCTTGAGAAGTCTCGTGGACAGAAAGTAAATCGAGCTGAGACCCATCTCTCTTGTCGAAGAACAATTTGTTACCAACCCTCTGGACAACGATGTCCCAAGAGTAAACGGACCTGGGCGCACACATGAGGGTTGAGAGGATAGTGTCAGTGGCAAAGACGGTGGCCTTGTCCTCATTGGCCAGCCTGCGGATCACAGGGTCGTCCGTAGTGGTCACCTTGAAGAAATTCCGATTTTTGAACCGTTCAAGGCGACGCTCGTTCTTGGGTGAGGTACGATCGAAGGATCGATCATAGAATTCAAGTGCACCGCAGAGGAGAAGGTCCTCAGGTTCAGGGACGGAGAAGGAAAGCTTGGAGAATGTGGAGAAGGGAATCTGGTCCAGCATGTTCCATTCTGGTTGGATGTCCACAGATGATTTGAACACTGCAGCCTCGCGCCGCGTGTTGTTGGCGTTCGACCGGTTCATATTGTAGAGACGATCGCGGCGAGCACGTTCCTTCTCGGCCTCGCGCTTGCGTGCTTCCACTTCCTCGTCCCGCCGTTGAGGAAGCTGCCGTTGCTGCTGGAACCTCCATTTTGGACCGAATCTCGGCTTCGGTGGAGGCTTGCCATCCACCAGACGGAACGAAGAGTCATCGTCGGCACCGCCGGAGGAAGGGAAGGAGTCGTCGTTAGAGAAGTCAAAGACTGAATCCGATGGGTTCTTGGCCCGGGTCTGGTTGTTGAAGTTGGTGCGGGTCCAGTCGGCGATTCGGCCGAGCTTATCGGAGCGGGAGAAGGGGGCGAACGGGACATTGAGTGGGAGGTTAAGATTGAGGTTGGTAGAGGAGGAATCCGGTGGGCCCCAGCCGTCTGGGTTGAATGGGACCGCTCCGACTTCGAAGCCGCCGACCATGGTGAAGACTGTGGTTGGATGTTTTTTTGAGTGCGACTGCGAAGTGAAATTCTCAACCAGTTTTAGTTTTTGGGTTTAGGATGAAACGAAACCCTACAGCTTTAGTTTTTGGGTTTAGGATGAAACGAAACCCTACGTATTTTATTTAATCTGCAAATACCATATATACCCCTGCTACTACGTTAGTTATTTTTTTATTCCGAAAATAAACTACGCCTCTTCTCTTTTATTGATTCTATTGAAGGTTCTACTATTTTATTCAAAAAAAAAAAAAAAGATTCTATTGAAGGTCAGACTGATGCCCTCTCTGCCTCTCTTTTCAATTCCTATCTTTCTACCTGTATCAATACCGTTTCTTTGTATTTTTGTTTTGGGAGGAGCTGAATTTTGAACTTTTAACTTTTAACTTTTAACTATTCACATATGATTTTATCTTTAGTACACGGTAGAACTGAATCAATTTCTTTGATTTCAAACTCATCCAAATTGCAACAACACAAGTGAACATATCCTGTCTACAATAAATCAGGTGCTTTCATTTGGATACCCTATATTAATTCTACCATTTTATCTAGTTGGAGCCTTAACACTAAACATCACTGATCTACAAATACCAGTTACTTTTTATAACTAAATTTTCTTAATCTAGTTATGTGTTACATATGAAGAAAGGACTTCAAAATAATCTCTTATGGTATACATTTAGTTTAAGAAGTGGTCACACTAAGGCAGTTTAATTAGTTGGAGTTCTTTGTATATAGGCATGATTGGTACACTGAACCAAGAGCATTCTACCACTTTCATGAAACATTCCAGTATCATGTTACTGTCCAATATTTCATTAATTTCCTTATCATCCTTGTCCATTGCACCTCCAAAACTCCAAATAAGAAATAACCAACCGCATTCCTTCCCCTGCCTTCTTTTCTTTTTCCTATGAATCCTATCTCAAACACAAACAACCTCTTATACTGCCCATCCTACTCCCAGTGTGACCTTGTCTTCTGGAATATTATGTTATCTGTAGGCTGTACTTATAGTAAAGTTATTTCAGTAATTAATCCTAACCTAAGCAGAAGCGTCCTCAGATGTCAATTGCCCGAAGCTCTGAGTCTGACCTCTCCAAGTCCAACAATCATTTCTAAAGATTTATCTCAAGGTTCGTAAATTCTTTCTCTGGCCTTTTTTTCTTATACTAGTAATTTGGTTTTGCCTGATGCTTATTTTTAGACTTCCCATATATGATATACACTCTGTGTTTTGCCAATGTTATTCATCGAAATTCACTGTCCCATGCCAACTGCATTTTGCGCCCCGGGTTTGCATTGTAAGGTCTGTTTATTAATGTGCTACAATGAAATCTAATGAACAACTGAAATTGACAGTTGAGAGCCCGAAAAAACATTGAAAACAAAAATGATATTGTTTAATCATGGATTATTCAAGTACTATTCTAAAACATAAGTTAGGAAGCTACAGCTGACATAAATTCCTGCCTCAACTCACATATAAAATTCTATTAGCCTCTGACTGCTGCAAAGGGGCTGGAGGAATCTACTAAGATTGATGTCTCAAATTTATGTAGAGAAACAGATCAAACAACTAGCCACATGAAGTAGGCTGACCAAAGTGTTAGTGAAAGTGACGCCAAGGCATATGTCCACAGCATGATCACAGAACATTCACTCTTGCCAGCTCCAAACAATTGGGTAATAGTGCCTGTCATGTGAAAGAAGGAAAACTTATTAACAAGGATTCCACTGCTTATAATGACTAGCTTAATTTAGCCGAATTTATTCTTTTTTGTTCTATTATTATACTTCAAGATCGCTCTCAGTATGATATGACTGTCATTTATGATGACCTAGAGAGAGGTTGATCTAGTAATGGACAGTTAGACTTATGACTGTACAGAACTAATGTTTTTCAAGATATGAACTTTTTAGCCCAGTATGCTTTAAATTGGTACCCAATTGACAATAAAAATTCCTTGTGTTTACGGAATACCTCTTCTTGTTAACAATGTAGTGTTTAGGTCTCTTCTCCAGTAGCAGCATAGAGTAGTGAAGAATACAAGGGATGAAAAATCTATATGATTAGCTAAGCAAACATTCTTTATGATTGAACATCTTTAACACTAAATGTCCTTATCAGATTTCCAAGACAATCACAGATCAGGGTCAGTTTGACATTTGAATTGCACCCACCTTTTTGATTCCTATTCCCATTTTTGCAACTCTACTCTTTCCCACACCCTAGCTTCCCATCTCTCTCTCTCTCTCTCTCTCTCTCTTTCTCTCTCTCTCTCTCTCTCTCTTTTATTTGCTTTTGACTTTGAACTTCTTTTGTTGCAGGCTCCCATTTCATCCTCTGACTCCAATTTCAAAAGTCATTATTATATTCCCAAGTTCCTACTTCCCACACTTAACTTCATTTTGGATTGTCAAATCGTTTAAGGTAGAGAATGCAATGGTTGGCTTCTCATGGTTACCCTATTCTTATTTGTTTCCTCAGCCTAAATAGTAAATGCCATTCAAGAGAAGCTGTGTAGATACGCGTTCCAGTTGTTTTTAAAATTTAAACGCACACTTCACACATGTACCCATGAGTAGAGTATTAACAGAACTCATTTGAAGGACAAAAATGAAAAGATAACACATACAAAAATAAAGGAATGGTTGTGACGAAAGACAATACTGCAACAAAATATATTGAAGACAAATCAGGCTCACGTTAGTGTATTCACTTCTCAACATTAAAAACTCATCGTACCTATGTTCATTGCTGGTGGAAGTGCATATTGAAGTAGAAGAACAAACTGATACAACGGATCTGAGTGAACCAAACCAAAACGTATTGCACTTTTAACAATGACAATGCCTAAGAGAGGCATGAAAATATACCGAACTGCTACAATGCCAATGATGAGTGGCTGCAGAATACCTGACCCTTTCAAGCCTGAATAACAAAGTACCACATCCACTAAAAACTTATCTAAACCAAAACGAGAGAATGAAAAAACAGAAATACAGAACTAGGGTTATATAAGGTAATAATGACAAACATTTAATCAAATATTTTATTACCTTTAAGAAGGTTTCCTCCTAATATCAGAGTGAGAGTTGGGATGGCTGCTTCACTGGAGATAAGGAAGTGAGAGAAAAGTGAGAAACTTCTCATGATTTCTATAAGTAGTAAGAAACAATTAGCTGAACCTGTAGAGTTCATATCCCAACAAATGACAGTATGAGACTTATAAAACCTTGAATCACATAGCTGAAATTTAGGACATATACCCCAGAAAAGAAGCAGAGTCCAGGACCACACGTAGAGGAGCATCACCACCAATTATTAGGTTTCTGAACTGGGGAACCACACCAATGATAAACCCGACCATCTAGACATGATACAAGAAAGTGTAATAAAGCAGTCATCAGATTCTTAGCAAGATATGTTTGCATTACATAAGGAATTATCTCAGACATCTCTGTTCCCCTAGTTTAGAGTAACATTGTGATAAGATACATTTCTGATTGGTGAATCAGAAAATTATATTGCTATAAATGTGATCCTTAGGGTGTCCATCAAGGGTTTGTACATGTTGGGACACCACTTCAATTCAAAAGCTAAAGCCAATGAGTTTGTCTGCAACTATGTAATCAACTATGTACTTTCCTCAGTGTGTTACTTAACATGTTCAAAACATATTTTAGCAAAAATACTTATATTTATGGAACACATATGTTAGCAAGAAAATGAGAATATTCTTTTCGATTTTTTTTTTTTTTTTTTTTTTTTGCTTGAAAGAGAACATGCTTTACTGATGACTGAGGGAACTAGATATGTTTCTGGACAAAAACAAAAACACAGAGAGAGAGAGAGAGAGAGAGAGAGCCATGGTGAGATAAAAAGAATCAAAAGGATACCGCTCCAATTGTTGAAGGTGCAAACAAGGCCCTGAGATTGATCTTTCTTGAAAGCACCCTTAAGTAGTGCCTAATTGCATGTAAGATTGGTCCCTGCCATGGAAGTGTGAAATGATCAAATCAGAAGTAGAACAACAAAATAATAATTGTAATAGTAAAATTACTTAGAATATGATGTTTGCGTAATAAGCTTTCCCACCCCCACCCCCTCTAAAAAAATGTCAAACTTCAAAATCATAATAAATCTCATTTCTAGCAAGGGATGAGGAGGGAGCAACCTTCATTTCTTCCTCAGAAGGAAGCATTAATTTATTTGCATTGTCCACAGAGACAGAATGGTTTTCTGAAGGAAGAACTGCTTCTGAGCAATTCCCATCGAGTAATTTTGATGTGTCCTCACAAGACTTCATATTGCTTGTAAATTCATCTGCATTGGCTTTTTCGTTGACCTTACTTGAGAAAATTCGCACAATATTGTAAACATAAGACCACAAATAAATGGCTCCAATCTGAAGAACCCAACAAAAGATTGTCAGTCATCGTCCGGCTTGGTGGTATTGGTCATGCACCACGCATATATAGTGATGCTTTATTAGTAGCATGCATTTTAAGACATGAGAATCTTCACCACTTATAACTATAATTGTCCATGTATGTATGCAGGCCCGTATTCTTCAAGTGTGAAACAGTGGATGGCAAATTTTTGAGAAAATTGCTATGCCGAAGGTTAAGGTTCTCTCATCAAGAATGTTTGGTAGGTTTCAACCTATCAAAATGATGGCCCGTAATTTGAACCTTATAAAATTGATGAGCAGTTAGGTTGTATGAGCATATATTATGCAAAGAGTTTATGATTAATATATATTATGTACAGTTATCCTGAACCAATACCAGACAAAGCTAAAGAAACTGTATACCGCCATAGAAAGTGAAGCATAGGCCATTCCATATGTATGGCAGACATCAGGTGCTCCAAATGGACTGCCTTTCTCTCTACATACTGCTGGGATGATAATTATAGGCAAATTTCCCATATTTCCTGTTCACATCAACCCAAAACATGAACTTACAACAAGGGGTATTTAAACTCAGTTTCTCACAATAGGAAGAATCGAACAATGCTATTGAACCACAAGGTTCTTGGCCAAATGTTGCATTTAGTTGGCAGAGCATAGAGTGGACATAGGCAAAGTCAGCACTGCCACAATCACATAGCCTGGCTTACTTATTTTCCTTAATTGAAAATGATGGTACATATTGTAAAGGATTTTATAGGTGGCTACCTGCTGCACAGCAACCCAATATGAGGCCCTTCAGATCTTGGGGTGGTCTTATGATTTTCAGCAGTATCCAACCTAGTGCTGAGCCAATTAAGAATGTAGCAAGTACATTAAATGGCATGAACCACCTACATATTTAATCAAAGGTTGAACAAAAAATGAGATGGAAGGCAAAAGACATTAACTTTAATTAATAGTAAAACAACACATTCCACAACAAACATAGATATATGTTCAGTAATCAGAATGATACTCACAACAAAACAACGCTTTCAAAAGTAACCGTTTTAGCCAGGTTGCTACTCACAAGTGCCGGATTGAACACAAAAAATACCACCTTACAGGAAAGAGAGCGTGTAATTGTTAGTCTATCCAGTCTCAGGAATATTTTTTTGTTTAATTGGTAAGCCCCATGCCATAAGGACTAAGAAGTATAGAATATAGATGAATGGAAGTGAAATGCAAGAAGTAATAGCTTACGGTATTCAATTGCTTCATTGCATTCTCCCCCATGATATCTATACGATCCAGTGCTAGAAATGAGCCAAGTAAAGTCAACAGTAGCACTTTCAAAACCGGAGCAGATGCAACAAAAAATAGATCCACAAGCCCCATTGTGATGATTCGTCCACAATTGAAAATGTATATCACTCCTACGTAAAAGGAAAAAGATTTTGATAAAAAAAAAAAAAAAACTTTATCAAGGCATATGTTGCATATAAGGTTGACAGCCAAAACATCAAGTCAACCACTCTGAGTATTTTCATATAGAGATGTTCTCTCTACTTTCTAAATTATATCCATCAGCACTAATACCATGAGTTGTGGAGGAACACATTTATTCCCTTGAATATGTACTTCATACAGACCAAATTTAAACGTTCAACACATACAGAGTCATGCATACACACACAATACAATGTAAAAGGGCATTTCCAACAACTTATGGTCTTATAAAACAAATTTACAGATAAATAATGAATTGTCAAAACATATGCTAGAAGTAATGGCTGAGATATAATTATTCACTAGAATGATTTATTTTTATTTTCTTAAAAGAAAAAAAGAACCATGCTCGTCTGCTTTTTATATGACAAAACATACAAATAGTTTCTCCAGATGAAGTTGAGATGAGAGAGAAACGGTCCTTCACCTGCAGAATTGAAAAGAGGGAGCAAATTCATTAACAACGACTTGTTTATACTAAATGAGAAAATGTTCCATGCTAACTAGCTACATGTTGATATTCATGTCCTACTCGCACTAGGGGAAGATAGTGAAGTTGAAAGTGGTGTATGCAATTAATGCAAGGAAAAAAGAGTTAAACAAAACCTGCTTATCCAAGCACCAAAGCAAAGAAACCTCTTTTCTCTAGTTGCTTAAGTTATTGTTAACAAGAGACACGAGGAGGAAGGATATAATACTAGTAAGGGAGGAGCAGAAGACTAAAGCAAGAAAGAAGAGCATGCATTTGCGTTTGTGGTGTGGAGGAGGGAATTAGTGGTACACTTTGTCAACGAAGAAACCAAAAAAGGCTTGAGAAGAGACGTTGGTACATAATTGTGTAAAGCTAATTAGCAAGCTCAATGCTCATTAATCATTATGGCCTATGGGAAGTAAATCCATTTTAAAAAATTGTCGCAGCTCCGAGTACTTGTCTTTGGATTCCGAAATAAAAACAAGAATAATATTATAATGTACGCTGATGCTGCTGCCTAATGTGGAAGCACAATGGTTTGGTTTCTGAATAAAGTCTATTTTTGTTAGTGTGGATATATGTGTTGTTATTAACTTCTTACCCAAGACCAAATACCAAGTAATATAACATCGACCATAATCATTGTCACGGAGATTTTGGGTGGTAGGGTTGGAACTGGAACTTGGAAGGGGTTACAGTTACTTTGGGCCCACCAGCTTTAGATTTACATAGAAAAAGGAAACCTCCGCATCCACAAGCTGCTACTGTTTGTGTGTCTGTTTACTAGACAGTTAGCTTCTTCCGTATGATTTCAAATTTTATTCCTCCTTCCTGTTACCTTCCTACCTCTTCCTTTATATGCTGCTTGTCCTCATCTCTTGTCCTATGTATATCAATTTCTTTCTAACTTTACTTGCCTTTTCTTTTTAATTCTAAGTTTTACATAAATTGCTATGTTCCTTAAACATGTGAATTTTCAGATTATTAAGTATAACAGATATTGGAGAGATTTTTAAATAAAAACACATTACAACTCACTCTATAACTTTAATGTTTAGGGAAGATACATATTTACGACAACAATGTATCATGGTTCAGCCCATTTCCAACTACTATCTCTCTGCTATGTGGCATTTACCAATCTAATTCATCATTCAACATTTTTTACAACTTATTTATCACCTTATTTTGTTTATTTGTTTAAATACCTTTTTTTTTTTTTTTTTTTTCATGTCATTAATTACTGAATAGACCAGAATTTTAGTGACATCGACAACCAGATGAAATGTGAAGTGAAATTAGAGACTTATTGAGGTGACCTTCTTCGTCACGACTTCATAAAGCTATACTTGCAATGCCATTACCATTTTTTTTTCAAGATGAAAATGTTGCCTTGGCAACCCCGACCACAACTCGATTTCAAGATCTGTTACCCCTTTTTGGATAACAATTCTACACTGATTGCAATTTGCAATTGCATTCTCTGTTACAATATTGCTATTGTTTTTAGATACATCTCGCTTTCCAAATGGTATATATACACACACATTCATTTTTATAAAAGTCGAACCCCAATGAAGTAAAAATGAAGCTAAAATACAGAATCAAACATAAATGTTAATAACTGCGAATTAATTGTAAAATATCTAAAGAAATAAAAAAACTAAGACTCATCGTTCCAATGTGTTTCATGCCAATGCTCTAAAATAATCAATTGTAAACATCACTCAAAATGGGGAATTCTAGTCCTGCAAAGAATCAAAACAATAAAAAATGAAAACCTCACCTTTTGCAACCTAAATTACATATATCATATATGCTTTAAAGCCTTGTGGTGGTATGACCAAGGAATGACACAAGGTTATTTAAAACAAATCTAGAAGAATATAATTTATGACAAAATCCACATGAATAAGGTTGACCACAGTGTAAGAGAGAATGAAGCCACAGCATATGTCCATAGCATGATCACTGAACATTCACTCTCACCAGCCTCAAACAACTGGGTAATTGTACCTGCCAAGTTCATCCAAGTGGCAAACACAATAAGAATATTATTCATATGAAAAATATCTAATGAACAAAGGACTTTGGTGGTTCTAATTTTACAGTGGCAAGTGGAAGAAGTGAAGGGATAGAAACTTCCTTTTTTTCCATATATTTTGATTTTAGCTCATGCATGCTAAGTTACCCAATGCATTCATTGGTCTTCAATAGGAATTCTCTTCCACAGATTAACTTTGGATTTTAAAAATATACAACCTGAAGCATTTCAGCAGTTTATAGGTAATCTGGCAAGTGCCAATGGCCTTGCCTATGCTCAAACTTCTTTTACATTCACACAAGAAGGAATGGATCATTGAACTTACAGAATGAGATTCTAACCATTTGAACTCTTTGTATCATGCTAATGGTCAGTCAAAGTTTTAGTTTAGCAATGGTAACATTAGGCCAAATCATACATTTCAAGCAAATGCACAAACTGTATATTGCATATTTGAATCCTGGCATCAATACCAAAGGATGAATGACTGCTAGTTCTTTAACATACTCAGTGAACAAGTCTAGAGGTCTATCCCAATATGAACCTCTTCTGCAAGCTGAAAACACAAGTCTAAGGCTTACAGGAATGTATGACTAGCTGCATGCCTAAAAACAGAACGGTCATCTGAACCTGAAGAAAAACAGTAGGCACCTTTCGTAATAACTTTACAGGTATTATGCTTAGGGCCACTGCAATTCTGTGCAGTGCAAATGAATTATCTTAAGCCCAATAATGAGCACCAAATTTTCTAGAGTTTAAAGGAGAACAATAATAAAAAGGATGCTAGTGGCAACAAGAGCAGAGCTGCAGATGACAAGGCAAATAATCAAGAAATGAACTACCCATGTTTAAACCATAAAGAGTCATCATACCTACACTCATTGCAGGTGGAAGTGCATACTGAAGCATTAGAATAAATTGATATAATGAACTTGATCCCACCATGCCCCATCTGTGTGCAGCTTTCACAATAACAATACCCAAAAGCGGCAATATAATATACCGGACTGCTAAAATACCTACAACAAGTATCGGACCTACTTCTGATCTTCTTAAACCTGAAAGATAGAAGATATAGTGATTAGGACATATATAAAACTTATTGAGATGAAAATCTGAACTTTCTTTTGCCAATTTGAGGCAGAACCAGAATTAGGCTAAATCAAGGTAAGCATGAAAAGAGATCAATTTAGTTTAGAAAATTACCCTTAAGCAGGTTTGCTCCCACTATCAAAGTCATAGACGGAATTGTTGCCTCCCTGCAAGTCAGATTAGAAACAGATGAGAATGATATACACACTGTATAAACTAACCCTAACAGCACCAAGCCGCAATTTAAAATTTGTTTATGGCTTTCCTGATTTCCAAAAAAAAAAAAAAAAAAATCAATGGGTTATTAGGGAAGAACTGATAGCTAAACCCAAAGGATACTCTAGAGAACTATCCTTTAAAGAGCCAATTGAGGCTTTGTTGCTTGACAACATTGACCAAAAACCCTGTGGTTGATGATGTTATAATACTTACAGTTCGCTAAGATCATATATATATATATATATATATATATATAGATATTCGATAAACTTAGGTAAGTTCCTTAGGTACTATACCTTAAGTTCCCTAATTAAATTCAATAAGTTTTTCCCTTGACAAATTATGCCACATTTTTGTCACTTCAATGTGGGGAAAAAGACCTTAGAATATGTGATGCTAATTAAAAAGGCAAATGTATAACAGAAGATAGTGCATAGACTATCTCTTGGAAGTTGGGAGCAAGAAAATGAAAAATATGTTGTATAAATATATATCCTGTTAGCACATATGTAATTTTAAGGATTTAAAGTGTGAAATCTCAGGGCCACGAGAACCAAACCAAGTCTCAACCATCAGGAGCTGTACAGGGTATGCAATAATTAATACCCCAGCAGAGATGCAGAACTAATGATCACGCGAAGAGGAGCACTATCACCAATCATTAGCTTTCGAATTGGAGAAACTATTCCGATGATGAACCCAAAAATCTAGCGAAGAAAACAAGTAGCAAATTAATGGCCTCATTCACAAATTAAGTAACAAGTAATAACTCAACATCAAGCTTTATTTCAATTTAGTACAGACAATCTAACATAACATGCCATAGACAGGTCAATGGGCTTGCTTCCTAGATATCCAAAAAACAGGGTTTTTCTTCTCCTCATTTCAGGCACTAATCGTTATTGTCACAATATTTCATAGTTCTTAAAATTTTACATATTGTGTGTACAAATTTCAGATGAGGATGGAAAATTCTACCTACATATTCAGGTTATCACCATATCTCGTGCCTACTTGTAAAATGAGCTGCAGTATGGCATGAAATAGGTCTACTGATTTCACAGAAGATTGACATGATTCTCTATTATTCCTTAACTTCAAGGGGAGTGTATGTGTATGTGATCAAGGCTATAAGCTGAACAAGTTCTGTATTTAAAAAAATAACAGTGTTATTGACAGTGTACAATAATTTATCTGCTTTTTCAATGAACGTATTCCTAAATATGATTCATTTTCTCACAAAAAACTGAAATGTATTTGGACAACCAAATTTGTTAATGTTGTTAGTGTATATGTAAGTGTATCACATTTAGCACATGTTATTAGTGTATCCCATTTAGCACATGCTCATGTCTGCATATTAATGTATTTGGACAATTAAATGTTCCTTGATTTTAGTCTAATCAAGGGATCCTCCTATGTCAACTTTAGCATCTATATATATGCAGCCTTGTACAGTAGCTAGATATAGAGAAATTACACAGTATATGCAGACATTCTTGTTCATAATATTTTTATTATTTTCTCTCTTTTTATCTTAACAAATGTGTTAGGGTTAAAAAAGAGAGTATTAAATAGTACTTCTTTCAAGTATCTTACAAGGATTATTATAGACTGAACAAACAGATGCCTTCTTGCTTAACAACATAAAAAATTTCGATCATGCAGGATATTATAAGCATTATGAGCATACCACTCCAATTGTAGATGGTGCGAACAACATCTTCAGATTGATCTGGCCTGCATACATCTTGATGCACTGAATAATCTGGTTCAGAACAGGCATCTGCCAATTTTTTTTTATAAAAAAAGGGTTATATAAAAGATTATCAAACAACAATAAAAATCATGACTATATTTCTCTTGGTACTCTCTGCGCTTTAAAATGAGTGTTGCATTTCATCCCACAAGATAATGCAATTCAAAGTGTTAGAATAATAGTCAAGTAATTAAATTAACCATTTCTTATCAGCATAAGTTTTTGGGATAAGTGGTAGTTTATTACAAAGTTGTAGCCACCAAAGTGGAGAAATTTTCTCTTTTAGGTAAGGATAAGTTTGTAAAGGAACTATAGTATTATGATGCCTTAATAAATTAATTGAGCCCCTATAAGATTTCTTTTCTCAAACATGACACACAATTTGAGACAGAGAGACAACATAAAAGAACAATACAGAACTAAATCGTCACTGAGGGTTGAGTCTGTTATATAGTATACAATACAACCCAATGGGGTGAACTTCGGATTATGCACCCCATCAAATGAGGGAACACTAGCATTGGATATATTATCACTTATAACAGACAGTAACAAAATTTGATACTAAATTGGGACTGAGGTAATACACTAAAAATGTACACACAGAGACAGAGACAGCAAATCTTAACCCTTAATTACAACTAATGCTCCTGTATATCCACGACACTTGCATATGAATTCTGATGATTGACATTCATTTTTCTGGAAAGGTAATAGAATATAATTTTATATATTCAAGTCAACAATTATTGGACCTATGAATTCCTATATCAGAACTACATCTACCTCTCCTGTGTGCCTGCTAACTTCCTAGGCCTATGGAGGGGGCATAAATGAAGGAGAGCTTGCCTTTGATCCTCGAATTGTAAGACAAGCATATCTCTACTAAGTAGGATTGTTATGATCAATTTGATGACTTTTCTATTTTTAAGTCAAGACGATGGTATGTGTTTTGAGAAAGAAAACAGATTTCAAAAGAAATTATTTTTTTGTACTAAATAAATATATATATATATATATATATAAAGGTAATGTGTAGCTAGGAAAACCTTCACTTTCCCCCCAGATGTAGTACGAGGCATTTCAACATGATCTGAATGGTCATCAGAGCTTGGACAATCCCTTGAAGGAAGAAGTGGTTCTGTGCAAGTCTCTGAAAATGTTTCTGCGGTTTCTCCAGACAACGTTATGCTGATTGTGGAGTCATGTGTATCAACATCTTGTATGCTCTTAGTTGCAAATATCCGCATCATCATATACACATAAGACCATATATAAATTGCTCCAACCTAAAGCATCAGAATAAGATACAAGAAGTTAAAAATAACATAAATCTCACATCTTGAATAGCAGTAGACATGCTAAAGAAGTTCCATTCTTGTAAAGGATGGAATTCTCACATTGACAAACATTGCCAAAGAGAGCCATTCAAAATGTGACCATAACTTAGAAAACACAAATTAATTGATAGCTGGAACATGTTGTAGCTAAAGTTGCACGGAACTTTTTTTTTTTTTTTTTTTTTTTTTCAGCAGAGTGGATGAATACGTAGCATGAATTGTTACACACCCTCGTTTAGGCAACTTAAAATATTAGAAGTATAGATCATACCGCCATGGAAAGTGAAGCATAAGCTTCTCCATATGACGAGCAGGTGGATGAATCTCCAAATGGACTGTTTGATTCCTCACAGACAGCTGGAACAATAATGAGAAGCAAGTTTCCCAAATTTCCTGTTCACATATACTAACCCACCCCATGAATATCAAGCAGATGACAGGATAATATTCTAAAGATATTTACTTCCATGTGAAATGCAGAAACATGAATCCGTGCTCCTCTCCTATGTAATCGGGTATATATGAAGCATATCCCATATATTTTTTGCATTTCTTTGCAAAACAAAAAACTGAAGAATATAAAGGGTAATAGGTACGGCTCTGACCATTTATCCTTGGTGAAGGCATCAAACAGAAACTACTTCCAAATGAGGTTATTTGGTAATGCTTTGTAGTCTGAGTCAAGTAGGGTGAAGCTGAACCAATTACATTTTTAAGTCAAAAGCCCCAACTTTTGTTTAGTGGTATTTTTAACTATTTTATATATGGTTGACGCTTGATAATAAGAGTCAAACCCCTGATTGCACACCCCAACACTTAGATGCCATACCTGCACACAACTTTTTACATAATTTTGTTCACAACTATAGGTGGCTAGTTGTCAATGATAGACAAATAAACGATGTTAGTGATAGACCTATATGAATTACTCTAATCCCAATGTTATAGATGACAAACTCAAGCAATTTTCCACTTATGAGTTGCTTTTCTAGAAGAAAACGGGAAGCAAATTAGAGGATTTAGACGTTCTGAATCCCTTTTGTGAAGCAGGGTATTGTAATATGAAGTAGAATGCACATGACCTGAAAATTGAATAATGGAAACTCAAAAAGAATATTAGAAAGATATCTAAAATCACCTGCGGAACAGCAACCGATTACAAGGCCATGCAGATGTTTAGGAGTTCTGGTGATTTTGACAAGTATCCATGCGAGTGCTGACCCAATAATAAATGTGAGAAGGATATTCACTGGCATGAACCACCTGCACATTTGCATTGCCAAGAGTTACCCAGCTATACATTATACAAAGAAAAGCAAGAAAAAATAGCTTCACTGAAATAGAAAAGAACCAAAAAAAAAAAAAGTGTATCACGAGGAGTAGGGAGTTAATGAAACTTACAATGTAATCATGCTGCTGAAAGTGATAGTTTCAGACAAGTTGCTAACCATGAGTGCAGGGGTGAACACAAAAAATACAATCTGTCACATAATTTAGAAAGAAAAAAAATGTTAGTCATTAGCGGGTGAGTGAGCATAGGCCTGTTTGTTGGGATGAACATGAGATGGTATATCTCATGGAGTCACTGTATGTAACGGCTCCCTTGGGATCCACAGGTATGTAGAGCATTACTTTCATATACAAACACAATCATTATAAAAGCCTAATGTCTGAATATATAATTTTATATACAAACACAATAATAATAATAATAATAATAATAATAGTAAATGCTTACTAATAATTATTATAATCATTAAATTTTATATTTAGACCAAAAAAAAATCCTACTATAACTTTTCCGTGTTTTGCACAAATTATTTAATTGTAATTTGTGAAGTTCTAGTCTTTCTCTGGCTTAGGTCAAAGCGAACTTTAGATGTAAAAAAGTTGGAAAATCAATGAGAAATAGCAAAATTTTTTTTTTTTGGAGGAAAGCTCCAAATTTAGGTTAAAACTTAAAACTACCTAACCATCCACATTTCCTAAAACCCACACAAGCAGTACCGTTTCTCTTAACCATTAATGGAAAGAAGAATTATTAGCTACTCCCGAAAAGGAAAGAACTTTGATTCGCTTTGCCTCAAAACATAAGTTTCGAAAAAACTATCCTCAGCAAATTTTTAAATCAAGGGCCACTCGAGTCAAGCACACATATACTCATTCTCGAGTGGCCCTTGATTTAAAAATTCTTTTGGAGAGGTATATGAATATTATTGTTTTTATGCTAGAGACATTGAAATTGATAGGAACAAATTGAAAAAATACTTAAGTCAGCCATCAATTGATCCCAACATCACTTTAGATTTTATTGTTTTTATGCTAGAGACATTGAAATTGATAGGTGTCTGTTTAACAAAGAAAATACTTTTACACAACAACTTCTTGTTTCATAATGACCGCCGCTCTGTCCTACATGAAATTGAGGCTTGTTTAAATCAATTTGGCGTGTTTAGTGCTGTTAAGATGTATATTTTTGGTAGACTTTTGTTTCGGTTCCATAATTTTTCCACACGTGTTAGAGTGGAGACAGAGACTGGAATTTAGCAACAACAAAAAAAGTAAAAAGACAGACTGGAGAGTTCAATTTTTAGATATGTAAATGTTATTACGGAAGTGCATCAGGCCCCTGTGGAAAAAGCAAACAGATCAATGGATTCAATCAAATTCATAATTTTAGCTTCAGTGTTAACACATGAATAAGTCATAAATTTCGCGATCATGAGATAATGTGAATTTTAAGGTTAACTATAGCGTCAGTGTTAACTGTTAGTTATCAATTTTTTTTTTTTTTTTGAGTTGAGTGTCGATAATAATTTTACTTTAGTCTAATTATAATTTATAAATGTGGATGATAGAATACACATCCTCGTAGATGAATGAGAATCAAAGGAGATGAGGATAACTAATAAATATTACTTGAGTTGGATCAAAAGGGTAATGTACACACTATCCTCTCTACATTAAACTAAATAACAAAATAGAGTGGCCCACCACAAAAAACATGAACCCACATCATGAAAATTGATCCTCTTCACGTGAAACCCAAATAACAATATGGAGTGACCCACCACAAGAAACATGAATCCACATCATGGAAAATGATCCTCTCCATGTGAAATCCAAATAACAACATGGAGTGACCCAAAAGGATGAACCCACACACTAAAAAGGTATCTTAATATGAGAAGAATGAAAACAATAGTTTAGACTTAAGACTTAAAGATTCGTTGTACTACCTATAAGATCACTTTCACTTCACCTCGTAACGGGCCACTAGTCTTCAATTAGTTGTATGAAAATAAACTTGTGTGCTTGCGTATCATAAAAAACTATTACGTGAGAATTATTGACTTACATTGTTCAAATGATGCCTTCCATCTGGCCCCAAGAGACCTATACGATCGATTGCAAGGAGTAATCCAATGCCAGTAATAAGGAGTGTTTTCAGAACTGGCATCAATGCAACAATGAACAGATCTAGGAATTCCATACTGTACAACTTCTCCACAGATCTCCTAAACAACTGTCTTAACGCCCTAGGATAAGACAAAATAAGTAGTTGCAAACAAAATATGATGGGGAGAGGAATATATAGGATATATAACATGTCAAAGATTGTTTCCTTTACAGCATCAACTTTTTTAATATAAGGAAAAAAAAAAATTGTTCACATATAATTAGATTGTTTTTTCTAGAGCATTACAAATTTACAATCACATAATTCGAGGATATATAGAAAACAATAAATGTTACTCTCAACGAAAACTTGAAATAAAGAGAGACCTTCTCTACCAGGAATTTTTATTTATTTTTTTCTTCTTCCGTGGTAGGCAGAAAGTGAATGTTCTCTCTCAAGTAAAATAGATAAAAGTCACAGGACCCATCGTAAATTAAAATATAGAATAATTTCGTGATACATTGTCCCTGTAGGTAGCTTTCGATTTGGATTTTACATGTCAAAGGTGAGAGGGCTATGCAAGTAAGTAAACTCGAATAGGATGCAACAGCCATTGCTCCAAAGATTGGATTCAGATTCTTCTTCTTATTATTTTTTTTTTTCCTTTGCACATGTCTTTACTCTTGAGAGGTCGATTTTGAAATGAAATAGAGATAGTCAATTTTATAATCCAGATTAAATATTATAAATTTAACAATGTATAGTCTAATACGTCATTTATAATAAAATTTTAAATAATGTGACAGTCTATACACTATTAGATCCGGAAAATAAAATCTTAACCATGAAACGAGTAAATAAAGAGATTTTCAAATAGAGAGATCATGTTCCGTCGATTTTCATGTATATTTTCAGGAGATTAAATTCAATAAGAGATTTTATACCCTCCAATCCGGAAGTGCCACGTGAGTATTTTACAAATAAAACAATAAACCCAAACACACACATTCAAAATCCAATTTTTCTGAAAAAAAAAATCTCTTCACCGTCTCCCACGGCTCCCCCACCCCCAAAATCTATCTTCCCCTCTGCCTCTCTTTCTCTCTTTGGAAACCCACAAACCCATCAATCAATCATGGCTGACATTTAATTCCTTTCACACTAACAGAGATCACGTTTGGTTGCCCATATATTTCAGGAGACAGTGAGAGAAGAGAGGGAAAAGAGATTTGGGGGGTGGGGGTGGCCATGGGAGATGATGAGAGAAAAAGAAAAAACAAAGTAAAATATTTATGGGTTTGCGAGGACTTGAGGTGAGGAAAAGATGGTTTTGGAGGAAGAGAGATGGGTTTGTGGGTTTTGACAGAGAGGAAGAGAGATTTTGGGGTGGGGGCAGCCATGGATGATGGTGAAAAGCTTTTTTCAGAAAAATTAAATTTTGATTGGGTGTGTTTGGATTTATTGTTTTATTTGTAAAATATTCATGTGGCACTTCCGGATTGGAGGGTGTAAAACAGTTTTACACCAGCTCCTTATTTAATTTAATCTCATATTTTCATTTAACGAACATGACAAAGATCTTTTCCAAAAAAAAAACCCTCCATCAAAGGGAGCATCATGTCCTTTATTATATATCACTTTTGAGTTTTGACTTCTTACTAGACAATTAATTATAGACATCTCTCTCTCTCTCTCTTCTTTTTAGTAGTATTTGAAATTATTCCTAGCTTAATTTAGAAAAAAAAATAAAATAATCAGTTACCTGTCGTCTATTGAATTGTTTCTGTAGCAAAGATGACAACCGCGTGGTGAGAAGCTGCTATTCCTGTTAATTCTGGAGTAGCATAATTAATATGGATATCTATCTATCGCAAATTAATATTGTAGCACTCAAACGCACAACAATTGGCGGTAATTCAGAACTTGTTAAAATGATTTTAATCTCATGGTTATGGACAATATGAAAATAAACTAAACTGAAATAATATTAAGAGAGAGCTGAAACTAGAAAGCAACCGGCCAGCTAATGTAAAGACCAGTAAGCAACAGTAATTTACAGACATATATACTGAGTTGAAATGGAAATCTAAAATGAAGACTTTATAAATCTGGTCCATCTGGAATTAATAATGCAAGTTTGCTGTCAAATGAATAACGATGCATGATTAAAATGAAATGCAAAATTATGCAGCAATTTATTGAAAAGAAGTAGTAATAGTAATTTACCTAGCTACTATCGCACTGATATAATTTGATGCTGTGCGAAAATTCAAGCTAACACGTAATGCTGTGCGACTGCTCTTGTGTTTTCTGATTGCAAATATATATATGGCATTTCTCCCTTGAACTGAATCAAGATGTAAATGCTGGAACCTAGATATGACAATTTTGGCGAAGTCAAAGTACTTTGTTCTGAACAAATATAGTGGAACCTAGATACGTACGACAAGAATGAAAACAAGAAACGAGAGCTCTCGCTTCCTGTCCCAGTCCGAGTCTGAGTCCAGGAAGAAAGGCATGGAGCATGTGCAGTTTTTAAAAGAAGATAACAATAATTGCTGTATCCTGTATATATGTTGCATTACCTATTAGCTAGCTGTAAATTAATTAAACTGGGACCAACATAAAAAGCGATTCTCACTATTCCCATTAATAGCACGTGTATATTTCCACGTTCTAGAATCCTCTACAGAGTGGTAGTACAGATACTACAAATGATAGTATAGATAGTACAATTAGAGTTAGTTACAGTTTATAATTTCTCTTGTACATGATTAATCTAATTATCTCAGTGTTAGATACTGTACATATATATAGCTAACACTGTATACTGTAATTAGTGTATAAGAGGTTTGATCAATATACTTACAGATTCTTCTTGCTTCTCTGCTGGATGTCATTTCCCTTTCACCCATTTCCTTCTGTCCATGGGGCCCATTATTAATTCATGATTTCCAATCAAAATAAATTTCTTTTTGTTTCCAAGAAGTGAAAGGAATCCTACTAAAATTATATTTGTAACATGTGGCTATCCCTCATTCTTCACCTGCCATTCTTCACCAACTACCCTTTTCATATTTGGAATTGGGAACAGATATTAATTCCAAGGTCCACATTCAGATTCAGTAATTGTGGCTATCTGGAATCTGGATGCTCGCACCTACGTACATACTGTTTAAGACTTGAGAGAGCAATCTAACAAGTAATATTAACTATGTTGTGCAGTAAGTTGTTATTTCATATCTAAGTCTCTCCACCCAACACATACTGTTTAAGACTTGAGAGAGCAATCTAACAAGTAATATTAACTATGTTGTGCAGTAAGTTGTTATTTCATATCTAAGTCTCTCCACCCAACACATACTGTTTAAGACTTGAGAGAGCAATCTAACAAGTAATATTAACTATGTTGTGCAGTAAGTTGTTATTTCATATCTAAGTCTCTCCACACCCATCTCAACTATCAACTTGACGACTAGAAATAATTAAGTTTTGTCTCGTTCTGAAATTAAATATTATTATATGTATGTTCATCTGTGCAGAGCAATGATTAGTCCGTACGTTCTTTCGGAGATTTTAAGCAGAGAGACCATCTGTATATAAAATGGAAACTCGTGCTAAACCAAGTGTAAAGGCGTGATTAAGAACCTCCATATCGAGTAGTAATATTCCTAATATACTCCTACAACTCCAAGTTAATATTACGGATTGAGATCCATGTCACTGGTGATTAATCACATATTTGTCAACGTGGGACTCTCTTAGTGCGCACAAAACAGGTTCGATTATCATAGAAAAATAGGCCTGAGGTTTTTACTGAGTGCTAGTAAAGGTCTGACAAATAAAAACTTGGCCCCATTTCCGTCCAATCAAATAGCAGGGTAAATAGTAAAGCAACCTTCGGCCCCCTCATCATCACGATTCATGTGTTACTTATCAAAAAGGAAATCATGATGTCTTTAATTAGCATCTTTTACGCGTGTCTCATTATTTGATTGGGGGGGGGGACCCTGCTTGTACGTTGCCCTGCCCCAATAGCTACAAATGTTTCAATCTGGTAGGGTGTTTTTTTGATTTTGAAACTGGTAGGGTGTTTTTTTTTTTATAATGAATCTGGTAGGGTGTTAGACAAGAACATTACGAGCACTATTATTAGTCACAAATATGTAATACTATCACTATGCAACGACAAGTTTATCAAAAAAAAAAAAAGTCACTATGTAACGACAAGTAATTATTAAGTGGAGAGAGAGAGAGATGGCGCTGGTGGAATATTGGTGGTCTCAACTCTCAACTACTGGTGGGGTCCATCCATAAAAAATAATAATAATAATAATAATGTCTAAAGTATACTCTTGGTCTCAAAAATTTACACATTAAACGCTTTTCTTCACAGCTCTAAAAGGAATAGAAGCAATGTGGACGAATACCAAGAAGAATATTAACTGGCATCTGACAACCTTATCAAAAAAAAAAAAAACTGGCATCTAACAACCATTTTTAAAGATCTCAAGTGCATCTAGCAAACTCATGACCTGCAAATGCATATCAAAACAGTCCCTCATGTGATCATATCAGAAGCCACTGTTCTGGCAACCCAAGCCTCACGACAATTCCTCAACTTTTTGCACACTAATGACAATGTTTAGGATGCTTTGCTTTTGTGTTTTTTGGTTGTTTCCTGGTTTTCTGCTCTGCTCTGTATAAAAAAAAAAAAATTAAAAAAAAAAAACTACTGGTGGGGTCCATCCATAAAAATAAATAAATAATGTCTAAAGTATACTCTTGGTCTAAAAAATTTAGACATTAAACGTTTTTTATCCTTGAAGTTTGAAATGAACGCTATTAATCCCTAGAGTTTCAAAAATGAGCGTTATAGATCCTTCCATCTAAGTCTGTTAGTTTAATTGCCTACTTGGTTAACGGAATGATGATGTCATGTTTTATTAATGATGTGCCGTAATATTTTTTAATTAAAAATTACGCATAATCAAAATAGTATGAGCTAACTCGGATAAATTCATAACCCATAAAACTAACCCACCTCAGTAGAGCTTGCCTGAACCCATAAATCCTTAAATCGGTTTTCTATTTTTCCCAACCCAAAAATCTCCAAACTAGAGATTGAAACTCTCAATGTTTCTTATCTTGTACTTGACATGTAATTAAGTCCTTTGTTGATAAGGTCTAAGAGCATTCTTATCAGACTGAGTATTTGGGCGAAAACAACAAAAAATAGGGAGGAGGCAGCAAAACCATGCACCATCAGCCTCCCCAAACTATTGAAAACCCGTAGTTGATGAACAGTAGCTCGTCCAACTTAAGGAGCTACTGTTCATCCTTCGGGGAATAAAAAAGATTTCTTTCTCTCTCTTGCAAGCTGTCTACCGCGCCAATAATAACGGAAGCAACAACAACAACAACGACACAGTAACAGATCTAATCTTCAAACCCCATCAGTAAAAGAAAAAAGAAAAAAAAATGAGAAAGAAAAATACATGTGAAGTAGCAGTAACAGCAAAGATGGAGGCTCAAAACGAAAAATGGAGGCTCAAAACAATGGAGGCTCAAAACCAAAAAAAAAATAAAATCGAGCACTGCTAAGAAAGAAAGAAAGAAAGAAAATAAAGGGGGAGACGCTGAGAAAGAAAGAAGAAAAAAAATGAAGGGGGAGACGCTGAAGGGGGAGACGCTGAGAAAGAAAGAAGAAAAAAAATCATTTACGTGGGTGAATTTTCTACGTTTAAAAGGAACAAAGGCTTCGTTTAATTAAATGCAAACTACAACAGAAAGCTATAGAGATATTTTATTCGCTGTAATTCGTGAATGTTAGAAAGATTAGAAAGATGGAAGAACGAAGAAGTCATGATCAAAAAAAAAAAAAGGCGAAAGAAGCCTTGAAGATTTTTCTCTTAGCTTCATCTTTGATATTCGCATTATCTTTTTTCTTTTTTTTAGGTTTGTTCTATTGAGGACATATAAAATTAGGATGTATTGTAGGCATTGATGGTGATGGTGATGACAACGGCGATGGTGATGGCTTAGGCATTATTAGTGGTAGCAATCATGGCTGTTCGTGAGTTTCAATCTTTGATTTAGAGATTTTTTGAGTTTAGGGAAAATAATAATAAACTGATTTGGAGATTTATGGATTCGGGCAGGACGGTAGGCATCTGGGTTATAAATTAATCCAGGTTAGCTTATGGCTATTTTGATTATGTGTAATCTTTATTTAAAAAATATTGTGTCACATCATTCTTCCATTAGCCACATGGATAATTAAACTAACGGACTTGGATGGAATGATCAATAACGCTCAATTTTGAAACTTTAGGAACTAATAGCACTCATTTCAAATTGCAGGGACCAAAAGTGTTTAACGTGTAAACTTTAGGGACCAATAGTATATTTTAGCCAAAAATAATTATTGGTGGCGTCCTTTAATATATATTTGATAAATCAAGATTCAAATAGCTAAGTAACATGTTAGCCAGGTGAATTAACTAAACACATGCATGTATATTTTAAAGCAAGTAAAGCATGTTATCAACACATCTTGATGACCCACAATAACACACTATTGCAACGGAAAATAAATAACACAAGTTATTGATCACGAAGATCAAACATCAAAACCGAGGTAAAAACTCTACAGGTATTTATTGTCGCAACCATAAACACTAAGGATTCCTCTATGTTGAGATTAGAAGTTTTACATAAAAAGGTTAAAAGGTATACCCACCCAACTCCTAAATAATACTTACAATCGTTCCCCATAATTGCTGCGACTCCCCGTCAGACTCCCCCCTTAATGGTTGTCCTCGATGCACAAACCCACCGTGACTCACATTACTTTAATGGCTTGAGTAAATTTGGAGCAACTTCAGTAAAACATCAACCTTGAATATGGAACTTTGTTGATGCTAAGACTATGCACCTTGATCGAAGGATCCCATGGTGTATAGACAACGCGACCACACTATCTTCCCCCATACAAATCTTACTCACTCTTTAATGGAAAATCCAAAACATATAATTATAAGAGATAGTAGAGGAGGCAAAAAGGGCACTCATTTTTTTTTGCAGCTATTTATGACCTCATAATAGGCCTTTTATATCCCAATAATTCACAAAATCCAAGAAAGATTTTGTGTCGTTTGATTTAAATTCGGTAGAATCAACGACATGCGACGGATCAAGCTACTGGACGAGAAACCAATCGAACCCTTACAAAGACAACTTGCCTTAAGCATTTTAAGGCTTACACTCTTGGAGAAATTATTCAGTCCAATTGGTGAATTACCTCATCTGTCCACCATTCCATTAGCTAAATGACATCGGTTAAAATTAGCCAAGTCAATCCTTAATCAGTTTTTATCAGCTAACCCCAATTTACTAACGTTGGGTTAAAAATTAAAAACAATTTGTTACCGTCACTACTATTCGAGCAACTTTGCCAAGCCAGACAATTTGTCTTCTTCTTCTTCAACGCAAGGAATGCACAATCCCCATGGAAATTAATCAAGGTATGATCTTACTCTTTCTTTTTCTTCTTCTTCTTCTTCTTCTGCTCTTCTACTTGTTGCAGAACAGTTCTTTTTATTTTTCTGCTCTGCTTTCGTTTGGTTCTCTGTTCTTCTTCTCCTTCTTACTCTTGTTATTTGTTAATGCTATTATTGTGATAAAAATGTGATAAGATTGATGTCTTGCCTGATGAGTAGTCACATCCCAGCCAAAAGTGTTATGTAGTCAGTAGTCACTATTTTGTTTTTTGTCTTTTTATTAATATATTCATCTTCTTTTAAATACTTTTTCTTTACATCATTGTATAATATAATTATACACTACAGTCTTTTCTAATACCTTCTATTTTTATATTAGCAGTGAATGAAAATTGTATTTGAATTAGCTACTACTCTCTTGTATTTTTGTTTTTGTTTTTATTAAACTCTTTACATTCAGTGTTGACAAGCTTTTTGTTTTTGTTTTTATGATAAACATCAACTTTACATTCAGGATGTTGACAAGCTATCGTCTGTATTTGAATTAGCTACTCCTCAAGTTATATATTTCTTTTGTTCTTTTCTCCTACTTACAATTTTTCTTTAAAATATCATAGTTCATATGTTTTGAGTATAAGCAAATTTCAAATTTGGAGATAATACATGTGGCATGTTAATGCCGAAAAGGACAATTTAAGTAGTCCAATTTTAAAGTTTTCTGCTACTAATTGAATACAGAGACATGAATCAATTGAAATAGGCAAATATTGCATTTATAATCCCTTTCTGTTCAAGTGTTTGATGTCATACATTCCTTCCATAAACAGCTAAAAAAACATGATAATTCATAGTACTGATAACCCACACATAGTACACATGGGGCCCTAAAAGGCTCTAATATATAGTAAACAATGGCACCCTAAAAGGATCTATGATCCTATATACAAATGGGATACCCCATTAACCACAATCACTTGGAGCAGGAAATAGACAGCAGATGTCTCAAACTGCCTAATTGTGATTTGTGACCATTACTTAGAGCTACAGGATTAACCCCCAATCTGCAGCACCAAATCCTATTAACAGAGCCTTGAACTTTGCTTAAGCTCTCCATTCTGCCCTTGACATCTTTCCTTATATCTCTGACAATTTGTTCTTCAGCCCACCAAGCTAGCTTGCAAATAGCCATTCTAAATCTATTTCCTTTGAAATTCTTGGTAGCTCATTCAACTAGATTCAATCAGTAGCATTCAGTATCTGAGATCAAGCAAAGATTCATATTCGTCATATTCTTTGGTGAAAGAGCAAAGGAAAAAAAAGATGGTCTCTGGTTTATATGCAAGCATTCAATTTATCCACAAACACTCTCTTTGCATATCAATTACCGTATCTAATTTTCTTAAAAATCATACAAATTCATTTCCTCCACAGAAAATAAAAAATAAAATCCAGAGGAAAGAAATCATCATTTTTCCCACAAACCTCCAAACTAGAAAAAATTCTCTTTTAAGTCAAGTCAGACTAAGACTTGGAAATTCTCTATAATTGAATATGAAGATTCTAGGAACAAGACTAAGGTGGTTGAATTCATTTACGTTGGAAATATCTGACTTCATAAGCCAATGCCAAGAGAAAAATTCAATGTGAATAGACTAGTTTATACATTATATACTACTAAAGAAAATGAATATATTAATATAAAAATAGAAGGTATTAGAAAAGACTGTAGTGTATAGTTATATTATACAATGATGTAAAGAAAAAGTACTTAAAAGAAGATGAATATATTAATAAAAAGACAAAAAACAAAATAGTGACTACTGACTACATAACACTTTTGGCTGGGATGTGACTACTTATCAGGCAAGACATCAATCTTATCACATTTTTATCACAATAATAGCATTAACAAATAACAAGAGTAAGAAGGATTTTTATCACAATAATAGATTAACAAATAACAAGAGTAAAAAGGAAAAAAAGAACAGAGAACCAAACGAAAGCAGAGCAGAAAAATAAAAAGAACTGTTCGCAACAGAGCAGAAAAGCAAAAGAAGAAGAAGAAAAAGAAAGAGCAAGATCATACCTTGATTAGTTTCCATGGGGATTGTGCATTCCTCGCGTTGAAGAAGAAGAAGACCAATTGTCTAGCTCAGCAAAGCTGCTCAAACAGTAGTGACGGTAACAAATTGTTTTAAATTTTTAACCCAATGTTAGTAAACTGGGGTTAGCTGATAAAAACTGATTAAAGGCTGACTTGGCTAATTTTAACAGATGTCATTTAACTAATAGAATGGTAGACAAATGAGGTAGTTCACCAGGTAGACTGAATAATTTCTCAACTTGGAAGTGAGTTGGGTTACTGCCATGCCGTACTAGGCCAGGTTGTTCTTAGGAAAATGGACAAAAAAAGAGAGACATGAACCCTTTCATCAGACCCACCATCAATGCATGATTGCACATGCTTAGTCGGGCATCAAAATTAATCGAAGAATTTTAACACATGAAAAGAAATTTATAATAAAAGTGGAATAAGAAATGTTTAGTGTAAGTCTGATTTATATAACCATATATTTGAATTTAATTAAGAAATTTAAGATAATATATATATATATATATATATATATATTAGTTAATGTGGAGTCTCAATTTATAAGTATGGTAATATTGGCAATAACCATTCCAAAATTTATGCTTAGTTGAGTTATAAGTCTTTTAAGTCTAGATCTAACTAGGTTCAAGATCAAGTATGAAGACTACAAGAGTGCAAGCCTTAAAATGCTCAAGGCAAGTTGTCTTTGTAAGGGTTCGATTGGTTTCTCGTCCGGTAGCTTGATCCGTCAAAACACTTGTGTCAAAATCCTCCACAATTTCATAAAGAGAGAGTAGTTTTTACTTTTTACTTTTAGCTCCCATATTAATCGATAAGTCTAGTCAAGTAAAAACTTTATAAGACACACTTGACTCGGCTCAAAGAGAAAATAAACCTTGAATGGGCCAGTGGATCAATCTGCATTGCGTTTGTGTGAGCTTTAAAATGGGCCTCATTTGTATTGGGCCCAAACGGCCCAGTGGATCACGACAAATAAAAAAATTCCGGTGAATGGTGAAAGCAGAAGCCTCCGACGTCGTTTCAAGTAAAATGTTATGAATAGGAGTAAACTCTTGCCAGTCCCGGTCCCGGCAAGAAATGCGTTTAATTAAATTTCAATTTTCTGTTTACGAAAATTATTATTATTATGTAACCGAAAACATAAAAGAGGATAAAAAGAGAATTAGGGTTTTATCATATTTGAAAGCTTCCCCTTTCAATTTTTTGTTTCCCTCACAATTCACAACTCACAACTGGAAGTCTCCTTCTTCAATTGCCAAACAGGTACTTTTTTTTTTTTTTTTTAATTATAAAATTTAAATTAAATCGTATGGTTTATTTGAAAAAAAAATAATGAAAGTTAATTGGTTAAGATTTATGCATTTGCAATGTTCGTAGGAGATAATATGTTGTTTAGATTTATAGTTTGTTATAAGAAACGAAGAAACAAGAGGTAGGAAGAAATTCAGACAAGTTAGTTTTAGTTTTAGTTTTTGTTTGCAGTTGCAGCATTGCATTGCTTTGCTTGTGTCAAATATGTAAATAATGACTCTTAACTTTCTTAGAAGCGGAGATGAGTGATACCAAGGAGAATGAGAATGAGAATGAGAATGAGGAGAGTGATCAAGAACACGTGGCAGTGGCTTCGGATGAACATGAACCCCACCAGCCTGACTCTCAAAATGGGAATAAGATTATGGAATCTCTGTCCAATCCAGACCTACCAACTCATGATTCTCCTCCCTCCCAACTCCCTTTAACTAATCAACAAGATTTAGTCAAGCCCGAACCCGATACTCAACCTGCTTCTGATGTCAAGACAGAAGACCATGACTTGCTTCAGAAGACTAATTCAGATGCTCATCACAACAACAACAACAACATTGCTTCAGAACCACCTATTGCACTTGCCAAAACTGAACCTTCTCAAGTAGTACCTGATACCAAAATTGCTACCAATTCTCACACCCTACCTACAACTACAACTCATAATGAACCATGTGCTCAACCTTCTCACATAAAATCTCATTTTCACAATGGGAGAGAATTCGATGTTAAGGTGAATGCAAAATATCTTACTACACCTGTAGATAATGGGAACTCAAATGCAAAGCACTCCTTTCTTTTGGATGATGACCCTATGTCTCAAGGTACCGAATCCGGAACAGAAGAAGAGCAATCGGCTTTCATGAAGGAGCTTGAAATTTTCTTTAGAGAGAGAAGCATGGAATTCAAACCTCCCAAGTTTTATGGGGAGGGTCTGAATTGCCTTAAGTAAGTTTTCCTCGTCATTTACATTCATATTGTTTTCTTCATATATTGTATATATGTGGGAACACTTTTTTTAGTTTGGACTAATGCATATCAACTTCTTATTGGTACAAGGTTGTGGAGAGCTGTGACTAGATTGGGTGGCTATGATAAGGTATACTTTGTTCCCACAAACATATTTGTTCAAATGAAGTTACCATTTTCACATGCATTATTCGTTTAGTGCTTTAATTTGAATTACCGTTGTTTTTTGGTTGGTGAAGTGAATCATGCTGCAGCAATTGGTAATGCCAACCTACTAGTAATTTTGGAAATGGTTTTTTTTCTTGAACTTATTGGTGTCAAAGAGTAGCTTGGATTGATGGATGTATTAGCAGTTCTTTTGATATCGAGAAGTACAGTCATAGCATTGGGAATGAAAGCATTTCATATATGATAATTATGTTCTGGTGATGATGTTTTCTGGATGCAAATTGTTACAGGACCTATTTTGGAAAACTTCTCTGAGCCTCCTTGCTATATGCATCCTTAACATTAGCATGCTTTAGATACTTTTATTCCTGATTACTTGGCCAACATGTGGCAGACATATACTGTCACTTTTGGATTCTTTGTAACTAAACCATAGTATAATGGATTACGTACAATATCATAATGCAGAGGACATTTACAGAAATATGTGAACTGAGATATAATGATGCTCTAAAAATGGTACAGTCATGATAATATGTTTTTATTTTTGTCAATTCCTAAGCAATTACTTTTTTGATGTGTAGTTTGCATTTTTAGTGTGTGTCTGTGTTGGGTGCTTCCAAGTATTAATCTATTAGAGAAGAGTTAAACTTGTCATGATTTGGAAATTACCTTGGTTTGGTCAAACTCTACTTGCATCGAGTTTCTAGGCCAATAATGGATAATTGGAAATAGTGCATCCACCATTCTTGAACATTTGTCTTAGTTTTGCCTTATTATTTGCATAATTTATATGCTCTTTGTCTCTCCTTTTTGGGCAAGTAATATATTATAAAGGGCGCCATTTGGGGGTACAACGCATTAACTCAGGGAGTATGCAAAGGGGCACCATAAAAAAAAATGGAAAGAAAGTGAAGAAAAAGAACAAATTAAACTATGAGGTTCAATGTAATCTAAAAAAGACAATGGAAGCTGCAATTGGAGGATGAAATGAGGTCCAATGATACAAAAATTTAAGTTAGGGTTTGTTTCTTGGTATAATCAGATGCCTATTGAATTATGTGCTATGAATTAATTTTCCAGACTGCTATTGAATTATGAGCCATTGTTACAGTTTTTTAGAATCATTCTTTTGGTTGTTGTTGACAATTGTACATAATTGTCTTCTCTCTATGGTTAGGTGACTTCCTGTAAGTTGTGGCGGCAAGTGGGAGAGTCTTTCAAACCCCCAAAGTAAGAAAAAATACATTTGTTCTTATTTATCAATATTGTTATTATCTACCATACATGAACTCCATTACTTACACATATGAGATAACAGCTTTTGTGTTTTTATTTTTTTATTTTTTTAACATTTTCCTGTTCTTAACAGTGTAGATATGATTTCAAACTTTCTCTTAATGTCAGAGATTAATTATTTGTAATATTTCTAGGCTATTTTCTGTACATTCTCATGAACACGATTTAATCTTTTTTCAATAAAATACCTTTACTTATATATATAAAAAAAAAAGTGTAGATATTTTCTGCTTGTATAAAGTATCCATAAATAGTCTTAATTCTCTAATCTATGAACTGTTAGGACATCTGAATCATTTATTTTCTCATGTGTTATGTTATGTGACAGTCCCTATCAAAAGGATTGTGTAAAGGCCAATAGTCTTGTAGCTCAACTGGCACCTTCGGGTGTTTCCAACGGCCATCCAGGGTTCAAATCTCAATCCCCCAACTGTTGAATTATCAAAAGGATTGTATAAAGCAAAAAATGAAAATAAAAATTAGTGAAAACAAGAGATCACCTTTGGAGGCATGTTATTCAAGAGAAATATGGGGTTTCTTAGGACTAGTGGATGACAAACTTGGTGAGGAAGCCTCATGATTGTAGTGTTTGGAAAAGTATTAGGTCTGGTTAGAGAGGCTTTTATGGGTTTGTCAAGTTTGCGGCAAAGATGGTAGGAGCATTTGATTTTGGCATGTTGTGTGATGTGAAGTGGCATCAAGAGAATCATTTCCTGATTTGTTCCTAATAGCTGTGGATAAGGAATAGGGAAGATTGGTTAATTCTTATGTGGAGAAGTCAGAAGACAGAGGTTTTTGTTCTTGAAATCATAGGTTTGTTAGAGCTTTTCAAGGCTTGGAATTAGAGTCATTCAATTGTTTCATGGGCGTACTATATTCTAATATTCCAGTGGGTGATGGGGCTGATAGATTGTTTGGAAGCCTAACCAAATGGTATATTTGATGTCCAATCTTTTTTTTTGATAAATAATAATTTCATTGAAAACGAAGAGAAACAATACAAGTACACAGGCAGTGAACCTGATTGAAAGAAAAAACAGCAAAACTAGAGACAAACTGAACAATAATCAATCATATCAGACAAAGAGCATGATGAATCTAAGTGAGAAGCCTTTGACCACTCAAGGAGGGTGAGCAGAAATTTGAATTTTCTTGGAGGATTAGATAATATGTAATTTCCTTGGAAGTGGTGTAATAAAATTTCTAAGAATTTTTTTTTTGGGGGGTTCTGGATGGTTGCGTTGGGAAAATTTTAAATTTTGGATAATATTATCAAAGAAATGTCACCCTAGTGAACTTTGTGGTATGCGTAATTCTTATGAGAAAATAGTTGATCGTCTACTACTTCATTGCTCAATTTGCTCATAAGTTGTGGTTTGTTTTTTTCGCTTTATTTGGAGTTCTTTACATGATGCGTATGAAGGTAATTTATGTGTATTCTTGGTTGGAAAGTATTGTTTGGGAGACATAAGAGTAGGTTGGTGTGGATTGCAACTCCTTTTTGTTAGTGTCAATTATTTGGAAAGAAAGGAATAATTGGGCTTTCAATGGAGTTGATCATTCTATTCTTGAGCTTAAAAATCTATTTTGAGAACTTTGTATGACTGGATGTCAGCTTTTTTATTTTATATATAATAAATTTTCATTTGTAATTTTTAAGTGTACTGTTTGTACGCTTCTTTTATTTAGTCCATCATAGTATGTCTTTTTGAGAGGGAGAGAGAGAGAGAGAGAGAGAGAGAGTGTACCTATCAAAAAAGAGAGAGAGAGAGAGTGAGAGTCTTTGTCTAGATCTTAATTAATTTGAAAAGTAGAAGTACATTCCCATAAGTAAATTTTGGATTTCTTTTCCCCTTTTTCTTGGGGTGAGGGTTGGAATGGCCTTATACTCTTTTTAGATATGGTTACTAATCTCTCTCTCTCTCTCTCTCTCTCTCTCTCTCTCTCTCTCTATTCCTTTTACAGGACATGTACTACAGTTTCGTGGACATTCCGAGGTTTTTATGAGAAGGTAATTTCAGATTGATATTTTTATTTTTTTGTTACTTTTGGCAATTTATTATATGTATTTTTATGTTGGTCATGACATCTACTTGTGTATGTAATGTATTTGCAAGCTTGTTCATATTTTAAGATCATAGGATCTGTATTCTTTCACTTGTCAACTCCGACAAAATTATGAGTTTGTGGAACGTCATGTCATCTTTTATTTGTCCAGAATGACATTTCTCATCCCTTTCATATGTGTGCATGCCTGTGTATACGTGATTTAGTACCTCTCCTTCACATGGTTGATTGGATGGAATCATACCTATAAAAAAAATGGTTGATTGAATGGAATTATGAAATAATTATTTGAGGTTCAAGCTGTTCATTGTCTGTGGCGGTGGTAGTGGATGCTGGTGGATTGCTCTACATTCCTTGGCTTAAATGGCAGTGTTAAGTGTCCCCAGCTTCGTTAGATACATAGTATTTTCTATAGGTCTGTCTAACTAATATCTTTTATGTGTTATGCATATAGATGCAACATGGGTTATATGTATAGCAAGCGACAGTACTTTATTGGTTCCATACTATGTGCTATTATGGTTCTTATTGGACGTTGGATTAAAAAACATGGGATTGTCCCCTTAGTGTTCTTTGTAAAATTTTGTTTTAATGCAATTTACTTGTTAAAAAAAAGGGATTGTGATAATTTGATAACCGACCAAATTACCTGCTTTGAATTTGCCCATTCTTTTCTTGAAGGCCTGAACAATGTCTTCCCATCTTTCTCAAAATTCATGGTTAATTAAAATTTATGCTTGTCTGTGGGGAGAAGTACTTCTATTGGGCCTTGGTTTAATACCTTTTTAGCTTTTTCTTTGTTTGTGGTTGCTCTTAGTCTACCGTGAGGTCATTTTATAAGCCCACCTTTTCAAGTGCACCTGTTTATGGTTCGTGCCAGTTTACTTCACTATTTTTATTTTTTATTATATCATGGTCTATTCTTGTTATTGTTAAATAACTTGTTTATCACTGTTTTGTGTTAATCAGGCACTCCTTGATTATGAAAGGCATAAAGCACATGGTGGTGAGCTTAATGTACCCATTGCTTCTCACTCAGAGCCTTTAAATATTGAAAATCCGGTAGGTATCAAAAATTTGTTTTGGACTTTGCGGTTGGATGTAGTGCACAACTAAAACAAAGTGGTGGTCCCACATGTTCCACTTTAATCACATGGTTTATGCCACTTTCAATATTAAACCGGTTCTGATTGTAGGAGAGAAGAATTATATGTATCATTCCAGGTGCATGGAAATCTGTTTACCCAATGTATTGTCACATGTCATGCTCAAGAGTTGTACTGTAATACATGTAATAGAGTTGCTGAGGGGTTAGTTTTTGAAGTGGTAGTTTATGCCGGTTTTAGTCCCGGACATGCCTTTAACTAACATAACACACTTTATTATACTATGGACTAAATTTTGGAGAATTTGGTGGCTTCAGTGAATTCTCAGGCAGACTGCGGACCACTTTCAACATAGACTAATTGGTAGTAAAATCAAATACTTCTGACTCAGGATACTAGAATCTGAATGAAAACCCTGCATCTGGAAAATCCTGCAAACTTAATTAGGCATGTTTCTAGCAGCCTAAAACTTAAAACTTAAAACTTATCCTAAATTAATATTTTGATTCGAATCTCCAAATCTAATACCCATGTCTGTTCTGACCTTTGGCCACTGAAACCTAAGAAGATATTAGCCTAAAATTCCTCTGCTGCTGCCATCCTAGGTCAACTTCATATAATACATATCAGGCTTATATTATTAATGTGCTTTCTTTGACTTATTTTACAACAATAATTTGTTCATCAAGCAATGTCTTTAAAAGTTAAAGCCGTTATTTGATCGATTAAATTATCTCAGATTTTCTTTTACTTCACTTGATCACAATAGATGTGTAAACAGTAGGGCCTCTCTCAATTAGTACTGTCCATACAATATTCATGTGATCGTGGTCAAACAGGCTTCAGGATCGGGTAGAGCACGCAGGGATGCTGCAGCACGTGCTATGCAGGGTTGGCACTCACAACGTCTTCTTGGAAATGGTGAAGTTAGTGACCCTATTATCAAGGTCTGGTGAATGTTAAATCATTTGCATTCATTTTTCCTATATCTCACATTGTTATGTGTACAAGTATTATTATGATAACAATATGATGGAATTGTATCATACAGGATAAGAATTCTATTTCTATGCAAAAGCGTGAAAAGCAGCTTAAGAGCATTGGTATGGCCCCTCATCTGTGATCTCATCTATAAAAGTGTGACAGATTGCGGACAGCTTCTCAGTTTGGATTTTTGTGTATTGCCCTCAGGTTTACTTAAACGTAAGAAACCATCTTATATGGAACATACAGTCAAAGCTGCTCATACCAAAGCATCTAAACCACAGTTAAGATTCTTGTTGCAGTAAAACTTCTTATATGTTGATGATTTATCAGTGTGAAAAGTGATGCCATGATCAGAACTGTAACAATGGCATTGGGTTAATATCTTTACTAGGCTTTTGTGTGTGTATGTGGCTAGATTGGACACACAGGTGGTTGATATTGGGGCTCCGGCTGATTGGGTGAAGATCAATGTGCAGAAAACTGTAAGTTTTGCATCACACATTTAAATATTTATTCAGGGGCAATATGCATTTCCAGTATCTTTAACTCATTAGAGTGAAATTTTGTGTACAGAAAGATTGTTTTGAGGTCTATGCTTTAGTTCCGGGCCTTCTCAGAGAGGAGGTAAGTATTCTTACTCTGTGACTGTATTCTTTTTCTTTCTTTTTTTCTTTTTCTTTTCCCCTTCTCATCTGCTACATATAATCCATACAAGTGTCCTTTGAATTGTGGAGTTGGTGGGCAATTATTATTTGGCAGCTGCTTAACTATGTGTGGGACATCTCTACATGCATAGGCAATTGGTGTGTGATTGTTTGATACTGGATGCCTGTTTCATTGTACTACCTTTTTCTTTATGGTGGCAGTGAGGGAATCAGCCCACATTACCATGTACAACCACAGGGAGTAGAAGAATGAGTTTTCTGGATCCTATGGCAGGATCAGCAAAACATGGATAGGCCCACGGGCTAGTTTGTGGTGTCCTCCATTTAGCTATTCAAAAAACAAAGCCATTTTTTTTTTCTTTCTTTTTTCACTTTTTAACTTCACATTTGTTTCATGAAATGTGTGATGAAAGAAGATGCCAGCTAGCCTGCTGGTGATCTTTGGTCTAGGTTGTGGGCTTATGTATGTAAGGTAGGGTATTGCCACTGTGTCCTTGGTCTACTTCTGAATGAAAATGAAAACCAAAAATATATGGTGTAGAAGAAGAAGAAGACTTGTTAAAATGTAATCACTGCAGCTGAAATTTTATTATATTCATCATCTTATGCTTATTAGTAGGTTGTAGCATAGAAAAGGTGTGGCATCAGCTATAAAGCTAGCATTAATCCAACTTGGTATTTTGTACAGTATATATACTAATGACAAGGTTTGCATTCCACCAATAGAATTTATTACCCTGTTCTCTGGCAATCTCAGGTGCGTGTTCAATCAGATCCTGCAGGCCGCCTTGTTATAAGTGGTGAACCCGAGCATCCCGATAATCCGTGGGGTGTCACACCCTTCAAAAAGGTGTGCATTATGTTTTCTCTCTTATGGAGAACTGAAAAAAATAAGAGTCTACTTGGTTTGGATTTTTTGTATGGATTGATTAAGTCTTTAAAATTGATTAAACTTTTTATTTAATCTCAAAATAGTATTTGGTTACCCAAGGATAAAATAGTGTTTGGTTACCCAATCCTATCCTTGGGTAACCAAACACTATTTTGAGATTAAATAAAAAGTTTAATCAATTTTAAACTCAAATCTTTAAAATCACAACCATACAGGATAATTGGTTCAAAAACACTCATCCAAAATAAATAGGCAATAAAATTGTAGGCATGGTGTTTTATCCTGCATCAGTTCTCAGCAGATTGCTTGTGTTTTATTCAGGTTTCACTTGGTTTTGTAATACTATATTGCGAAGAAAACCTTGTGTTTAATCATCATTTTAATAAGTTATCCTACACACTGGGATTTGCTTTCCTTTTACCAGGTTGTCAGCTTACCTTCAAGAATTGACCCACATCAGACATCAGCTGTGGTTACCCTGCATGGACAGTTGTTTGTTCGTGTCCCGTTTGAGCTGTCAGAATAGTGGTGTTTCAGGCTGCGTTACACCCATCCCCATTAGTTAAGTAATTGTAAATGGGTGGA
The DNA here is from genome assembly GCA_907173295.1 of Fagus sylvatica. NCBI lineage: Eukaryota > Viridiplantae > Streptophyta > Magnoliopsida > Fagales > Fagaceae > Fagus > Fagus sylvatica. The sequence goes on from OU015768.1 coordinate 690,384, forward strand.
TGGGTGTGAAGCCATTTAGTGGAATCTTTAACTCTCAACCCAAAGCATAAATGCCAAGTTTTCGTATATCCTCTTGTTAAGTCCAATGGCTGAACTTGTGTATTTGAGTTTTAATGTATTGGTACAGTTTGACAATGATGATTTTATTTTATTTATTTTACTTCTCTTGGGTGGGTGGGTGAATGGGTGTTGAGGGACAGCGTTATGTTTTTTAGGTAGGTAGGTTGCACCCAGATCTCCGGCATTGTCTAATAGCTGCTTTTAGAGCCTAAAGGCCAATGCACCTGCTCTTACTGTCGGTCCCTTGGGTTTTGGTTTATATTATAGTTGTCTTGTGACTTGAATTCCTTAGAAGGTCTGTTGACTTCTATGTTATTTCACCTTTTAAGTTCTGATACACTTATGGATTCTAGTAGATACATAGACAGGAGTTCTGGCAGAGAATTCCATACATATAGACATGAACAGATTGATGATGTGCTTTGATTCTTCAAGTTCTTTCAGCTGCAGGTGACTGTTAAAAAGTTATAAGGCTGTCAGATATATTGGTTCATTTGAATTGTTTCATCCAATGTATTCATCCCCATCTTCCCTCTCTTTTCTCCTCTTCTCAACTGTTCAAAAAGGTCTTGCTGCGCTCTTAATTGCCAGATTTTGAGCAGATGCAGAAGTGAACAAACTTTTTGGTTGATGTATGTATAACTATAAGACCAAATAATATAATGTTTGGCATCATGGAAGTGGAGCTTGTGGTATCTTCTTATCTACCAGTCTTTATAACTCTTGTCATCTTTCTGCCGCTGTATACTCTGCAAAACAACCTGATTTATAGATATATTACTACACTATGGGTTATTTAGGTATCAGAAGATGAAAGTAATGTCAAAATTTGAATTCTCAAGGTGTATCGCATGAATGCAACCAATTTCTTACAACATATGGAATCCACAAGTGTATGGATCCTCTCGGTTAAGATAATTCTCCCTGATTCTCTGGCTGTACATAGCTCCTTTTATGATTAGTGATAATCGGATCAACAATGCTTTGGATTCAATTAGAACTCAAAAAAATGGGATAAGACAAGGAGAATTAATTTGCAGAAAGAATGATTAACAAGGCCTTGCAGATTGCAGATGCCAAAAACTGGCTTCAATAACTTACCAGGAGCAAGACCAGCCCTATTCCTATTGGCTGGCGAGTATGCCTGGGCCCATAAAGATCTGTCTGTAGGCTTGTATACACAGGGTAAAAAGCAATCATGAGCTGTGGGCCTGTGTCTGGCTCAAAGGACTTGTCGTGAGAGAGATTGCAAGCAAAGCAGCTTTAGTCACCAGCTTCAAGCCTTCAACAGAAGTAGAGTTTGAAGAGGCACTTCATTGTACAGTCAGTTGCCTGATGCTCCTCTCTAGAAGCTGGATGAATAGACCCCTATAATGATGCAGTGCATCATAAGAATTATATTTACTGACTAGTCAATAACAATTAACAACCCTTCTAGTTGCTTTACTGACTAGTCACAGAATTCGATTCTTTTCCCGTTTCGCGCAATCACTCAACTAAACTGGCTGTTAGCATTTACCTTGTTTGCAAATTATATTTATATAGATATATAAGTGTTGGAGTCAGCCAAGAGATGCCCATTATTATAGTATCAAAACAAACATGTCCAGAAATCAAGAATGTCCAATTTATACTTAAACAAATCAAGGTTACTTATAGGCAGCATATATCTAATCTAATTTTTTCACACTTGCTGATACTGATACAGAGGTGAAAAATCATCTGCCTTCCACGTGTGAAACCGCGCATAAGGTTGAAACAGATATTCTCGATTACCAACAAATCTTAGATTGGGTAGTTGATGACCAACGTCGCTGACCTAAGAGATGCCTTTGTCCTTGTGTTGAATTTTCCTAACTTTTATTTTGAGTACATTTTAATTCTAATCACGTTTCCGTTGGTATGTATGTGTATGTATGTATAAAAGCAAACAATGTTTTTCTCTAATAGAATACAGAAAAGAAAAAAGCAACCATCACGGTCATACAGAAAAAGCAAGCATTGATATTTGATATCACAAGTCAAAAAACTGTTCATTAGAGTAATTAATTAATTAAACATGCTTACCTACTACTAGTACTACTTGTCTAATATAATACAAAAGAAGCGCTCTTTGTTTGGTCCCCCAAATGAATTAATTTAGTCTTGGATGCCAATTTAGTCACCTAATTTGAAGAGAGAAAACGCCCATTTTCTTTTTCCTCTGTCCCCCACGCGACCCTACATTCCAGTTATTCCAAAACTATATACTATTTTAATTTACAATCCGAGCCTATGAATGATGTAAATTCCACCCAAGACCGTCCAAAGTCTAAAAGAAACACTCCAAAGTCCAAAGAGGCACAAGTTTCCAAGTTCCTTCCCTCCAAAAAGTCATCCTTCAACTTGTTCCATTTATAAATTATAAGCCCACAACAGCAACAACAGAGATTGCCTTTCAAAGTGTTGGCTTTGCTCTTAAAAAAACATGGCTTATATGAGCTACAACATGGTGTTGGGCAACGCCAGGAGATGCAATGGAATCAGAGGTTTCAGGCTAAACCCCAGAAGATTTTCAGTTCAGCGATTACGTGCAAGGTTCATTTCTTTGTTCAAGCTCTTAGATATATGTAGATCTTCTTATGGGCAAGCTCTAAAATCGCTAAAGAAAGGGTTTGGCAGAAGAAGAAGAAGAAGTAACATCAAGAGGAATAACAGTACCTCCACCAGCACCAGGTCTTTAGTTAACAAGAACATGGTTCAAGCTGACTGTAGGTTGAGATCGTTTGGGAGGTCCAATTCTTTCTATGCCGAAGCTATTGCTGATTGCTTGGAGTTTATCAAGCGCTCTTCACTTTCTGTGGATCAAAACCGAGTCATCCAAAGATAGGAAGGAAGGAGTTTCAATTTATCATCCATTACATATTTTATATTCGTTTGTCTTCATCGGTTGTGCTTTGAAGCTGTCTATATAAATATATCTCCCTCCTCTCCTCTCCTCTCCTCTCCTCTCCTCTGTGTATATTTCTAAGTTATATAATTTCATCCCCAGTTTCGGAAATTCCATCCATGCCTAATCTGTACAAAAAGGATTGAGAAATATGAGCAGTACTAGTCCCTCGATCCTCCTTATTTTTTTTCTTGGGGAACTTTTTGTAGTATTATTTTATTTGTTGTTACTTTGGCAGTCTTGAGAAAGTTCTTGGTTGGTATGAATGAAGATTCTAAATTTGATATGACCACCTAATACATCTGCCACCTTTCGGCTAAACAATATAAAAAGAATGGCTGATTTTATCTATTTTTAGTGCGAGTTGTTGTGATTAAAAGAAAAAGAAGAAACGGAAATTTTCAGTCAAAGCTAAAATTGGACAATCATCATATGAAATATACTAAAAGTAAGATTTGCATATTTTAATGGTGCCTACTGCCAAGTAAATGCTCTTTCTCTCGCTCTCTCTCTCTCTCTTTTAAGTTTTAATGCACGATGTTGGTGAAATTGAACACAAAACACAGTCTTTATCATACGCCACTCAAACTGTGCTGTCTCCTCATTTGAGTCCTCTTCATTGTTTGGAGGTTGGAGCTTTGCTTGATAGTTCCGCGAGGCCTCCCTAAATTCAATGAGTGAAGCTTTGTACCAGATCACAGGTCTTGTTGTGGATGGGAAGCTTCTTTGATCTTTTTTGTGATACTGTTCGGCATCATGTATGACGGAAATTTCTGTCATGGGACCGTATGATAGTGCTTCTTTCACACCGTGAGCGTCTTTTTATGTAAGTCCTATAATTAACTAATTATTTAGTATTTTAAGAGTACAATAAATATTTACTCACTCCTCTTACAAAAATGGTAGATCACTAATTGAATTTATGATGAGATTCATTATTCATATAAGATAAAGGAATACACATTTATTGTATTCCGTGAATATTCAATAATTACGTGAACTATTACCAAGTACCTTGTCCTCTTTAACCAGAATGACCCCTCCCAACTCAAACGGTCTCTCCAAAGGCTAGCATCCACCTTTGCAGAGATGAAGGAAGAAGAATTAAATATGCTTCTTCAAAAGAACATTCACCATAGGGCGCGCACACACTTGTATGAATGTCATGAATTCCTAGGTTGCTGTATAAGCAGAGTTCCGAAGAGATTGAGGTTGAAGCTTTGAGGTAATACTAATATGATAATATCAGGATGCCTATCATTTGGTTAATAGTAGAGGGCAATACCACTTACAGCAACCGTTCGAGTGCAAACTGTAACTGGCATTGGAAGTTTGGAACTTAATGTCGAAGTAAGATTCCTTTACTTTTGGTTATTGGGCTACACATTCAAAACCTCATGAAAGAAACGCATAGCAAGTAGCAACCCATGTCATTGGGTCAGGGATATTTGTTTACAGGAAAAAAAAAAAAAAATCATAATAACTAGAATTGTAAAGGCTAGTCACGGTTATTCATGATTCCAAACATGGACCGCTTGCGATTGGTTTATCACAAACAACACAGACATCTCCCACCCTGCCAAATTGCCAATTGCATATCTATAATCATAAAGATAAGAAGATACATCAAACTCAGTCATCAACAATAACAATTTTATAGTTCATGAAAAAAGAAAAAAAGAAAAAAAGATTTTCTCTTCTCCCTACAAAAAGAAAATGATTTTAAATGACAATAATGTCATAGACTAAAAGGTGCATCTACTTTGTCCTAGAAATATAAGAATCAACATTGCAATTTATACTCTGAGCCAAAAAAAGAAGCAATTTTTGCATAATTTGGTATTATCTCAGAAGATTCTCCCTGTTTGTAGATCAAAAAGCCTTCAGCTACTTCATATTACATAAATGGGATAAACTAGATTATACATACCCTAATCCTCTAACGTCCTTCTAGGCATAAACTCACAAAAAGAAAAAGAAAAAGGGATTGACCAAAATGAATAATTTATAATCCTCCTATCAACGATCAACCAAAGCAACCATGTAAATGGCATGGTAAATACTGCTCAGCCATCAGAATACCAAATAAAGGTCGAATGATATAGGATTCTGAAAGATATCTGAAGTGCAAATTTTGTATCAAAATTGAGATGAAAGGGAAAGATTTGTGCCACCACCCACCTACAAATCAGCGAAAAAACTGTCTGAACTGCTAAAATCAGTTCCTTTACTTGCAATTTTTCTCTTGGTACCTGAAACATTAAAACATTTAAAATCAAATACACACACATATGCTCTCTGATAAGACAGCCACTGTGATTCCATTAATAAATAGTTGACCTGTGATATTCTTTCAAATAGACAAGCTAGTAGTATGATCATATGATAAACTTGGTCAATTCAGGATCAATTATAGTGTTAATCATCTAAACAAGCATTAAAAAAAGTAGAGAGCCATTCAGAAAAAGTACAGCAAGGTAAATTACAATAACCTGGAATCCAAATTTTAAAGCATGTGTTGGTTACAATCTCTATTTGATGCAAACCTAATTCTACAGAAACTAAATTTGCATAAACCCCTGAGAGAAAACTCAATTCGGGGTGATTCTTTGATTTCAAATATCCATATTCTCAAAAGTGGTTCACTGGGTTATATATATCCCACAACTTGACAACCATTTAACAGAATCTAATAACAAACTCTATAACAACCTGCCACCTCACTATAGAGTGTTACAAATATCTAAATGATAATAAAATGCTTAAAACAAATACATAATAAGCTATAAACCGAAATTGATTCCTTTTGTGATAATTCTGCTTGCATCACTATTGCTTAATCAAATGCTAATTCCCAGTGACTGGCTGTACTTTGGTTTGCTCTTTTAAAGCAGTCACAAATGCATATGTAATAGGTAACCCTAAGCACCATATCTCAATGTAAGAACACCTGAGATGGCTAGATAAATTTAACCAGCGCCAGAAACTGAGCTGGTTTGAAACATATCTTCAAATGAATTAGTTTAAAAGTGTTCCAATTAAAAGGTAATAGAGGATCATCAAAGCAACATATGTAATAGATGTGTTGCTCATCCAGTAATATTTTTTACACCCCAATCACTCAATAGATAAAAGAAATCAGATCTATTTGATCACATACAATTCTGCAAAAGACCAGGTATACCTTTGTTTATCTTTGGAGAATTAATTTCGGCATCCATCTCATCACTATCACTGTCTGCCGTGGCAGCTTGACTTGTTATAGTTTTTCCAGATCCTTCCAATAAATCATCTAAATCCCATAGCTGAATGAAAGAAATGAAGAGAGTTGATATGATGCTCATGATACAAAGAAGATAGTGCAACATCTTTCAATAAATATTTATTTATTTATTTTTATGTTAAAAAAGCTAGAAGTGTGCAATAAAATGTTGCAAAGATTACTTTTATAAAAAAAACAAATTATATAAAATAATACAAAAAAACTGCACAGTACATGACAAATGAACCACAAGGGCAGACCACAGGTAATACATACAACCATATGAAACATCCAACACTAATTATATTTACCAAATTCTCTACAGAGGTTTTACACCATCACATAGACATATCATGTGTGTGTATGTGTGAGAGAGAGAGATCCACACCTTCAACATCTGATCATGTGCTATACTGCCAAGAAACTTTCTGTTGTGGGAAAATGCTACAAGACCAATCAAAACATATGTTAAAAAACTTGGTATAGTGATCAACAGCCATTACTTCAATGTGAGAATAATCAGGATTAAGGAGAGGGCCAGGCAATCATACCGCCACAACAACAATGACACAATTGACAACGTACAAACACAAACACACACACACACACGCATACAAACAAAACAAAAAATAGACGTTCAATGGTTCAGCATACCAACATAACTTCACACTTCAATAGGCAGTAGATACACCACCATGAAATTGTCAGCATTAGACACATTCCCATTATTGATAGGTCCACTACCAGAAACTATTAGGTGAGATTTTGAGTATGGAAGATAAACAGAACCACAAATTCTGTTAACTACTTCTGCAGATAAATATAGATAATATTGAATATTTCACAAGAGAAAAGAAGCATATATCACCAAGGCTAGTATCTCACAAGAAAAAAGAAGCATATATATTACCAAGGCGCTCAACAGGATACTCTGAGTGCTCCGCAATTGGTTGAATGATTCTATTAGGTAATATGCCTACAAGGCTAAACAAAAAGTACATGAAAGTATTAGAGATGGCGTCAAACAATTGAATACAAACAGGGTGAATGGGATAATTCTACTTATACCACACAACTCCTCACCTGATGAGTCCATTCTCAGATCCGGTAATGATCCTATCTTCATCAAGCTGAAAAAATGAGTTTAAAATGTTTTGATTAAGAACAATCCTTAATAACTTGAAAGACAACAAATGCTACGATAGTTATGACACCTACTCACCTTCAACAATGCATCAACTGAATTTGGAGAAAGATCAACAAAGCGATCACTGGAAATCAGAGTCATCCAGCAAATAGGTTAATAGTTAACACACACACACACACACACACACTGAGAGAAAGAGAGAGTTTTCCTATTTTTCATTTGATTTGTGAAACATGTTCAATATAATATACCTGCAATCCTTGAAACACCCCCACGAATACAGTAACAGAGTTCCAGTTTGTGATCCGCAAACGACTTTCTGACCATTCTGACCACCAAAAAAAATCACAATATGCATTGAGCATATGTATTAGCACAATCAGTGGCTTTGAATCATCCCACTAAAATCATCTGGTTTGTAAAGAAAGGGAAACAAGGTGATAGAGGAAAATATGACAATACGCAGTGAGCATATGTCCAACAAAATAATGTTACTCGAGGATCAAATATCTTATAAGGGAAAGATGTTGAGTATTCTGTATATGTTGGCAGCAAATAATAGATGAAAGAGAGAATAAATGGTACCTTCATGAGAACAACAGAGAGCAACTCATCTTCAGAAAACTCAGACTGAGCTTGGACCTGTAATAAGAACATAGAAGATGTCATTTTTGAATTGTAAGCATTATGTGTAGAACAATTTGCTAACAGAAATAGCATTTATTTAAATAATAGTGGAGTTAAAAATAAAAGCTTACAGTATTCCTTCGAAGATTGCAAACAGAGAGAGTCCCATCTCCACTTGAGATTGCAAAAGAGAGAAGAATGAGATGAAAGATGAGAAAGTGTAAGAGAGTATAATTAAAGAAATGGGAATGTACCTAGTTGCCAAGAGTTTCATGGAGTCAGAAGAAAACGTCATATCTGAAACGTAATCTTGATGAGCAGGAAAAGTATTGCAGCAAGAACGTTGTCTGGTATCCCACACCTTTATACAACCTTGATCATCACCGGAGGCAATGGTTGTCTCGCTCACGTTTATCAATCTATTGATTGCATCACTGCAATTAAACCATGCATTATAATCAACTTTTTATTTAAACACAAAGGAAACAGAGAATAGAGGTGAAGGCAGTCCCTCTCACCCGTGGGCATCTTCAAGACGAGCAATCGCTGATCCAGTTTCCACATCTGTGGCCAGAATTGAGCGGTCCGGAGAACACGTCACAATTGCTAACAACAAACATTGATTATTACTATGATGCTCTACCCAGCCTCTAGCCTCTAGGGGAAAACAAAAATATGCAATAAATTAATAATACCACGCCCTCCTTCGATGAATCTAACAGCTCTGCAAGACTCAGTGCTGTGTGCATGAACTTCCAACACCCTTTGTGGTACCTGTAAGGAGTTGGCATCAGCATCACTACTATAACGGTAAACGTGAAGGTCGCCGTTGATGAGTCCAGCGCCAACCAGCTCTGTCGAAGGATGGAAATCTAAGTCAAAAGCAAGTCTTCCCAAATTTATCTCCATTTCGAACCTAAACTCCGCCGCTTCACCTGAGGTTTAAGAAGCAGCTCAACTTTAGGGCTATTTAGTATTTACCCGGGCCTCAGCTTTCACTCTTACCTATTGGGTCGGGCCGGGTCAAAATCCAACACAGGTTCGTTGGGCCTCTTCCCTACTTCTATTCTATTTCTATGTGTCGGTATGGGTTTGAAACAACATTTTAGGCACCTAAAAAAGGCCTAACACTTTATATATTTGGTTAATGCACTATATACTATATATTGCCTCCACTAGGCCTAGGCCTTGTTCTCCACTCTACATGTTGACTTATGACTTCTGAATCAAGAATTCATTGTTGGGTAAAAATGTTGTAGTAGCTAATACTCGCCAATCTGGAATGCTTTGTGTGCTGGTAGTAAAAGAATTCCCGACACATTTACTGAAGATGGCCCGTAGAGTTGAAGGATTTTGGATCAATAGCTAGCTAGCTGTGGTGGACTTCAATTGGCAGAGACCATTAAGTGGAAAAAACATTGTGGGACGAGTGGTTATAACTTATGATACATGCTTCTCAAGATCAGTTAATGCATTTTTAGTCATTTCTACTGGTGCAATTTGTATATTAAATTTAAAAGGAAGAGAAGAGCTCACAGCAGAGAAGGCTGTAAAATATATACAACAAGAGATGCATGCAATTTTCCAAATGTAGGATTACCGGATATCTACATTTTCATCGAAATCATTTAATAACTTGTACTCATTTCAATTTATACGTATTGTAAAGGAAATTAGTTTTACCACAAAAGTAATATGTTCACTTTTATATTAATTTTGAGGATGCAATTTTATATGTTCAGTGACAGTAGCCAAGTTTTCCTGGTTTAATGGTGTGAGTCATGTGACCATGACCATGTTCACTTTTCCCGTTGCAATACATCTCTTTGCTGGAGATTATCCGTTAATTCTTCAAAGTTGTTGAAGTTTGAAGGAAAATTATTCAATATTCCAAAAGTATTAATGTGTCTCCTCTTAAATCAATAGTGGGTCTCATTATAAATTTTATGAATTTAATTAGTAAGACTTATTATTATGTGATTGAAGAGAATACAATAATATTCTTAAAATATTAAATCAGAGGATAAAAGTCAAAGCAAATTCTCTTTGCTACGTGCTATTTTGAGAGAGAGAGAGAGAGAGAGAGAGAGAAAAGCCCTTTGGCTTTATGTGAGATATAAGTTTGGTAAAAGTTTTGTATCAATGTAATAATCTCTCTATTTATTAATGCTACTTGAAGATGTAGGTCAAAAGTCTACTCAAATAACCCCTGGGGTTGTTTGTTTTACATTTATTTGACTTAAATGATACACCCCTAATGTGTAACGTGGTGACGAACAAAAAAGAGGTTGGGGGAGGAATGAAAGGGGATTTGGATAATGTTGTAAAAGAGAGTAGAAGCAGTTGTTTGGTGTGCAAATTGCAATGGGCTGGTAAGTGGTAATGCAGTTTGGTATGGGAGGTTACGAGGAAAAAGAAGCAAAGACACGCGGTTGGCATGTGAAGGTGTCTGCACTCTGCAGGCTGCAGCGTAGCAGTCCTGATCAGTCGTTTAAAAAGAAGCACCTCACATCAGAGACAGGTGATAACAGAGCACGTGAGGGCGTCCTCATCATCATAATAATAATCACATTCTGGAATCATCAAATGGTCAAGCAAGCAACAACACAACACCACAAAATAGTACCATATTTCTAGCTCTAAAGAAACGGTTATGCCGTGAGGAGCAATGCCAGCTGGAAAAGGTTGGAAAGACATTGGACGTGAACCAACACGTGTCCTCCAGAAAAGGATGGACACGTGGATGCTGCATTTACTCCACTCATGTCCCACTGTTTTTTGTCAGTTGGGGTTGGGGTTGGGGTTGGGATTTGGGAATGGCTGTGGCCTGTGACTTGCTCAGTCTCATAAGTTAATAAAGGTAACCCACCTCTAACGGCCTCCGAATCACTACTTCACATTTCACATTTCACAACTGATGTTGAGAAAATGACGGCCTCATTATTTAATTGGTTCCTTAACTAAATTGCCAGCATCTCCTTGCGCCAATGACATGTATGCCCTCGCCTCGTGTTTCGCAGCATTTCATAGGATGATGATTAATAAAAGTGATTATTAATTAATGTGATGAGTGATGAATGATCAGCCCCTCTCTACTCTCTACTCTCTAGACAGACAGGTGACAGGAGGACAAAAGTATGTGTGTGTTGGAATATGGATCCCCCCATCCTACCTTCTACCTTAGAATAATAATAAGAGTAGAGTAGAGCAGAGTACATCTCAATTGTGGTCCATCCGATTGCATCTAAACCAGCCGCAATCATTAGTTGGCTCTCTATCAACGGCATTTGATAAAACAAGGAAGTAGGAGTCTAGAAAAGTCTTGTTATTTTTGGGAAGAGAAAGAGGCTTGTATTAGTAGTAGGGGTATATCTGACAAACGCGCTACATACTACAGTCACTCATACAAGAGTTGGAGCGTAGATCTTGCTGACAGAAGCGATCAGTCATTATCGATTTCACGGTTATTACTACATTTTTGGTCACGTTATTACTACATTTATTTTAAAAATAAAAATCAAATTTATTCAAATATATAAGAATTAAAAATCTGTGAAAGAGAAGAGAACAAGAAGAAGATACAGATTTCAGAGAGCAACTGTGGATATCAATTGAGGCAACTAAATTGCCTCTCTTTCCTCTCCAAATTACATAACCGCCCACTGTCGGTCCATCTCCTTCTCCTTCTCCTTCGTTGAGGTTCAGCTCAATTGTTGTTTCCTTTTTTCTTCCTTCTGTTTTCTCTTCAATAAAAATATATAAAAAGTTTTACTCTCCATTTAATTTCATATAGGAATAGGAATAGTGGTTAGTTTCATAATAAGTGGAGTAATTCTTGCTTTGTTAGCCTAGTTTTCTTCATGGTTCTAGAAACTTGTAGAAGCATATACTATTTCTTTCTCTACTTGTTGTTCTAGTTTCTTTCTTGCTGATCTAGTGGGGTTAATCTCGTTTTCACTCCCTCTATAACAAATGAAAAGGAAAAAATTTATTATATCTTTTTTCCTTCATTTCTGATTTGGGAAACTCACCTCACCTCACCTCACCTGGGGTTGTTTTTTATTTAAGAATCTTTGGAATCTTTTTTTTGGGAAAATAGAAAGAAAGAAAGAATCTGAGGATTTGGATTTGAAAGGAGAAGAAAATGGAATCGTCGTCTATGACAGTGAGTGTGAAATCAGTGGATGAAGTGGTTGAAGAGATTATGCGAATTCACAGATCTTTACCGAGCAGACCCGGAATCGACGAGGTGGAGGCGGCCTGGGCCTTGATTAGAAATGTGGAGAAGGAAGACCAAGCCAGAGTTGAAGCCATTGCAAGGCAAACCAAGAGCCCCAACGTGCCTCAAGAGCTCTTCATGATCTTGCAAGAGATGCAGAAGAACTTGGTGTTTTTCCAAAGCAAAGAGCAGAAGAGGGAGGCCTCGAAATTGCTCGATCTCGAAAACGTCCACTCCCTGTTCGATGAATTTATTCAGAGAGCCTCCAAATGCGTGCCTACTTCCACCATGGATTCCAACACCATTAAAGGCACTGCCAGTTTTTCATTGGCTTCCACATCGGGATCGGGGGGTTCTTATAATTATAATACTTCATCTGCGGCTACTGCTACTTCTACTTCGTCAAGTTCGGCCTTGTACTACTCTGAAAAAGAACCAATCAAGACTTCTGAATTGTTCACCAGAGATGACAGTTATGTGAAGAAGACCAAATCATCATTCTACGCGGACGGGATTGGTATTGGGATTGGACCCAGTACTTCATCCAAACCCCAGATATTCGATTCGTCTTTAAAACCTCCTGCCATTTCTGGTAAGTTTCCTTTTTTGGGTTACCCTCTTTTCTTTTAATAAATTTGTGTTTTCGATTGAAAGCAAGAGTTTAATTCAATTATCTTTACAACTGTGTAGGTCAAGATGGAGAAAAACTGAGTTTGATCAAGCTCGCTAGTTTAATTGAAGTATCTGCAAAGAAAGGCACTCGTGATCTCAACTTTCAGAACAAGCTGATGGATCAAATTGAATGGCTGCCTGACTCTATTGGAAAGTTGTCCAGTTTGATTTCCCTAGATTTATCGGATAATCGGATTGTGGCTATACCCACCACCATCGGAGGCCTTTCATCCTTAACAAAATTGGATTTGCATTCAAACAGGATCTCTGAACTCCCTGATTCTATAGGAGATCTCCTTAGCCTCATCTATCTAGACCTCAGGGCAAACCAGTTATCATCTCTTCCTGCTACCTTTGGCAGATTGGTGCGTCTTCAGGAGCTTGATTTGAGCTCAAATCACCTCTCTGTGCTTCCTGACTTCATAGGATCCCTCGTTAGCCTTAGGAAATTGAATGTGGAGACCAATGATATTGAAGAGATTCCACATTCCATTGGTCGGTGTGCTTCACTCAAGGAGCTCCGTGCAGATTATAACCGGCTTAAAGCTCTTCCAGAAGCTGTAGGCAATATTAAGACCCTGGAGGTTTTGTCAGTTCGTTACAATAATATCAAACAATTGCCCACAACAATGGCATCTCTATCAAATCTCAAGGAGCTTGATGTCAGTTTCAATGAGCTGGAGTCAGTGCCTGAGAGCCTGTGTTTCGCTACTGCACTTGTCAAAATGAACATAGGAAACAATTTTGCAGATATGAGATCTCTACCTAGGGGTATTGGGAACCTTGAGGTGCTTGAAGAGTTGGATATTAGCAACAACCAGATAAGGTTTCTTCCAGACTCTTTTAGGATGCTCACACGACTACGTGTACTACGTGTAGAAGAAAATCCTCTGGAAGTTCCACCAAGAGATGTAGCTGAAAGGGGTGCACAGGTAAGTGTTGTGTATTGTTTTACGTTATTGAAGAGTAGTAGCCTTAGGCCTTAGGCTCATTTATGGTTTTATCCATATCCCAGGCTGTTGTTCAATACATGGCTGACCTCGTTGAGAAACGCCAAAAGGGGGATGTCAAAGTGCAATCAGTTAAGCAGAAAAAGAGTTGGGCTCAGATGTGCTTCTTTTCAAGGTCTAACAAAAGGAAGCGCAATTATGCAGATTATGTGAAAGCCTGATTGATTATGTAAGTTGTGTTTCATGACCAATTTTGTATATAAATAGAATTTGGTCTTTTACCCTCATGCTAGTGTTACCACATGTATTCTTTGGCCCAAGGTTGTTGCTGAATGTTTTCTTTGTTATTTATTTAAATTACAGGAATATCTGCCGATAGCAGGGTTGATGAAAGCAGACATATCAGTATCACTGCAATGTGGTACGGGTGGGTGTTTCTAAATGGCTTTGACTTTTACGTCTCAACACTCAAATTGTAGATTTTTTTCCTTCTTTTTGTAATATGTTCTTCTCTATTGTATTCTTCTGTCTGTATTTCTGAGGCAAAATGAGGTGTATAATTCAGCCGGCAAATGGGGGAAAAGATAATGTTCAACTCTGTATTTCTCCCTCGTTATTCATGAAATTTGAGTGTAACCTTTCTTACCACTTCCAATAGACTTGTTTCCGATTCAGAAAGAAATACAGAATCTCTTTTTTGTCTATTTCGTTGTTAGTTTGAGCAAAACATTAAATTGTATCTTTCTGAGACTTTAATCTATCCTTAGGGTGAAAGAAGTTCTATGCTTCTGACATTCAGTTAGTATAAGTGTATAACTACAACGGCTGCTCAAAATACCCAGTAATATCTCTCAGTACCCGGTAAAAATCGAAATACAATAATGACAAAAAATTGTAATCAGCTTTGCTTCATCCCGTTTTCAAATTGTCCTCTTCTATGAATAGAAGTCCCTTAACTTGAGATGAGATCAAGTTGTTAACGAGATCTACTATCATGTGAGAAAATTGAATATTATTCTCGAAATTCTTAATAATTTTCCAATCAAGTGCTTTAGTTATTCAATCTCGCAAAACATTATGGTTTAAAAGCTCGGTGCATTTACAACTTTCAAAGCAAAGCAACTGGTGTTATGTTTAAAGTATGCAAATCCTGGAAGAAGTTTCTTAGTATATTTTCCATGTGCACACATTGTCCTACTTGACCAATTTGTGAGTTAACCTTATCTACAGTTATGGACTTATAAATTAGAGATATCACTTTTTTTTTTTTTTTTTTCTTTCAAGTTCATTTATCTTGGTAATTTGCCTGTTTCTCTCCATCACATCTCTATCCTCCACTTCTTTACAGCTCAACCAAGGGATTGAAAACCCAGTTTCCAGGAAGTAACATTCATTCAAAACTATAATAATACTTTTAATATCACTTTTTTGCGACCCTGACATTTGTGAAAAGCTACCAGCCTTCTTGACAAGGGAACGATCAGTATTGACTATTGAATGGGTGTGGCGTCTTGTAGATTCAGATCCTTGGCATTTGTCAACTACATCAACTGGCGTGGCCAATTTTTAATAGTTGGAAATTTGGAATCTTTCAGCCAACCTCAACACAAGATGGTATCAAACTGGTTCGAAAACCTATTAATTATTAAATATTGATTGATGTAATATTTCGAGAAACTTCTTATATTATTCTTTACAAAGAATGTATGACTGTTGAAATTAGCCTAGAGATCCTCATTACCATTATACCAGTGTTCATTATTTTTCATCTCAAATTAATGAAGGTCACAGACAAAAGGTAGTGGCCTAAACCCATTTAAGTATTAATTAAAATATCGCATTTGAGTTGGCTTTTCGTCATTAGAAAAGTTGAGAGGATAAAAAAGAGCGCCTATCCTATCTGTTTTAGCGAGGTTGAGGTTGGATGCATTTGTTTGGTAAATGTCATGTTACCCATAATGTACTTAAATTGTATTTTATTAAAGCATGGGGGGACTACTATTAAACACAGGATAAAATACTCTAAAACCCTTCAACTCCTGAATAAATTTGTTAGCCAGTTTAACATTTGAAAGGCCTTGCTAATAAATGTGGCGACAACACTACGTGCATAATACATTACGATGTTGCTTAAGTTTCATTATTACATTACAACAACGGATACAGATAAGAGATCACATTATGTTGAGTTCAGTACTCTCTCACCAGCACCTTTGACTATTCAATTGCATAACTCTCATTTTATTTGGCGTCACTAGATATTCCACTAGGCTACATTGAATTTCTTAAGTATGCACTATGCTCTGCTCTTCTATTCCTCTGTTTTCATTGATTATTCCTATATTCTAATCAATGTTTGCATCAAGGAGAGGGTAACACACCGACTTTCCCACACCACATATGTCTCTGGGAGAAATGAGGAGTACGTAACAGCATATGCATGGCTTTTAGTTGGCAGTTGCCCTTGTTCTTGTAGCTCCTGTTCCAATGCGTCAGTGATTATTGTCAGTGTAATGGCAGGTACATACCAAAATTCTGATTTCACCTTCAATTTATGATACATAGGTCCACATATATGACATAACTGAAAAACGGGTGGCATTCCAGCCCACGTCAACAGACCTATGAACAAGCCATACAAAAATTTCACAATTGCAAAAATGTCTGGTATCCAGATTGCCAAGGCAAAAGCTGTAACTCATAACAGCCATTCATTTAAGGTCCTTCTACATTTGTAATTTGTCAAGAAACTTGCTGCCCCCCCTAAAGAAAAATGATGGCAAATCAAAAGCTGCCATCACAAAAATCCTATGGTGTCAACCTGTGATCAATCTTCAACTTGAAAAAGAATATGATCTTTGTCATAGTGTCTTGGATACCAAAAATTACATTGTTGCTGGAAACGGACAGGGTCATCACTTTTTCCACTCTAGGAGCTTAGGCCTCTCCATCTACTCGTATGTCCGGTGCAACTTCTCCACTAGTTGGCCTGTAAAAGTTCAATGCAAAAACCATATCATTAAACAGCAGAAAACAAAGAAGAATTTGTAATGAAACCATGATCTCTTCAAACTTCTTCCACACTCTATGACCCAAAAACTTGGAACAGTGATGAATTAAATTGAAAAAGGACCCATATGTTTGTACAACTAAACCCTTAGGGTGCCAGTTCAACCATGAGTTGCACAAAGCCAGAAGCCCAGAACTACATTTAACTTATGAAATTGTAGCTGAACTCATGGCAAGCAAAAACTGCCCAATGCTACTTTGTTGTAACATAATGTGGCCAGATATTTTTGCAAATCATTATCTCGAACTGGAGTACTGCCACACATCCCAAAAGCTGTATTGCATAGCACATCAGTAGATAAAGGAACAGCTTTCACACAAGACAGATCTTGAAGAATATGACATAGATACAATGAAAACATGATTAAATGCAGATCACAACTAACAGCAATAGTCATATGGTTGCAGTGAACTATTTATTTTTTCTTATAAGTAATAAATTTTATTAAAGAAAAGGAACTATCTCATGCACCCTTGGTGAAATCATGACCCTAAAGAATTACAATATAAAATGAAGAGAATCAATCAAGTCAAATATAGATTGAAATTCTCTATGACCCAAAACACTAGAACACTCAAAGAGTATTCTCAGAAGTGACCATTTAAGATAGATGAAAGAGGTTTCCACATCTTCAAATGAACCTCCATACTTTCCAAATAACAGAAGAATGTTTACCAAACCAATTCCTCCATCCACTTAGAAGATCAAATACATAGTCTCCCCATTACGCTTACACATGTAACACCATTCTACCAAAGGGATACCTCTCCTCATGAGATTATCACAAGTTTATATCTTCCCCAGTGTTGCAGTCCAAAAAAATAAAAATAAAAAGCAACAGTCTTTGGGGCCTTTACGCCTTTACACACCAGATACATTCCCAAGGGAATGACAAATCACTAGAGCCTCTCAAAACTTCATAAGACCAAACATCAAATCTTCCATTGCCATTCAACCTCCATCTCATGCGATCCGGACCAAGTATCTTTGGGATTTTGGAATACAAAATGTCAATGAAAGAAACCATCAACTCTAAATCCCTATCATTGAAATCATGAATAAACCTAATATTCCAAGAGCAAGTCCAGCCAACCTGACCTTCCAAAATTAAAATAAAAAAGAACTGAGGCCTCCTTATCTAAGGCAATTGCATACAACTTCGGGTACAGCTCTGTCAGAAAGTTTCTTCTGCACCACTTATCGTGCCAAAACCTGACACGATTACAGTCCTTGACATCATATTTTACAAGCTCCTCAAATCTATCCAACCCACTCATATACTCCTCCATAAACTATAATCACATCTTACCCCTTTTGTTGACCATCAACCCCGTTCCTCCCCATATTTCAACGAAACCACTGTTCTCCACATTACACATAGGATAGCACACTGTACTCTGGTTCACAAGGTGAAATTTGAAATCACCACCCACACCATTTCACAAAAACTTCCTTTGTAGTCTCTCCAACCAATTGGCCAGATTGTGAACAGAGATAGATAATCAGTAGGTAAATTGGAAAGTGTACTCTTAAAAAGTGTCAACCTTTTCACTTTTGACAAAATATCAGTGCTTCCATCCTGATGATCTACACTCTATCTTTTCCAATATTGGGTTCTAAACTGTTTTAGCCTTGAAAGATGAGCCCAATGGCATCCCTAAGTAATTCATTGGTAAAATACCAACCTCACAGCGAAGTATTTTCAGCCAGTTCCCATATGCCCATCCACCTCTCCTATTGGAACAATTTCACTCTTGCTGAAATTCACTTTCAAACCAGTTACAGCTTAGAAGCGAATGAAAACCATTATAATATAAAGAAGTTGCACCACATTAGCATCACAGAACTAAATGGGACACCATAAGGTGATGATATCTTCCATTCCCTACTTTAAAGTCGTTAATGAAACTTCCTTCCTATTCTCTTCAGCATTTGATTCAGTTCCTCTATAACCAGTATATATAGCAAGGGTGAGAGAGGTTTACATTGTCTTAAGCCCCTCGAGCTGTTGAACAAACTCATTTGGGTGCCATTGACTACTTACTGAAAACCAAACCATAGAAACAAACAATTGAATCCAACGTTGCCATTTATTACCGAAGCCCATTCTCTCCAAAAAAAATGATTAGAGTCTCCCAATTAACATGATCATAGGCCTTTTCAATATTTTTTTTTGATAGGTAACAAATATATTTTATTAAAAAACGAAGCTACAGATTGTGCATAAAGCATGCACAAGAGAGCTACTAAAGAATTACATCAGAAGGTATAAAAGATAATGCAGAAATAAAAGTAGTAACATTTGAGCTAGTGGAATAACCCGCCACATTAGCCCACTCAAAAAGATTAGTTGCAAAACAGTCCCGAAGTTGGATATCCGTGCTTGACCCATCTTCGAAAGTACGACTATTCCGCTCCTTCCAGACAATCCACATCAAACACAAAGGAACTAGGTTCCAAACATCTGATGAGTGACGGCCCAACCCATTCCACCAACGGAATAGAAGCTCTGCAATATCTAATTTAGAAATCAATCTTGGGACTTTTGGCTCTTAATGTGACTATCCAGGCATTCATTATTGATCTCCAATTAACATGAACTTCCCAAACTTGCTTCACATCCAATCCTTTTCCATTCAGTAACATCTTTTCAAAGCAAGGCACTCTAATCTTGATAACTAGGAGTATTACGGTATTTGAAAGAACTCGAACTAGCTCAATTAACTTTTCCTAGCATTCTAACCTTGTTCAAAGTTCTTTACTAAAATCCAACCATTAAAAATCCCTTCATGCCTGTCATCTCACCCTGTGTCAATATGCCATCACCCTTATGCCCAACGCTATTGGACACAACAATGCTTCTTACAAGAGATATATCCAAGACTTGGCTGCATCCAACAAGCCCAAATTACATTCTAGCTACATCCATGCTTTTCTCCACCAAACCAAAGATATCACCTATACATGCTGTCATTTTTGGCATCTTACACTGGGAATGTACTTTAAATTTCTGTCATTGGGGGAAGCTCACACCAGAGAAAATCATGAGAGGTAGGAAAAAAAGTGCAATGCTTGATGCAAATGCCACAATCCCCATAAATGCCTCAAAGGCACTCATGAGTCATGACTCAAGTAACAGACCTATAGAACTATCAGAGGATAAGGCCTAAAATATACATGAACTCGTGCATCAATCAACATATGACAGAAATCATTCCCTCTTTTATTTTGGGTCAGCAACATAAATCATTCCAAGAACATAAAAAAGCATATAATCATTATTGGTTGGGGTGGGGTGCATGCACTTACAATCCACTTAGAAGTTTGATGGTGTCGTAGAATAACCATTGCAAAGTGATAGCAGGTCCGACCAGCATTATCCTAATAGGAAGACTCCTTGTAAACAAATTGAAAACCCCAATTTTCTTCACTGCCTGCTCATGTGAAAATGAAACTGCAAATTAAACCAAATTTAATTCCCCTATTATGTCAACAAAGTATCACAACTACAAGGGTAAGGAGGTGATGATACCAGCATAAGGCTGTCAGCTTTTTTGGTATAAAGAGAAGCAACGATGTTGTCAGCAGGATTAGAAATGAAGCTACCAACAGATCCAGCAGCATAGCCAGCCAAACATGTCACTCCAAGCTGCTGACCTTTTGAGCAGTCCTCCTTTCTTTTTTTAACAACTTTACGATACAGAAAATCAACAGAATGCTCGAATGTTGAGAACATAACCATGGAGACTGCCCAAGTAAAAATTCAGAAGTTTACACATGCAAGAGGAACATGAACAAATTATAAATATACATTCACACTTTCAAAAACTTTGTTAGAGTGGTGAGTATGTTATTGATACTTCTTTTATTTTTTCGTTTTTCATTACTTTTAGTAATAAATAAAAAAATACAGTCTTATGTTGTTTATTTTTCTGTTGTAAAGGTCAAGAAAAGAAAGAAATGCTGTAAAAAAAATAAAAAATAAAACTTTCCATTGAAGATGCAAAAAGGTGCAACTTGCTCTATCTCTAGATAACATACCTTGCTACCATATGAAATCACAATTAAAAATTCAGGGATTTGAGAATGACTCAAATTTTGTCACTTACTATGGCTAGCAGGCCAATCTCATAGTTTAAATCAGCACATGATTCATTTAAATTAGTAGTGCTGACATTACGGAAAATAAGAAAACAAAGCTTTAGGAAATCACAAAATTACATGGAAGGTTTCGACCCCAAAGCGGTACAAGCCCTCTGTAAAATCTGCAGCATATAAATAAAGTAGGAATATCCATCATCATCATGATCATGATCAAAGCCTTAGTCCCAAAACTTTAGGGAAGAAGACAACTTGGACTTGGTATTTGGAGGGGACTGTCGAGCTGGTGAGAATAAGAGTAAATTCTAATCCTAGACTAACCACACATAGTTTCATTCACTATTGCGTTCTAAAATTTATTCAACAAACAACATTATTATATAAATACAACTTTCTTGGATGCCCAATCACCATGTACATATAGAAACTTAGGCAAGCCGAGCAAGAACACCAACTAGTGGTGCGTTGTTCACAGTTGCTGTTTCAGCCTGTTGGAAGTTAGATCTTGAGTCTGTGTAGCCATCATTCTCATTTGGGCCGCCAACCAATGCACCATCCAACACATTTGGGTTGGGTTCATTCTTGTTGAAATGCAAGACAAAGCCCAATTTGCAAGAAACAAGTTTAGGATTCACCTTGATGGACACAATGGATGCTCCTCTATGATGAACTTGTTTCGGATAATTTGAGCCAAATCCTACCATGTAACTCAATTGTTGTGGATTTGAACCCAATATGTAATCCACCTAATAGGGGGAGAGAGAATACACCAAAAGCCGTTAATCAATAATAAGTATTACTATAGGAAAAAAAGTGTTACATTTTTTTAAATAGTAGTAAAACATGATATCTTTAGAAATCAGAAAAGAAAATCGAAATGATTATTTACACTATAAAGTTTACACATATAGTGTTCCTTCAATCTTAAGCATTTCTTTTGGCTCATAGAATACAATCAATTTTAAAATGAAAGAGTGATGCTAAGCATATATACTACAAATTTTATTACACAAGTCTTACATATTCATCTTTCACCAAACTAATTAAGATATTTATTTGATACGAGTGCTGCTAAATCAATAGAGTTAATTACCCTATGCTAAACAAGTATTGCTAAATCAATTGAAATGGAATTCATTGCCTTATGCTAACGTTGTATTATCCCTCGTGGTTAATGTCTTTTTAAGGTTAAAGAAAAATAATTGTCAATTGAAATTGTTGTTAGTCATAATTAGTTGTCAATAGAGTTTGTAACATGGACACTTTATTTCTAATCATACTAGTTGTTTCTAAATATGGGAAAATGTAGTACCTGTGATTTGGCCAATGCAATTAGTTCATCGGGTTGTACAATGCCACCAGGACATTGGATTGAAGCCCTTTTTGCGGTCAGATATTCAGAATATGCTGTTGCAATGAATGTGGCAGCGGCCGTGTATTGAAGGTTATTAAATGGTAGAAACCACAGCAAACCCCCGGGTGATTTCTTAACATTACCATTGCCTTTCTGAAGGCAGGAGCATATGAATTGCTCTGCCTGGCTCTTGTACTGCTGCCATTTGCCTAAATTCTTGACCTTGCCCTCCAAAACAAGCTAAACACAAAAACATGTGCCCCATGCATGTTAGCTAGCTCCCATATTTAATTCACATTAGATAATAGCTACCATTATATATGAGATGGTGATATATATTGTTCTTTATATATCGAAGTGAAAACATTGCATTGGTCTGCAAAAGTTTGAGTTGATAGGTTTATAATAACCGGTCAAATATTGTTACACATAGAGGTGTGCACAAACCACTTAATGTGAACATATATCCACACATTATGGATATCAACATTTACAAATGTCCACAATTTATGAACATATATCCATATTTTAGGTGGTGTGTGAATATAGGATAGAAAGTACCTTTGCAACTAGGACTTGTGCACCAATGAACTTGTCATCCCATGAAAACGTGGTTCTCGCGCCACCAGTATTCCCGGCCTCTTCAAGGTAATCTAGGTAAGTTTGGTCGTCAGTCGCACGATGAAGCCATGCCGCAGCCCATAACAATTCATCCTGATAATAAAACAATCATGCTTAGTTCATATACCAAAATTCAACTCCCTTAGACTTTTGGGAATCAAATATTCAAGGTCCAATTATACATTCTTAATTATAAGAAACCATTCTGCAACTAAATTCCTTTATTACACTACCTCAAATCCGCTACTGCTGTAGAATTTCCCTGCTACAGAAATGCTGCTTTGATACACTCCCTGGTGATTGCGCGCAAAGTCAAAGAGCTGCAACCATATATGTGTTAGCATGTCGGTGAAATGAATTTTTTCTTTGGAGTAAGTAACAATAATTACGATAAATATATTTATTTTATAATTGCTTTGGAAACCTATACAAAATCAAAAAGGATAAATATTATTGCACATTGAGCTATGCACATACCAGTATAAATATACATTTACAAATTGTGAAAATTTACATTCACAATTAATAGATATATAAACACATTTTAGATGGTGTCATAGACAAAATGCATTGTTGGTGGGGACGTATCAATCATTCACAATGATGAAGAGAGGACATTAACCTGTTTTGCATGATCTAAAAGTTGGGATGCATATTGGGCGTCTGTTGGCTTGAAAGCAATAGAAGCTGCAGCAAAAGCAGCGGCAGTTTCAGCAGCAAGATCAGATCCAGGATGTTGATCATCAATCTTATAAGCTGTACGTGGGGTAGTCATGTGTTGATCTTCTTATAAGGTCTGGGGTAGTCATCCTGGTCTCAGCATTCATGGTCAGAATCACCATCACCAACTTCACCATAGAGAACGTCTGGCTTAGGATGCGCTTTGATCAAGTAATCCGTGCCCCACTTGATTGCATCCAGTGCATTTGAAAGCTCATTCTTGGCCTGCAGTTGAGCTTGGAACTCTACTGTGCTCCATGAAAGCATTGTTATTGTGAATGCCAAAGGGAAACCAAACTTTACGTTGTCCCCAGCATCATAATATCCCCCAGCAAGATCAACCTATATATTGTGTGAAAAAATAAAGAACATATTACTCAACTGAAACATAAAATATTCACTTAATTAAATTATTTTACAAATAGGGTTTCAATAAGTCTCTAGGGTTTAACAAATAGGGTTTTAATTAAATTTTTCATAACTGTTGAGGTGATAAGTTGTAATGTAGATGTTAACATATTAAGGTGTGTGTGACTTCTGGGTTTACTTTATCATCTATATAATAATAATAATAATTATCCTAAGCAAAAAGGAAATGAAAGTAATGTTTAGAATTTCTACGGTTTCTAATGCTTGGTTTGTAAATATTTTCATTTTGGCCCGGCACAATTTTTTTCCTTTCTAAAAATGTCGTATTAGATTTAGATATAAAGTTAGGTATAAAAAATAGGAAAAGAATATTCTCTTTTGATGTATTTGATTTAGAAACAATGTTGGGTATAAAAATAAGGAAAAATAATACCCTCTATTTTATTTCATAATGAAGAGATTTTTTTTTCAGATGATAAACTATCATGAATTACTATTATAATTTTCTCCCTCATATGAAAATTTTACTATTTTAATGAGAGGTAGAGTAAATATATCATTCAAACTCAGCTCACTTATTCTCATACCCATTTAATTGTTATTCAAAACTTAAAAAAATAAAATAAAATAAAATAAGAAGGAGAAAAATATTAGGTCAGTAAACCATTTGATAACATAACACAATACAATAATCTATAAAAATATACATTCAATGAAAAATAATCACAAGCCTAAACTTAAGCCTAACTATGTTTAATGGATTTCTAATCAGGGGGTAACGGTTTCAAAAATAAAATCTCATTCCACTAAATACGAAATAATAACTAATTTTAAATGATCAATGTAATAAACGTAATTTTGATTAGGAAATAAATCATCCTCATTTGCTTTATAAAGGATCCTGATATAATAAGTAAAATATACCAAAGTTATATTTTCTTCTATTTATTTTCCACCAAAAAAAGGAAAAATATAAAATAAAATAAAAAAGATTCTCATACTTGAATTATGTAATTTCTTTTCTCTTGTTTTCGAACAGTGGATTGCCATGGTTGCCTACATTGTTAATTTGCTTCGACCATTTTAAAACATGCATGGCACCCATATATATATATATATATATATATCACAAACACATAACAAAATCAAGAAAACAACTATACCAGCCAAGGTTAAACTTGCACCTATATGCATGCGTTATAAGTAAAAAGTTTACATAGTGAG
>OU015768.1:715808-811344 GCA_907173295.1 Fagus sylvatica
TTTAGGATGCTCACACGACTACGTGTACTACGTGTAGAAGAAAATCCTCTGGAAGTTCCACCAAGAGATGTAGCTGAAAGGGGTGCACAGGTAAGTGTTGTGTATTGTTTTACGTTATTGAAGAGTAGTAGCCTTAGGCCTTAGGCTCATTTATGGTTTTATCCATATCCCAGGCTGTTGTTCAATACATGGCTGACCTCGTTGAGAAACGCCAAAAGGGGGATGTCAAAGTGCAATCAGTTAAGCAGAAAAAGAGTTGGGCTCAGATGTGCTTCTTTTCAAGGTCTAACAAAAGGAAGCGCAATTATGCAGATTATGTGAAAGCCTGATTGATTATGTAAGTTGTGTTTCATGACCAATTTTGTATATAAATAGAATTTGGTCTTTTACCCTCATGCTAGTGTTACCACATGTATTCTTTGGCCCAAGGTTGTTGCTGAATGTTTTCTTTGTTATTTATTTAAATTACAGGAATATCTGCCGATAGCAGGGTTGATGAAAGCAGACATATCAGTATCACTGCAATGTGGTACGGGTGGGTGTTTCTAAATGGCTTTGACTTTTACGTCTCAACACTCAAATTGTAGATTTTTTTTCCTTCTTTTTGTAATATGTTCTTCTCTATTGTATTCTTCTGTCTGTATTTCTGAGGCAAAATGAGGTGTATAATTCAGCCGGCAAATGGGGGAAAAGATAATGTTCAACTCTGTATTTCTCCCTCGTTATTCATGAAATTTGAGTGTGGTTGTAACCTTTCTTACCACTTCCAATAGACTTGTTTCCGATTCAGAAAGAAATACAGAATCTCTTTTTTGTCTATTTCGTTGTTAGTTTGAGCAAAACATTAAATTGTATCTTACTGAGACTTTAATCTATCCTTAGGGTGAAAGAAGTTCTATGCTTCTGACATTCAGTTAGTATAAGTGTATAACTACAACGGCTGCTCAAAATACCCAGTAATATCTCTCAGTACCCGGTAAAAATCGAAATACAAAAAATTGTAATCAGCTTTGCTTCATCCCGTTCTCGCCAAAACCAGAGTCAAATGCAAAGCTCCTAGTACTATGTGATTGGAAGAGTACTATATGCAAGTCAACGTTTTAAAATTTTCTGTATTTTTTTTTTTTTTCTTTCCCAACGCATAAAACTTTAAATGGTTAATTTGGATTTTAGTTTATAGTTTAGATGACTTGATTAAAATATGATAAGATATAGGAGGGTTTTTTTTAGGAGTATATTTTTTCATTGCTGAAATTTATAGATGTATTTAATCTCTATTAATATGTAGAAATAATTAGATATAAGATTTCAAATTCATATTGTCACAAGTGTTTTTGTCAAAACAAAAAGTTTCAAAACTCAAATTGTCCTCTTCTATGAATAGAAGTCCCTTAACTTGAGATGAGATCAAGTTGTTAACGAGATCTACTATCATGTGAGAAAATTGAATATTATTCTCGAAATTCTTAATAATTTTCCAATCAAGTGCTTTAGTTATTCAATCTCGCAAAACATTATGGTTTAAAAGCTCGGTGCATTTACAACTTTCAAAGCAAAGCAACTGGTGTTATGTTTAAAGTATGCAAATCCTGGAAGAAGTTTCTTAGTATATTTTCCATGTGCACACATTGTCCTACTTGACCAATTTGTGAGTTAACCTTATCTACAGTTATGGACTTATAAATTAGAGATATCACTTTTTTTTTTTTTTTTCTTTCAAGTTCATTTATCTTGGTAATTTGCCTGTTTCTCTCCATCACATCTCTATCCTCCACTTCTTTACAGCTCAACCAAGGGATTGAAAACCCAGTTTCCAGGAAGTAACATTCATTCAAAACTATAATAATACTTTTAATATCACTTTTTTGCGACCCTGACATTTGTGAAAAGCTACCAGCCTTCTTGACAAGGGAACGATCAGTATTGACTATTGAATGGGTGTGGCGTCTTGTAGATTCAGATCCTTGGCATTTGTCAACTACATCAACTGGCGTGGCCAATTTTTAATAGTTGGAAATTTGGAATCTTTCAGCCAACCTCAACACAAGATGGTATCAAACTGGTTCGAAAACCTATTAATTATTAAATATTGATTGATGTAATATTTCGAGAAACTTCTTATATTATTCTTTACAAAGAATGTATGACTGTTGAAATTAGCCTAGAGATCCTCATTACCATTATACCAGTGTTCATTATTTTTCATCTCAAATTAATGAAGGTCACAGACAAAAGGTAGTGGCCTAAACCCATTTAAGTATTAATTAAAATATCGCATTTGAGTTGGCTTTTCGTCATTAGAAAAGTTGAGAGGATAAAAAAGAGCGCCTATCCTATCTGTTTTAGCGAGGTTGAGGTTGGATGCATTTGTTTGGTAAATGTCATGTTACCCATAATGTACTTAAATTGTATTTTATTAAAGCATGGGGGGACTACTATTAAACACAGGATAAAATACTCTAAAACCCTTCAACTCCTGAATAAATTTGTTAGCCAGTTTAACATTTGAAAGGCCTTGCTAATAAATGTGGCGACAACACTACGTGCATAATACATTACGATGTTGCTTAAGTTTCATTATTACATTACAACAACGGATACAGATAAGAGATCACATTATGTTGAGTTCAGTACTCTCTCACCAGCACCTTTGACTATTCAATTGCATAACTCTCATTTTATTTGGCGTCACTAGATATTCCACTAGGCTACATTGAATTTCTTAAGTATGCACTATGCTCTGCTCTTCTATTCCTCTGTTTTCATTGATTATTCCTATATTCTAATCAATGTTTGCATCAAGGAGAGGGTAACACACCGACTTTCCCACACCACATATGTCTCTGGGAGAAATGAGGAGTACGTAACAGCATATGCATGGCTTTTAGTTGGCAGTTGCCCTTGTTCTTGTAGCTCCTGTTCCAATGCGTCAGTGATTATTGTCAGTGTAATGGCAGGTACATACCAAAATTCTGATTTCACCTTCAATTTATGATACATAGGTCCACATATATGACATAACTGAAAAACGGGTGGCATTCCAGCCCACGTCAACAGACCTATGAACAAGCCATACAAAAATTTCACAATTGCAAAAATGTCTGGTATCCAGATTGCCAAGGCAAAAGCTGTAACTCATAACAGCCATTCATTTAAGGTCCTTCTACATTTGTAATTTGTCAAGAAACTTGCTGCCCCCCCTAAAGAAAAATGATGGCAAATCAAAAGCTGCCATCACAAAAATCCTATGGTGTCAACCTGTGATCAATCTTCAACTTGAAAAAGAATATGATCTTTGTCATAGTGTCTTGGATACCAAAAATTACATTGTTGCTGGAAACGGACAGGGTCATCACTTTTTCCACTCTAGGAGCTTAGGCCTCTCCATCTACTCGTATGTCCGGTGCAACTTCTCCACTAGTTGGCCTGTAAAAGTTCAATGCAAAAACCATATCATTAAACAGCAGAAAACAAAGAAGAATTTGTAATGAAACCATGATCTCTTCAAACTTCTTCCACACTCTATGACCCAAAAACTTGGAACAGTGATGAATTAAATTGAAAAAGGACCCATATGTTTGTACAACTAAACCCTTAGGGTGCCAGTTCAACCATGAGTTGCACAAAGCCAGAAGCCCAGAACTACATTTAACTTATGAAATTGTAGCTGAACTCATGGCAAGCAAAAACTGCCCAATGCTACTTTGTTGTAACATAATGTGGCCAGATATTTTTGCAAATCATTATCTCGAACTGGAGTACTGCCACACATCCCAAAAGCTGTATTGCATAGCACATCAGTAGATAAAGGAACAGCTTTCACACAAGACAGATCTTGAAGAATATGACATAGATACAATGAAAACATGATTAAATGCAGATCACAACTAACAGCAATAGTCATATGGTTGCAGTGAACTATTTATTTTTTCTTATAAGTAATAAATTTTATTAAAGAAAAGGAACTATCTCATGCACCCTTGGTGAAATCATGACCCTAAAGAATTACAATATAAAATGAAGAGAATCAATCAAGTCAAATATAGATTGAAATTCTCTATGACCCAAAACACTAGAACACTCAAAGAGTATTCTCAGAAGTGACCATTTAAGATAGATGAAAGAGGTTTCCACATCTTCAAATGAACCTCCATACTTTCCAAATAACAGAAGAATGTTTACCAAACCAATTCCTCCATCCACTTAGAAGATCAAATACATAGTCTCCCCATTACGCTTACACATGTAACACCATTCTACCAAAGGGATACCTCTCCTCATGAGATTATCACAAGTTTATATCTTCCCCAGTGTTGCAGTCCAAAAAAATAAAAATAAAAAGCAACAGTCTTTGGGGCCTTTACGCCTTTACACACCAGATACATTCCCAAGGGAATGACAAATCACTAGAGCCTCTCAAAACTTCATAAGACCAAACATCAAATCTTCCATTGCCATTCAACCTCCATCTCATGCGATCCGGACCAAGTATCTTTGGGATTTTGGAATACAAAATGTCAATGAAAGAAACCATCAACTCTAAATCCCTATCATTGAAATCATGAATAAACCTAATATTCCAAGAGCAAGTCCAGCCAACCTGACCTTCCAAAATTAAAATAAAAAAGAACTGAGGCCTCCTTATCTAAGGCAATTGCATACAACTTCGGGTACAGCTCTGTCAGAAAGTTTCTTCTGCACCACTTATCGTGCCAAAACCTGACACGATTACAGTCCTTGACATCATATTTTACAAGCTCCTCAAATCTATCCAACCCACTCATATACTCCTCCATAAACTATAATCACATCTTACCCCTTTTGTTGAGCATCAACCCCGTTCCTCCCCATATTTCAACGAAACCACTGTTCTCCACATTACACATAGGATAGCACACTGTACCTTGGTTCACAAGGTGAAATTTGAAATCACCACCCACACCATTTCACAAAAACTTCCTTTGTAGTCTCTCCAACCAATTGGCCAGATTGTGAACAGAGATAGATAATCAGTAGGTAAATTGGAAAGTGTACTCTTAAAAAGTGTCAACCTTTTCACTTTTGACAAAATATCAGTGCTTCCATCCTGATGATCTACACTCTATCTTTTCCAATATTGGGTTCTAAACTGTTTTAGCCTTGAAAGATGAGCCCAATGGCATCCCTAAGTAATTCATTGGTAAAATACCAACCTCACAGCGAAGTATTTTCAGCCAGTTCCCATATGCCCATCCACCTCTCCTATTGGAACAATTTCACTCTTGCTGAAATTCACTTTCAAACCAGTTACAGCTTAGAAGCGAATGAAAACCATTATAATATAAAGAAGTTGCACCACATTAGCATCACAGAACTAAATGGGACACCATAAGGTGATGATATCTTCCATTCCCTACTTTAAAGTCGTTAATGAAACTTCCTTCCTATTCTCTTCAGCATTTGATTCAGTTCCTCTATAACCAGTATATATAGCAAGGGTGAGAGAGGTTTACATTGTCTTAAGCCCCTCGAGCTGTTGAACAAACTCATTTGGGTGCCATTGACTATTACTGAAAACCAAACCATAGAAACAAACAATTGAATCCAACGTTGCCATTTATTACCGAAGCCCATTCTCTCCAAAAAAAATGA
Organism: Fagus sylvatica; assembly: GCA_907173295.1. Taxonomy (NCBI): domain Eukaryota; kingdom Viridiplantae; phylum Streptophyta; class Magnoliopsida; order Fagales; family Fagaceae; genus Fagus; species Fagus sylvatica. Next base: position 721,440 of record OU015768.1, read on the forward strand.
TTAGAGTCTCCCAATTAACATGATCATAGGCCTTTTCAATATTTTTTTTTGATAGGTAACAAATATATTTTATTAAAAAACGAAGCTACAGATTGTGCATAAAGCATGCACAAGAGAGCTACTAAAGAATTACATCAGAAGGTATAAAAGATAATGCAGAAATAAAAGTAGTAACATTTGAGCTAGTGGAATAACCCGCCACATTAGCCCACTCAAAAAGATTAGTTGCAAAACAGTCCCGAAGTTGGATATCCGTGCTTGACCCATCTTCGAAAGTACGACTATTCCGCTCCTTCCAGACAATCCACATCAAACACAAAGGAACTAGGTTCCAAACATCTGATGAGTGACGGCCCAACCCATTCCACCAACGGAATAGAAGCTCTGCAATATCTAATTTAGAAATCAATCTTGGGACTTTTGGCTCTTAATGTGACTATCCAGGCATTCATTATTGATCTCCAATTAACATGAACTTCCCAAACTTGCTTCACATCCAATCCTTTTCCATTCAGTAACATCTTTTCAAAGCAAGGCACTCTAATCTTGATAACTAGGAGTATTACGGTATTTGAAAGAACTCGAACTAGCTCAATTAACTTTTCCTAGCATTCTAACCTTGTTCAAAGTTCTTTACTAAAATCCAACCATTAAAAATCCCTTCATGCCTGTCATCTCACCCTGTGTCAATATGCCATCACCCTTATGCCCAACGCTATTGGACACAACAATGCTTCTTACAAGAGATATATCCAAGACTTGGCTGCATCCAACAAGCCCAAATTACATTCTAGCTACATCCATGCTTTTCTCCACCAAACCAAAGATATCACCTATACATGCTGTCATTTTTGGCATCTTACACTGGGAATGTACTTTAAATTTCTGTCATTGGGGGAAGCTCACACCAGAGAAAATCATGAGAGGTAGGAAAAAAAGTGCAATGCTTGATGCAAATGCCACAATCCCCATAAATGCCTCAAAGGCACTCATGAGTCATGACTCAAGTAACAGACCTATAGAACTATCAGAGGATAAGGCCTAAAATATACATGAACTCGTGCATCAATCAACATATGACAGAAATCATTCCCTCTTTTATTTTGGGTCAGCAACATAAATCATTCCAAGAACATAAAAAAGCATATAATCATTATTGGTTGGGGTGGGGTGCATGCACTTACAATCCACTTAGAAGTTTGATGGTGTCGTAGAATAACCATTGCAAAGTGATAGCAGGTCCGACCAGCATTATCCTAATAGGAAGACTCCTTGTAAACAAATTGAAAACCCCAATTTTCTTCACTGCCTGCTCATGTGAAAATGAAACTGCAAATTAAACCAAATTTAATTCCCCTATTATGTCAACAAAGTATCACAACTACAAGGGTAAGGAGGTGATGATACCAGCATAAGGCTGTCAGCTTTTTTGGTATAAAGAGAAGCAACGATGTTGTCAGCAGGATTAGAAATGAAGCTACCAACAGATCCAGCAGCATAGCCAGCCAAACATGTCACTCCAAGCTGCTGACCTTTTGAGCAGTCCTCCTTTCTTTTTTTAACAACTTTACGATACAGAAAATCAACAGAATGCTCGAATGTTGAGAACATAACCATGGAGACTGCCCAAGTAAAAATTCAGAAGTTTACACATGCAAGAGGAACATGAACAAATTATAAATATACATTCACACTTTCAAAAACTTTGTTAGAGTGGTGAGTATGTTATTGATACTTCTTTTATTTTTTCGTTTTTCATTACTTTTAGTAATAAATAAAAAAATACAGTCTTATGTTGTTTATTTTTCTGTTGTAAAGGTCAAGAAAAGAAAGAAATGCTGTAAAAAAAATAAAAAATAAAACTTTCCATTGAAGATGCAAAAAGGTGCAACTTGCTCTATCTCTAGATAACATACCTTGCTACCATATGAAATCACAATTAAAAATTCAGGGATTTGAGAATGACTCAAATTTTGTCACTTACTATGGCTAGCAGGCCAATCTCATAGTTTAAATCAGCACATGATTCATTTAAATTAGTAGTGCTGACATTACGGAAAATAAGAAAACAAAGCTTTAGGAAATCACAAAATTACATGGAAGGTTTCGACCCCAAAGCGGTACAAGCCCTCTGTAAAATCTGCAGCATATAAATAAAGTAGGAATATCCATCATCATCATGATCATGATCAAAGCCTTAGTCCCAAAACTTTAGGGAAGAAGAGAAAATAAAATACAAACCCATGGAGGCCTTCTGATGCATACAACTTTGGAAAGCCATCAAGCAAGCCCTTGGCGAAATGGGGCTGCGCTTGAACCCTTACTTTAATGGCTTCAAATGGGCAGAGAGCTAGATTGGCAAATACTTCAGCGGATGAACTGCTAAGGAAGAAAATGAAACTTCTGTTGTGATCCAGCAAGATATGGGAGTAAAGTGTCTTGAAATATTCATATAGACCAAATCTAAAGCCTCCTTGAACACCATATCCAAAGAACTTGCTGGCCCAACCTCTCCAAAGGGCAGACGGGCCTTGTTCCTTTAACAAGGTAGTGAAGCATGAGGAAATGGTGCTATACCTGAGTGGGTGCACCTATAGAATGACTTAATCCATTAATTAAAATTGTTAGTTTATCGAATAAAAGAAAGAGAAGGAAAAAGAGAGAGAGACCTGCATATTGACTTTCAAGACATCGAGAGGAGTGATGGCAAGATGAGTAGTGCCGGCACTGAGCATTCCTCCAACGGTACAAATCCCATAATAGCCATACGGTTTTAATTCCTCACTCACTCTTCTTCCTTCAACGCCTCCTCTCATCAACACTATTTCGGAGTTGGGACACTCAACTCGGGAACTGCTTTTATAGTTTTATGCTCTTTGCCTAGGAGCCAGATTCTTTTTCCAACAACTCGGGAACTCCCACGACGCAACACAACTTTTCCAGGTATTATTCCTGCCTCCTGAGAGTTACACTCTTGTGGTGGATGGGCTTCTTTTCTAAAACAGATGAAAGGGAAAGGAGTAATTATTCAATCTGGCCCAATACGAATGATAGATTCATGGCATGGCCCCTTTAGTAATAAATACATCATTGCCTCATACCTCATACATCTTCACAATATATGTTGCCACTTAAAAGAGATAACGGGAAGGGCTACTTTCAAAATGTTCTCTAACAATTTTGAAACATTATAGTTTTATTATCATATCAATGTATAAGATTTTTTAACTAAATTTAGTACTAATTTAAGCATTTTCCTTTAGATTATCAGGTAAGTACCTTTTTTTTTTTTTTAATGAAGTAAATACCATTGTTTAACATTAACTATTAAGAAACTTAACCGTATGACACATATGATCTAAGGTAAAAACAATAAATTGCTAATATGATATTCTTAACTATTGGCTCCAAAAGCAAATCATTATTTTTTATTTTTTTATTTTGATAACTTTAGGTGTCCGGGCCAGCATTCCTTAGATACGTACACCTCAACTAATCTTAAGGAAACACGTAACACTCTATTAACCACGTGTACCACAATACCAAATGCAAATCATATATATATATATATATATTATGTACAAGGCAAAGGAAGAAATGAAACATCTGTAAGTCTTATGATACAATAAGAAGCTTCTTCTGTCTTCAATACTGGAATTGATAAGAAGGGAATGCATGGTAAAATTGGTCACTAGTAGAGCCAACGTTGGGCGCAGAGACATAGATAGAAGATGCGGTTGAGGATATGATTGCATCTTTAAAGGTTGTATTTGATCTTGAGGTGGATTGTACATTTTGTTGGGCACTAGAGTTCTGAAGGCGGAGAAAGTATTTCTGGGCATGACTTGCAACCTGTGTCGGGTTCTTTGTCACCACACATTGTCTTGAAATGCTTCTCCAATCTCCCTTACCAAACTTGTCTAAACCTTTTAAGAACAACCTGTTTATAAAGATTTAGGAAGGTAAAAAGATTTATAGAAAATTTCCATTCCCATGACAATACAATGCATGAGTAACACTCATTTTCTTTTCTTTTTTTAACCAAAAAAGCTCCATACAATGAGCTTAACAAATAGCAACATGTTACTTAAGAACTTGCCTTTTTTATGGCTAGATTTTGACAATAAAAAACATTCTATTACTCTTATGAAATGTTTGTAATTAATTTAGAATAAAAAAACAATATTAACAAATATTGCGGACATTAAAAATGTAGATTCTAGATACCAACAAGTTGTCACTGCAATTGCATGCATTATGTTGTGCATTTTGCATAACTATAATAAATCTCACATTCAAAGTAAAAAAGACAGAGAGTGTTCATCTGCATAACCTTAACTAAGCAATAAAAAAATTAAAAAATTCCACAAACGACATAAATAACAATACATCATTCAATTTGATCAGAGGGTTCTATTTTTTTCTCTCCTTTTTTTTTTGGTTGAAATAAATAAGACTATTATTTTCACATATATAACCTTCAACAAAAAGAAAATGAAAACTAATTAAAAAAGACACTTGATTTAATTGCATATGACTGATAGCCTTATAACATCTCCATTCTTAAGAGAAGGTGATGGTTTAATCTATTATGTATAAAGGATATGGATTCAAGATTCTACTATCACTACCAAAAAAGAATAATGCTACAATACATGTATAAATAAAGAGGAAATACGAGTAAAAGCTTATGATAGCATAACATAAATAAGCAAATAAAAGTTTTTGATACATACTCATGTTCTTCCGAGGTCCATGGAACCCCCTTTCTTCGTTTCTTCCCAGATTTATTTTCAACTACAGGGACTGATTTATTTTCTTTACTCTCACTAGTCTTATAATTGGGCATCAAAATAAGACCTGACTCAATCATCTCAATATCTTCAGTTAATGCCTCAAAGTGCTTCTTGATTTGTGGTATAGTTTTTCCAGGGAGCCTTGTTGTAATTTGTTCAAAAAGGTTTGGACAATCAAGATCAAATTCCGCTAGTGCGTTTTCAAAGATTTTGTTCTCCTCAAAATTCCATTCAGTGTATTCTAGTTGAGGTGGTTGAGATAGATATGATAGTGAAGGGTTGTAAAGGTGAGAGTTAGAAAAATACAATTGCTCCATTGTTCACCAAAATAACTCAAAAAGAATAACAGAGAATGAGAAAGAAAGGAAAATTTTCGTCAATGATGAGCAGGCTATGAAAAATTCAATAGTTATGCTCTACAGCTCTAGTGTTAGTCCTTCCTCATGTATATGTGAACCTAAGGTAACGTAGATTAAGGAAAGATTTTATTTTTTGATGAATATGTGGAAAGATCTTGAAACAGGCCTATGCAATAAGGTGGCAATAGTCATAAGATTAGATTTTTTTTATGAAAAATATGGAAAGATTTTGAAACAAACCTATGCAATGAGTTGTCAATTGTTACCTACGAATTTACTTGGAAGGGTAGATGTACCGTCCATCTCATTTAATCAATAAAACAACTTTCTTACCAAAAAAAAATAAAAAAATAGATCTAGATATATATGTATATATGCCTCAAGATCACTAATGATGAAGAAGAAAAATAAAAAAACGGTTCTTATTCTACTTCTATGCCGAAATAAAAACACAATCAAATTAACTGCAATTTGTTTTTCCAAAGAGAATTGAGTTGCAATAAACTAAGTGCTACTTCTTTTTCTTTCAAACCCCTTACACCTTACCTTCTCAAGTGTAAGGTATTTTGGCTTTGCTTAGACTCTCCTGACTTGCACATATATGACCATTAATTTTAATAGTGAATTTGGCTATAAGATCCAATTCGTAAGTTTTGTTATAACTGGGGTGATAATTATAATTTTTTTTATAATTTGGAGTGCAAATTAGTGTGGATTTGTTTAATTAACCTTTTTTAATTTAAAAAAATAAAACCATATATAGGCATATAGCTTATTAGATATGGTTTGTTCCTTTGGAACCGGTATTACGATGAATTCTGTATCTATCCTGTCAAATCCATTCATATGTAGATTCATAGTCACACACGTCATTTATGAATTTTTCCATCATATGTTCTCCACCCCTCATATCAACGCCAGAAAATTAGACAATGACCTTTACATTCCATATACAGCTTTTCCACTTTTCCTTATCTTTTGCTCACGGTTTTTTTTTTTAATAAATAAATAAAAGTTTCGTCTCATTGATTTTTAGAGTGAAAATTTAATGAAAATGTTTTAGACCTCATAAGCTTCAGAGTTTTAATCAAACTGAATTCTCTTCCAGTTTCATTGCTTAAAAAATGAGTGAAGTTGTGCTTGTAGCGCTTGCTGCTGCTATTGGGAATCTGTTGCAAGGATGGGATAATTCAGCCATGGCAGGTAATATCCATCTCAAATCAAATGTGCATGTCTGTTTAATTATAATTATTTTTCATGATCTTTTGCTTATAAATCTAATTCTAATTCTCTCTCTCTCTATATATATATATTTACATGGCAGCATTGTGCTAAGATACTTTAGTTGATTTTATAATCATTTTTCTATACTTTATGTGATTCATGAATGATATTACATAAAAAATCATACTAATGAATACCAATCAACTGGTATATATTTGGCTTCTTATTGAAATCTAATCATTAGTATAGAAGGACTGGATTTGGTTGAACAAAATTAATATTGTAGCTGATATTTTGCAGGGGCTGTCCTTTTCATCAAAAAGGAATTTAAATTGGAAAGCCAACCGACCATTGAAGGACTAATTTTGGCCATGTCAATCATTGGAGGCACAATCATTACTACATTTTCTGGACCAGTGTCAGACAAGCTTGGACGACGTCCTATGTTGATAATCTCATCAGTTCTGTATTTTATCAGTGCTCTGATAATGTTGTTGGCTCCCAATGTCTACGTGCTTCTTTTGGCCAGGCTAATAGATGGTTTCGGAATTGGTCTAGCTGTTACTATTGTTCCAGTTTACATATCTGAGACAGCCCCACCTGAAATTAGGGGACAATTGAATACTCTTCCTCAGTTCACTGGTTCTAGTGGAATGTTCTTGGCATACTGCATGGTGTTTGGAATGTCACTTATGTACTCGCCAAGCTGGAGATTGATGCTTGGTATTCTTTCTATTTTGTCCCTTATTTATTTTGCGTTGACAGTGCTTTACCTGCCTGAATCTCCGCGGTGGCTTGTTAGTAAAGGGCGGATGTCTGAGGCTAAACAAGTCTTGCAAAGACTACGTGGCAAGGAAGATGTTACAGGTGCTCTCATTGAAGCCACTTCTTTGCTAATGAGCTATGTTCTTTTATGCTGTTGGCTTTTTAGTTTTACTTCCTTACTTAGCATAAGACTTATTCATGTGTTAGCTATTTATGGTCTACTTTGATGTACAGGTGAGTTGGCTTTGCTGGTTGAGGGCCTTGGTGTTGGGGCTGAAGCATCCATAGAAGAGTACATAATAAGCCCAGCTAATAACCAAACTGATAACCAAGAAATTGCCACAGGAAAAGATCAAATAAGGCTATATAATCCTGGTCATGAGGGTCTCTCATGGGTTGCCAAACCTGTGACTGGACAGAGTCCTCTTGGCATTGTGTCCCACCATGGAAGCTTGGCTAATCAGAGTATTGCTCTTATGGATCCTCTTGTCACTCTCTTTGATAGTGTCCATGAGAACCTACCTGAGACAGGAAGCATGCGCAGCATGCTATTTTCAAACATGGGCAGCATGTTCAATGAGGGAGAGCAACATGGTAAAAGTGAGCAATGGGATATGGAGAGCCAAAGGGATGGTGAGGGCTACACATCTGATGCTGCTGGGGAAAATTATGATGACAATTTGCATAGCCCATTGCTCTCACGTCAAACAACCGGTATGGATAAGGACATGGTGCATTCTGCATCCCATGGCAGCCATTTGGACATGAGCTGCAATAGCAGATTGATGCAAGGAAATGCTGGTGAAGCAGTCAGTCATGCAGATATTGGTGGGGGTTGGCAACTTGTGTGGAAATGGTCTGAGAAAGTAGGCGAAGATGGAAAAAAGGAAGGAGGATATCAGAGAATCTATTTACACCAGGAGACTGCCCTTGGGTCAAGGCCTGGATCCCTTGTTTCAGTTCCTGGTGGTGCAATGCCTGAAGAAGCTGAATTTTTTCAGGTTGCTGCTTTGGTTAGTCAACCAGCTCTTTGTTCCAAGGCCCTAATTAGTCGGCAGTCAATGGGACCAGCAATGGTTCACCCACCGGAAACTGTTACTAAAGGACCAAGTTGGAATGATCTTCTAGAACCAGGAGTCAAGCGTGCATTGTTTGTTGGGATGGGACTTCAAATTCTTCAGCAGGTAAAAGTTTATTGTGTTGTAGTAGTACTTCCAGGATGCCACTTCTATTTCTCAATTCAAATATATATGTGGCATCAAGAATTACTTGTTCAATTTTTTAGCACAAGACTAAAAATTCTCAGGAATCATGTGTAGTGATTTACTTCAATGCAACTCTTTGTTGATAATCTAAGTACATGATGTTGTAGTAGCTTTTAAGCAAACTATTTTTATTCTAAAGGAACTATGTACATATTTTCTTCGTCTTCTTTGTTTTCTCCATTTATTTATTTTTTAACTTTTTTTTTTTTGGTTTGTCTTTGCAGATGTCTGGCATAAATGGGCTTCTCTGCTATGGTCCTCAGATTCTTGAGCAAGCAGGCGTTTCAGTTCTTTTATCAAATATGGGTCTTGAGTCAACCTCTGCATCCCTCCTCCTAAGTGCTTTCACAACTTTATTTATGCTTCCTTGCATTGTTGTTGCCATGAGGCTAATGGATGTCGCTGGCAGAAGGTAATATACTCCTTAATGCTTTGAGTTCAACTGTAATAGAACTATAGAAGTACCTTTTTTGTTTATCTTAGAAATGACTATTAATTCTGTGAGTATTGTTTTAAAAGAAGGAGTTGGAAGGAGGTTTTGAGGAGATGTTTGTATGACTTATCTGCTGCTAGTTTCTTCAAATAATATTCTACATGTTCCTGTTGCAGGTCCCTGCTGCTGTCCACAATACCTATCCTAATAGTGGCACTCATTGCACTAGTGCTTAGCAGCATTGTGAACTTGGGGTCTGTGGTTAATGCAACAATATCCACTGTTGGTGTAATAGTCTTCACCTCCATCTTTGTCATGGGTCTTGGGGTCATTCCCAACATCCTTTGCTCAGAGATCTTCCCTACTCGTGTTCGTGGCCTGTGCATTGCTATCTGTGCTCTCACGTATTGGATTGGAAACATCATTGTGACTTACACCACTCCTCTTTTGCTCACCTCCATTGGCCTTTCTGGTTTATTTAGTATCTACGTGATTGGATGCATCATTTCATATATATTTGTTTTCTTAAAGGTTCCTGAAACAAAGGGCATGCCTCTAGAAGTCATATGTGAGTTCTTTGCTGTGGGTGCAAAGCAGGATGGTGAAGATAACTGACTTCATTATCCAGGAATTTCTAACTATTGCTTTATTGTGAAGATTGATTAAACGGGTGTTTGAGCTTTGGAGTTGAAAACACAATCTGAAATGGCCTTAATATTTTTTTAGGATTTAGAATAAATGGTGTTTAGGCAAAAACTTGTATGAATGGTTTTGGTAGTGACAAATGAATTGAAGAGATTACCCTTGTTTTGTATTCGTTGTTGTACAATTGCATTGTAGTGAATGATAATATTTTAAGTAATATGTTTTGGAAAGCCAAACCCAATTATTATACAAGGCTTTGAGAGATTAATGAGCAGACAGCTGACATTTCTTTTCTACACACACGTTGTTGGGCCACGCATGTAGTTTACTTATATTATATTATATCACATAGCATTTAGCAAGTCCGATCCTATTGTTTGGTTATTCGGCTATTCTTGGGCCTAACAATAAAAACAGCCCAATAAGCCCAAACCTGTCTGAAATTGACAAAAATACCCCTTAAATCCCCGAAAAGCGTCCTTGACCAAAACAAACATTCTGCATCGACATGAACAATTACCACAGGGTTTGAGAATGTAGGAGAATCGAAGTGGAAGTGGAAGTGAAGATGGGCGACGAAGATGGCAATTTTCTTGAGAATCGGCCCGGTGTCTTCTTCCTCGGATCCTCCAACGTTGGCAAACGGACTCTCCTCTCCCGTATGTTCTTTCTTTCTTTCTTTTTTTCATAATAATTCAAGAAAGGCTTTTGATGATAGTCTACATAATGAATTCAATTCAATTCAATTCTTCACTTTTATCTCCCATCCAATTTTAATGCATTTCTATATTTCCTGCCATATATGAACATATGGCAGTGGCAGAGCACAGAACAAGTCTGCACTTTGATAAGGGAAATGCTCATGGGGTTTCAACTATCATCTGCATACTTGTTGTGCTTATATCTTCACTTCTTCTACAACATTTAACTAAAGAAACAACCTTATGCTTCAAATTTTGGTTCTTCTACCTTTCTTGGGTCTCTTCTTAATTTTTAACTCCTTTATGATTGCCTGCTTAGCGTCCCTAGGTTAATATTGCATATGCATTTATGTTCTAATTCCGGATAATATAATCAATTCAAATCATCTGGTGATTTTAATGATTTAAGACCTATTACTTGATTTTAGGATTGCTCTCTGTGGATTTCGAAGAGGGCTCTGATTCATTGTCTCAACTACTTGTCCATGGGTACAATTCTTCAACATTGTTACTCTTACGCCACTATTACTTCAATTAATGGTGCTTAACAGATTTTCATCAACAGCTGGACTATCAACACAAAGTACTACACGGCTGATGTATCTGTATGGATGGCTCATCTTCATGATGAGTTCTCTATTGGGACCTTGCCAATGTTTAACCAGTTAGCTGCCTTGGTGATGGTTTTTGATATGAACGATGTGAGTCTTCCCGTTGACATTTTTAAAATTGTTTTATTGCAAATTCTTCAAGGTTTTTCATTTTTATGCCAGTGTGATGTGTTGATGCAGTATGTCTTTCTTTTCTTCTGGTATGTGCAGTTATCATCTCTTGTTGCGCTTCAGGGTTGGGTAGCTCACACCGATATTCAAAATTTTGAAATATTGTTATGCATTGGCAATAAGGTGGATCTCCTTCCAGGCCATCCAGTTCATGCTGAATACAGAAGACGCCTACAGAAGCTTGGAGACTCCTCTGCTGATCCTTATGCAGAGTTTACCGAATATGGAATTTCTGAATCTGAGGGAAGTAGTTTATTGGGTGATGAAGAACCATCGTGGGAGATTAGGAAGTCTTGTTTGGAATGGTGCACTCAACATAACATCGAATTTATTGAAGTTTGTGCTTCAAATGCTGATTTTGACAAATGTAAATCCATTCTTTGCCTTGAGTTCCAATTAGCTTGTTTGCAATCATTATGATTCCTAATGTTGCCCTTTATATGTTGCAATTAGAAAATATGTGTACATAACCGAGGAATTTGAAATAACCCTGCTCAATTGTAAAGATTTTATCTTTCAGTCATACAAGCTACTACTTTGCAATGTTGCTTTTACCTCAAACTGTAAGGCCTTTAATTTTATAGAAACTGTAGGTGATCTGAAAGACGATCATAATTTTGATGTTACATGCACATCATACTGTGAATGAAGTTTTAACTGATGGAGAGGTTTAAGAAGTAGATAGAATTTTTATTACCATTTTATTGATAAAAAAAAAGAAGTAGATAGAATTTGCATGTCTATTTTATATTAGAGTAAGAAAGAACATGATGGGGTCTTCTCTACATAACTTGAAGTTTTTTCATAATATTAAGGGATGGAATTGGCTTCAATAATAGTCGTAAGCTACAAATGATAGACTAAGGTATAGATTATGTTGTTTCATACATAGATGCATGCATGCATATGTGTGTGTTCACATTGATATAAAGAAGATGTTCTTGACAGGTTTATCAGTTGATGGTGATTCACAAGGAGTTGAACGTCTCTACGGTGCTCTATCTGCTCATATGTGGCCTGGAATGGTCCTGAAATCTGGCAATAAGATAACTGAACCATCATTACCTGAAAAAGAAGGTTCCCCCCTCCCCCCTCCCCCCTCTTCTAGAAAATAATAGGGTACTGCCATTCAGTTTTAACTTTTACTTGCTAATTAATTATATGCCTAAAATTTTTCATCCCCTCTGCTCAGAGTTATCTTCAGGAGAATCTGATTATGAATTTGAGTATGAAATCCTCTCTGCCGGTTCAGCTGAACCATGGGATGACACAGATAAAGTATGGGTTTCTGCAAATGGTATTACCCCATCCCCAGAGATGGCAGGGTTTGTTGCTCAGAGTAGCTCTGTCATGGAACGTGATCAAGAGAATGGAACAAGATCTGATGACGAAAAGCCGCAGCCTTCAACTTCAAGCGCTTCATTGCAGGATGAGAATATTCAGGGTGTGATACCTGATGCATCTGAGCAAGCCACAGAGGTGGATGAGGGTACACATTTTGACTTTGAAGATTTGGAACAGTTGATGTCTGAGATTGGGAACACGCGTGAAAGCTTGAGATTGATGCCTGATTTTCAGAGGAGGGAAATGGCAGCAAAGCTGGCCATGAAAATGGCTGCTATGTTTGGGGGTGAAAGTGATGACGATGGGGAAATCTAATCAGTGAATGGGCTCACCACACTTTGTACTGAGTAATTAGTTTGAATATTGTTCTTGGTGTCATACATGAGCTGTCTTTTTTATATACAAAGCATATCTTTTGTGTTGCTTTCTGCACAACTTTGTTAGTCAGGAATTGATATGCCTATGATGTGCTCAATGAGATACAGCCCAGATTCTCCAAAAGATTGAAAATTTTATACATGCTTCTTGTATTAAACTGTCAATTGTTATGCGTGGGTGGGGGGTTTGTGAAGATGTCTTTTTGAGACATTATATATAAATCCTGAAAGAGGTTGCGTAATTGTATAGTTAAATGCTTTCATATGTCGACTCACATTGATAAGAAAATTTTGCCTAATTAAAGCTTGTTCATTAAATTGTCTATACTGCTTATGCATTTGCTGTGTTTTTGTGTATGAATTGCTGATGAAAGAAGTGAAGATAGCTAAGTTAAAGGTCCATGTAACTATTTTTTGTTTTTGGAGTCTTCGAAATGCAAATCACGTGGAGATTAGGTGCAATGTTATTGTTTAATAATATAATTATATGAGATAAAATCAGGTTCAATGCTTGTAGATAGTTCAGTGGTAAAAAGTTGACCATCACTTTTTGTATCTCCAATCAAGTGGAATGGTGGTATGCAAGTGCAGGCTAGTGGGCCGAGAAGATAAGTCAGGTACGTGGGGAGTGGTAGGAGACTATAACTATGGGTAGAGTTGGGAAAACAGCACGAAATTAGGTCTTGAATCGTTGGATGATTCTGTAGCTTTTTACGTGCTTGTTGAGTGTGACATGAACAATAAGTTGGAGTTTATAATGTAATCTCTAGTGCCCTTTTAATCATGCCTACCAAGAACAAGAAGAAGTAGATATGGGCTGCAACTTTTGGACTAGACCTGGTGAGATATTTTACCAAGTCTTTTTCTTTTATAAATATTTTTCTAGAAAGATAACCTCGTATTAAATGGTGGGTGGACCCTCACATGAACTACCAAAAAAGTAACTCCCTCGGTCTCCAGGTTCATCATCTATGACTGTCAGTAGGAGGAGATTTCCATTAGATTGGATAAATGTGGAAGGGATCTATAAAGTTTATCGCATCTACTTTTTTTTTTTTTTTTTTTTGTTATCCTTTTCACCATCTCCTTTCCTTTTGCTTTACTTTGTCTTTAATTTTTGAAAAAGTTATGCTTGTCTTTATTAGTAAAATTGATCCTGATGATCGGAGTGATATGTAGAAAATGGAAACACAACTAACTTGAACCTTTTACGACTCAAGATGCTTGAGTATCAAGATATGTTTACAATGATGTTTATAATATAGAACAGAAGTTTCATAATTCCATTAGGTTTAGAATATCTTTAGCCGCTTCGTTTATTGCTAGTATAAAATTGACTTTGGAACTACATTCGTCATGTGGCCGGAGTTTCATAGGTTCAAGCGTGGTGGGATTCCTGATATTTAGTTGCAAATGGAGGACACCTTTATAAAAATGACTGGTGATTGAATCACTGAATCTCATACCCAAAAGAAAAGCGGTCTTCAATTTTACTTTTCAAAAGAGAGGAGGGGGGTTTAGAATCTTTAAATTAGGCTGATACCAGAGTTGTCTCGGCATTTCTATGGGTAAGGCCGTCTGTTTTAGGGGTAAGGGTAACATGCATGCCATTGTGGACTAATGCTATAGTCTAAGCATGAGGAATATTAATAGGGAACCCTCTCTGAGTGTGGTGGTCCAAGGGTATATAAAAAAAATCAGGTTGGATAGCTTTAAAACCAGGGTATTCTTTCTTTAATGTATTTCCTCTTTATTGTCCGTTTCAAACCATGCAAATTGGGTAGGCTTCTAGTATTAAAAATGAGATAAGCAGAGTAAATAGATAAGCAGATAAGCACAAAAGTCTGAATAAATATTATACAACTACTTTCGCCTGATTTACCGTCTGGTATTTCAAAAATAAAACAAAATAAATTGAGGTGCCTCCATTACATTCTCCAGGTCCAGACTCCACAGCATATGAATTATGAGATCCAATAATTGCCCAAAATAAAATACATCTTTTCTGTGCTGGGGTTGGGGGAGTGGGCAATTCTCAGTCTCAAATTTTTCACGAAATAAATAATATGTTATAAAAGAATAAATAATAGAAGAGAAATGAATCCTGTCCAGAATCCTAAAAACATAATTTAGAATTATTACTTGAATTTTATACTACTATACAACACAGTAAAAGCAGCAACTGAGCAAAGTCATAATCTTTGAGTGACAGCAGTAGATGCTTTAATTAAAATAAGAAAAAAAAAAATGCCCATTGGTTTGTCAAGGCAAGAAGGTGGGAATATTATGATTGATAAAGGAAGAAGAAGTGGTAGCAGCAGCATTGAAATTCAAGTGAGGTGGAGGAGGAGGTGGAGGTGGCGGAGGAGCAGTTGGGGCTGAAATATTAGCCGGAAAGTGACCGCACTTATTACACCTAGCGAGCACCAAGATCTGGCGACAAGATGGACATGAGGAGTGAGAAGCAAGCCATGTATCTATGCAAGCAACATGGAAGGCGTGTCCACAGTGCGGCAAAACCCTGATCTGGTCCCCATCCCCAAAGTCACCCAAGCAAATAGCGCACTCTGCTCCACCTCCCACTACTCCCAACTTTGTGGAGCCGTAGGTGTACTTTGGCAGTGACTGCAACACCTTCTTCTTCAGTCCCTTGTTTGCTAAACCACGTGTGGGTGACCGACTGCCACTTCCGCCTCCAGAAATTCCGGACCCGCGTCTCAGCCACGCGCACCTTGCCACCGCGATTAGCCCCACCACGCATATGAGGGCGCAGAGCAGCGCCGCTAATATGACCACGAAGTCAGACTCCACCGTCACCGCTTCAGGAGGCGGTGCCGCCACAGTGGATGCGTTAGTGGTTCCCAGAGTATTTCTTATAGATCGAGTCATCACTCATATATCATATAATAACAACAACTCTAGTGTGTGTGTTTTTGAGAGAGAGAAAGATATGATATGGTTTTAGATTTGTTGGAATTGTGAAATATCTATATATATATATATATATATAGTAGTGGTAGGAGTACTTAAGATAGTGGGTTGGGGTGGGTGGGTGGGTCTTGGAATGGAGAGTTAGGTTGGGTTCAGGTCGGAAAGGAGAGAAAGAAGGAAGAGAAGAGAAGGGTAAACCAAAAGTTGAAAGGAAGGAAAAATGTTGGACTTTTTGGACTTTGGGAGTTGGGACCACACTGTAGAGGATAAGTCGATAAGATAATTGACAAGTGTCATTTATATTATTACTTACTACTAATAGAGTCAGAGAGAGGTACTCTACTCGCTTTCTCTCCACACATATCGTAACGCGCTCTTTTTTAATCACAACAACCACGGTAATAAGGACAACATTTGCCTACTCCTCTTATCGCTTTTTTTTTTTTTTTTTACCACCAATTCCTCGCTTTAAACCGCTTTCTACGGTTCATGGAAAGAGTATGTTTTGTCCCATTTGAAATCTCGTTAAGAAGTCAAAAAATATATTTTAAAAATATAAAATCTAAATTTTGTGTTTGATAAAAAGAAGCATAGTTTACAAAATTGTTTGTCTTCAAAAATCACGTTTTGAGAATAAAACTCAAAATTTCATTTTTAAAATGTGATTTTGACAAAAAACATGATAAGAAAATGGATAACCAAACGAATTGCTATATCCTACTTTTTCTCTTAGTAAAATCTTAAATACACATAAGGATTTATCAAAATGATCTTTCCTTAAATTTCAAAGCCTATTATTTAATATTAAAACCCAAAAAAGAATTTTACTTAAATTAATAATTAAGGCAGAAATACACTTTTGGTCCTTATATTTAGGGGGTGTTTTCAATTTGGTCCTAGTGATTTAAAACCATTCAATTGGGTCCCTGTATTTTTAAGTCGTTATCAATTTTACCTCTAGAGTCAACTCCGTTAGAAATCTGCCTACGTGGCAGACGGAAATTGCTGACATAAATAATTATGTCATTTAAAAATAATAAAAAATAATTTTTCTAAGCCACATCAGCGCCACGTATTATTCTTATTTTTTTTCTTTTTCTATTTTCCTTTCTTTTTTATTTTTTCTTTTCTCTCTCCTCTTTCTTTTCTCTCTCCTCTGTTCTTATTCTCCCCAGATTTCTCTTCTCTCTCCTTTGCTATCCTTCATTTCCTTTCTCTAAATCTCTCTCTCCACCACTCGGAGTTAACCCATGTCCACAGTTTTGATTACAGGTTAGTTCAGTTCAACTCATAGCCCCCAATCCCACTGGTGACGATATTGTCATTGGGGATCAGAAAGTAGCTCTGCCTTCAAAGAGTGGTTAGCTGATCTGGGAGCTTTATGCCGAACCGCAATGAGTAGGCAAAATTCTGGGGAAGGAACGGTGGAGTGAAGCACGGTGGAAAGCTAATTGGTCAGGCGATGTTTCGGGCGTGTCCCATTTGAAATGAAGGACTCGTCAACCAAGCCTAACCAGCGAAAGAAGTCAAAAGGTCTCTCTCCAATATCGAAGACGATTTTAAAAATATAAAATCTCCCAAGGCTTCTGGTTTGGTTGCGGCGGCGCAATGGGGTTGAGGACTAGCAGTGTGGAAGTCCAAGAGAGAGTCGCAAGGACTGTGGGTTTGCGGTGGGGATTGAGGTTCGTTACCGACGTTGGGCTCGCCGGCGTGAGAAGTTGGGGTGTGGTGCGGTGGCCTGCATAGCTGGGTGGTTTACGAGGAAGTCGTGATGGCTGTGATGCCAATGGGCAGAAAAACACAATTTGAATTTTTTTTTTCCTTTTCTGTTTCTTGATTGTTGATGAGTTCTTGGTAATGGTGGCTCGAATGGTGGTGGCTCACTTGATGGTGGTTCAGCCTTGATGGTGGCGGCTTGGCTGTGTTGCGGTGAATACTTTGGTTTATCTACTTGTGATTTTTTTTTTTTGGTTCTGTTTGGCCTTGAAAGCTGGTGCTTTTTGTGGGTTTTGTGGTGGGTAGATTTGGGACGAATGAGATTTGGGAGATTTAGGGATTTAGGGATTTCAGATTGTCTTGGGATGTCTCTACTACTCCTCGCTGCAGAGATCCAAATCCAAAAATCCCACCTGCGTTGGCTTCTCCAGAACCCTCCACCAATGTCAATTTCTCAAAAAAAAAATTTCATTGATGGTTATGATGCTTGTGGGTCTGTTTGGTTGCTGAGAAAATCAAGAAATGGAAAGAAATTTCTGGGTTTTCTGTTTTGTGCTGTATTTGCTCACTCGGTGCAAAATCTGATGGGTTTTTGCTTTTGGATTGGAAGATTGGTGGGTCTGTTTGGTTGCCGAGAAAATCAAGAAAAAATGGAAAGAAATTTCTGGGTTTTCTATTTGGTGCTGTATCTCACTCGGTGCAAAATCTGATGGTTTTTGCTTTTGGATTAGAAGATTGGGATGTTATTATTTTCTTGTTCTAATAGAAAATCAAAATATTTTATTAATGATGTGATTGTTGTTGCTGGAACCAAAAAGTGAAATCTTGTTTGAGTTGTTGAGTTGTTGGTGTTTGGCTGCCAAGAAAAGGAAAGAGAAAATTGAAAGTTTAAATAGTATTTTTATTTTATTTTATGTTAATTTAGAAATTAAGATTTAGTTTTATTTATTTATTTATTATTTGTTTGTTGCTGACTTGGCAAATAATGTTTGACTCAGCAATTTTTGTCTGCCATGTAAGCATTCCGTTTGCCACGTAGGCAGATTTCTAACGGAGTTGACTCCAGGGGTAAAATTGATAACGGCTTAAAAACACAGGGACCTAATTGAATGGTTTTAAATCACTAGGACCAAATTGAAAACACCCCCTAAATATAGGGACCAAAAGTGTATTTCTGCCAATAATTAATGGGAGAGACTTGCAAGTATGCCAGTATAAGTAAGTATTGATCAATATTCAATCAAATCAAAATAAGAGTGTAGTATGTTTTGATTAATGAAACACTTATTTTATTGTAAATGATTAATGAAACACTTCTAACTGAGATTGAACATTTTTATTCTCCCTATCTCTAATAGTATACTTTTTTGCAAATGTTTAGTGGGAAAACAATATCCTTATGCTAAAATTCAGGAACATAAGACATTTGTCTTTGATTAAATAGAGGCGATAATAAACAAATTGTGCTGTTATCTTTTGAATATCTTTATTATAGTCTTAGTCTAGACAATTGTAAAGGCACAGGAGTGTAGCATTAGCATCATGATAATTAAGAATTGTGGACTCCTAAAAAGACCAGATGTCATCGTTTAAAACGACAAACATAACCGAGTGGTGCCCAGCAAATATAGCAATGGATCCTATTTCATTTTAAATGAGGAGAGATCTTGTGAAGAGTTTTTGCTTTGCTTTCATCAATTCAAGGCATCCATATTCCATACCCACTAGATGGGGCAATGAGGTGGCCCACTAGTTAAGCTAAACATGTAGCACGAATTAATGATGTTTCTTCTGGCATGAAGATTAAGGAATCCTCTTCGTTTCTTCTCCCCTAGGTATATCCGAACCATATCCATTTCATTTATTACTCTCCATTGTCCTTTTACCAAAATTGTGTGGGTGTGACAGTGTGAGAGAGCGCATTACTTAGGAGAACCCATACATTAATACTCACAATTAACCTTGTTTAGTTTACTTACCAAATATTAGAAAAACAATATCCCTGTTGAGGTCCATAAACATAAGCTACTGTAGATAAAAGTAGAAACCAAGAAAAAAAAAAAAAGCCAAGTCACTCTAGCTAAATTATATTATCTCAAACAAGTGCTATCACTTTCCTCAATGAAAATTGAAATGGGATACGCACTGATTTGACATGAAATATCTCAACTTCAAACTTTTTAATCCGATTAGGATGAACTTAGCTGTCTTGTTGGCTAAATTCACTCCATCTAATTTTGTTGAACGATGATGATTTTGAGACAATGTTTGATGAGAATTATCTGAAAAGAGTGCTATAAGTAAGTTGGCGTGGGAAATAAATACTGGCAAACTGGAGGCCAGAGCATGTCTTTTTCTCCACTTTTACTAGTGAGCCTTATTCGACATGTGAAACTATCTGGCAAGTAGGACCATTAAGGCCTTAACTGTTAACTCCTATTGATTTTGGGAAGCCAGTCCACTATATGGAAACATATAATGCAATGCAACTATTAATTAAGTGCCAATCCTGTGATACTATTTCGGCGAGATGAGCACCACTCCTAACTCTCTCTCTCTCATATCCCTCACTAGAATGACCTGAAATATCACTAGACACGTCTTTTTGGGATTTCTATCCAATCCTTCCATTCATGTGCACGCACTTTTCACAAATTAATGAATGGGCTAAGGTACAAAGAAATGGGAGAGACCCAACAACAACTATATCTTGTTTTACTCACGAGTATTAGGTGTGATCGGTTTGGGTTAGATTTGAAATAATTTGAACCTCTCCGAAATAAAAACAACATCTTTAACCCAATCTAACTTATGGTAGCTCAAAAAACCAATTCAACTTGAGGGAATCAACCCATCCACCCACTAAAAACCAACATGAGACATCGGACCGGGCTCGTCAGATTGGTGAGTTCCCTGATTATATTATGGTAATACTGCCACATCCGGAAAAGGAATGTTCAAGTTTCGACAAAGGAAAATTGAACTAACCAAGCATGGAATGTGATATAAGCAACATGCAATGTAAGGCGGAAGGATAAGAAAGTCCAAGTGTTGTTTTAACTTGTATTAAATTTATGAACAAACCTATAGATGTACAAAAATGCTTCTCTATTTGAACTGGCTGCATTTCAATAACTACAATGTTTTCTACAATACATATAACAAAATTGATAACAACTGCCAATGCCTTACTTACGTTTTTTTCAGTGGCTCAGGTTTGACAAATGAGAAGTCATCTTCATTGCTTGTTTCTTCTTCAAGGTGGGTTTCAATCATTTCAGTTGGTTGCTCATCATCATCTACTCTTATAATCAAGTTGGCAGTAGATGAGTTGGGAGACAGAGTATCAGCTTCATAATCAGAGATTTCAGGATCCTCATAGGTGGACACGCGGGTTGAGTGTCCTGTAGTTTTGAAACGGTGCAATGTGTGTCCAGAGGAGGAGTGCACCGTTAGAGGCAGGGCTTCCACCTAGAGTTAGAGTAGGGGACTTTCCTCCCCGCCCGCCGTGTTTCTTTTTCACAGCCATGTGCCACTTCTTGAGGGCCTTGGCTGTTTGTTCGTCAAAAATTGATTTTTTCATGTTTGAACCCATCTGCAGTCCCCATCATCAACAACAACATCAACAATAAGCTCCAAAAACAGTACTTCTTGCTGAAGACACTCTAGGACATTAAGGTTAAAGCATTTTTTTTAAGATTAAAATTACATTAGAATCTCATAGAAACAGTGCAGGTACCTGAGTTACAAGGGAATAAAGCGGAAGTGTGATATAGCTGCAGAGAATTAGGACTGCAACCCTGTGATAGGTCCGAAAAATGTAACCCATTAATCCAAGGTAACATTAAAGATTCACAACATCAATTTAAAGGTAATTCCCATTCTTCAATCTTATTGACTTATATTCTAAATGTGTTTTACTTATTTACTTTTTTCCTTTGAAAAACTAATGTTAGCAGCCTTGTGTTAGAAGGCTTATGCTAAATGCATTTATAATCTAACACTTCTTTTAGATTGGCAATATCCTTCTATAGTGCAAGCATATCTACTTTTCCAGTGGCTATTTCCAATTGCAGAGTGGGGGAGGAAATAAATTAAAGGCCTACCCTAAAGAAACTTTTATGATAGCAAGCTTGAAATTCGAATGGAAGCAAGATTTCAACCCAAACGAGTACTGCACAGAAAGAAATTTTCCATAGAAAACTAGAATATTAGCAATGAAGTATACAGGCAATAAAATAGAGTAAGAAATTAAAGTAGAAAAAATATATATATATATATATATTCCAATAGCTGTTAACAAAGTTAAGTATAGAGAACTTCATTACCCATATCCACAAGAAATATGTTATTTGGAAGGCATTCTGCAAGTCACAGATAAATTGATCAGACCAGTCACAAATATGAAAGAAAATTTAGAAGTCAAATTCGTAAGACTATAAAATTGCTAATTGTGCAGAATTTGATTGATAATTTGATATAAAGAACAGGTACTGGGATTATATAGAACTGATGTTAAAAAGTCATTACTCTATAGCACAAAAATCATGGATCAAAACTTGACGAAGGTTTGGGAACCCATTCCCTTACCATGCTTTTTGCCAAAAGCATGTTTTGGAAATGAAGCTTTGAGCTTCATTCATTCCCAAAATGTGCTTTTTGAAGGCAAAAATTTTACAAACCATGATTTTTTCTTCTTACAAACACAAAATTTGGGTATTGTATTTTCAAAAAGCGCTTTTTGCCTTCCTAATGGGATTCCAAACAGGCACGATAGCTAGTTGTCTCTTCACCCAAAGGCATAATGCACATTTAGAGAGCAAAGATCTAATCTGCCATTTTAATCATTAAATCCAGCCATAGGCATTCTTATCTCTATTCATTATAATCTCAATTCATTGATTGCTCAACTCAAGAAATATAAGGACCAAATATTTCCTCTTTTGAGTAAACCTGAGGCTAATCAGATCATTCTAACCACAAGAACAAAGATGTGTTTGAGGTAAAACTTTTACACTAGAACCTAGACCTCACATAAGTTTTCAGCAAGGCAGAAAGTTACCTTCTAACTTCAATAAGATTATAAAAAGATAATGTTTAACACTGACGAATTTTGTGGAATTCATTATCTAATTGATAAGCATTTTTAATCTAGAATCTAAAATAAGGGTGGCTGTTGAATACCTGAAACAAAGCAAAATGGATAAGATGAAGAACTAAGTGAGGCCGACTGAACCAAAAGTATTTATCTGAGCCTTGCACAAGAGGCATCCCTTGGACCACTGCATGCCTTTCTGTGATTTCAAGAGCCATCTTTGTCAAAATGGCTTGAAGTTTTCGTCCCAATGGCTAAGATTATCTGCAATCAATTAAAAGGTTAGAATTTTCATTTTCCAATGATTTGGAAATCTGGCAGCTAAAGAGAAAGATTTCTCACAAACACAGGGATTAAGGACGCCCAAAACAATGCCTGCCATCCTGAAAAAGGACATGTTTCAACAATGTTATTCAACTTTTACTGGAAAGCACAGAATATACCCCAAAAGAAATTTCAAAGACAGAAGTGGTTTACCATTGACATTTAATAGCAAAAAAACCACGAATGATGCCCACAATACAGGACTGCCAACAACATCAAGAAAATAATTCATGGAACTCATATAGTCCAAATTGATTATAGAGGATTGACTACTGAAATACGCAATTATAATGAAATAGAAAAGATATTAAATAAATTGAACATTACCTCACTCCAACGACTACCTTGAAATCATCCTCCAAAGATCTTTTGATATACTTCTGGAAGTTAAATTTAATTCCAGGAGCCAAGTGGACCTGTAGATATAGCAATGTCAGAAAATGGTGAGTTATTTTACTTGGAATACTGAAATTTTGAAACGAAAACTCACAGTGATGAAGCCATTGCGCACGGTTAAGTAGTCAGCCCTACTAACAGACCTAAAAAATTGACGAAAGAAGCATCCCTGCAAAAGATAAATATTTAAAAAAGTTCACTATCAATCTAAGCAGATAAATATGGCCACAACTACAAAAAATTGTAGGTTTGCTAATTGCTATTCTGTAATCTAAACAGATACAAGCCTTCTTTGCAGTTCCAGTCTAACAGTTGCAAAAATTCTTATTCATCCATCTTAGCATTAGTTGTGTTCATCTTATAGGCGTAACTTCAACAATTGCACTCACAATTGAGAAGTCCCAGTCCCTGGTATTAAGCCATTTATACCTCCAACTTATAGCAGAACAATGTAAATAACAAAACAAAACTCAAGATGTGCCAGTCAGTAAGAAATTTCTTACCACATAAAAGAAGAATGGAATCCTTGTCCAGAAACTGGTGTGAGCTCTAATAAATGAGGTCTCATGAGTAAGCCTGAATCTGGAAGGATCTGCACATAAATACATAGAAGTTTAGCTTCCAATAAGTCACATACATCCACCTATTGAAAGATGAAATTCGGGATGTCACTTTCAAGACTGAGGAAGTGCAACTTTCTAGCTATTACATAAAGAACAAGCTATCTCTATATCACGGCATGACATACCATTGGAAAACTCATAGTCATGGGATAAGGTCTCCTGCTCCCAGTCCTTCCAGCCACGAATCTGCACGAATAAACATTGAGGAAACCATTAGATATAATCCAATGAACAGTTTATACAGTATTTGACATGAACACAATAAGTTGATTATCAAGGCACATTTGTGTAAAAGGTTTCTATATTTTCAAATGGCATGGAGAACTTTGGGGCAAATTTGTGCCTTTTAGCCGTCCTCTCTTCCTTTCCTCTTATGGGGCCAGAAATCATGTCTTGAACAATAAGAAGGGGGTCCACTTCATGTCACTCAAATCCAGTTAAAAAAAATTGGTTTTATTTAAAAAACAATTACAGATGATTTATACCCTAGCTATATCAATCCATCTTGGTGGCACTCTTTCCATAGGGTCAAAGTTCAAACCAATCTGGTGATCTTTTCTGGTTTGCAGCCATAGCTATAAATAAATGAAAACGGACAACACAGTAGCTGAAATGTATCAAATAGACAAAATTGAGCAAGAATACCTAGATTTGAACCAAAATGAAGAGAGTATTTATCCTACATTTCCAATCTTAACAATATAATACATGCAGCCAAACAGAATTGTACTCAACAATATGGTTGAGACCCTCCTGCCCAAAGCTATGATCATTTATCAAGAGATTATAGCATTCTTGAGAGGAATTATCTTCTTCTTCTATCCAAAAGCAATTGCATGATTTTAAAGTCATAATTTGATTTCAAATGAATTGAGAGGTATCAGAAGGTGAGAACCAACTTATTATGCCGTAAGCTTCCAATTATTCATACATAGATGTCATAACATTAGTATTTAAAAATAATAATAAAAAAATTGAAAATTTCCTTTACCTTTAGTCTTCCAAGCATCATTGTGATAAAACTATACAGCACATGAAAGAATGCTAAGAAAAATATGAGGATGTGCAACTGATGCAGTCCCTCCACAGATATAAGCGGTTCATGACCCTGTTGGAAAAAAATCCAATCAGTAAATTGGCCAGGATTGATGTTGTTCACTCGTGCAATGAGTAAAAGCAAGTTTTTAGGTTGTGACCAGAACTTATTGTTCAGAAACTTAATTTCCTCAAAGTAGAAAAAGGAAAACAAAAGCAATTTCTATGTTGACTGAATATATGTCTACTGGGTCAGTGAGGATGCATACAAGTGTGACAACAATACAAGTCAGTGGCTTCGGGATTGCCAATAAGATATTAGAATTTTAAGAAATTTTCGAGTAAGTATTATTTATACATAATTCAAACATATTTGATACAAGGATTGGTTGGTGAATGTTTGTTTTCATCCAGAATTCTCTTCCACCCAATTGACTGCATTTCATTTCACAAATTCACACCTATTTAGGATTTAATTAGAAACATGTAGGCTAAGTTTAGTATGCCACAGCTGCGTACTCATTATATCTTAAACACTTAAACTTATCAGAAGATTTGATGTGTTGGTAAAGACATGAAAAAGTTTATGGATTCATATGTCGCTTTGGTTTGTCCAACATCCCCAACCCCCTCCCCACCCCCAGCAAAAAATATATATAATATATAATAGAAAAAATTTATTTTGCTACATACCAATTTGAAAATAGCTCTACAGTAAATAGCATATGAAAGGAAAATAATCTAGTGATGATTGGTGCTATAGTTTAAAGTAATACATTTCCAAAGCCATTCACCCAAAATGTGGAATGCTCTCTTACTAAATACTAGGAGTTAGTAAGGAAATGGGCCATATAACATTTGATTTTCTCTTAGAATACCCAAGAATAAGCTAGGCAACAGATACACTTACTGTCTTGCAACTAGGAGCGATGCTACCAGCAGCTAAAAATCTACGGTCAAACCATAATAGTTTTCGATGAGTTTCTTCTTCAGAAGTTGAGTCATTTTCACCTTCACTTTTACATGGCAACATGTTGTCTAAAACCTTTTTTGGAAGACAAATTCTGGCAATGTAACTTTGCCCAAAGGTCAGGAGTAGTGAGATGAAACCTAGAACCATCAGCTCTGCAGTGATTGCATCAAAAGTTAGATATGTATTGTTAATTTTGAGTTCCACACAAACACCGAAAATAGAATCAGATGACTTTCTTAGTTCAATGAGATGAAAGTTACAATTGAGTAATCGTGAACCATGTTCTTACCTGCTTTAACCTTCTCCAGAGCTTCATATAGAGCTTTCTTGTGCTTTTCTGTAAGCCACTGAATTGGGATTTTTAAAATTAAGAACAGGGTTAATCACAAGAACCAAATAGAGCAACATCATGAGATCAACAAATTTTTCTTTTAAGTCTTAACCAAGTAGACCAACATCTCAAGTCTCAATCTTTCTTAATGGAATTTGGTTGTTTTTCTTAATGGTCTTTTCATTCTTGTGCTATCAAAATTCATTGGTTTCAATTTTCCACTTGGAGAACATGAAGCTTCTCTACAAGCTACCTACACCTACAGCTAAAAAAACTACATACAGAGACACACAAAAAAATAAATAAATAAATAAAATATTAATGGAGCATGTTTGGCTTTTGGGTAAAAGATGGGGTCATTTATCTAGTAATGGATGAGTTCCTAGTTAGGAATTAACTCCCCTGCTTTTATAAGAATTGGAAATATATAATAGAACAATATCAATATGAGCACCAAATACTCATAACCAACAAAAAGAAAGATAAAGCACGAATCTTTACAGAGTCACGAAAAAACAATTTTGTCTTGCTCGGTAAAGAATTGTGATCAAAAGAGATCGCCACCAAAAGTAATGGAATAATTTAGAGTTAGCAAAAGAAAAAGATGGAAAATTTGCAGGCAAACAATTAAAAGAGCAGAAGTTAAAGGTGAAAATAAAAACATACTTACAATTCCAAGTTTGTGGAGGACCTTTTCCAAGACAATGGAAACGATGATGATAACAGCACAGACACCAGAAACAGCCCATGTGGGCGTCTGATCCAGCTTTCTCGTCTGCGACCCACTACTCTCTGATGCTGCCATAGTTCTTTGTCCTAACACAAACCACACACACAAACACAGATACCCACCCAACATTTTCGTTTCAACAAAGAGATTGTAACAGAGAGAAAGAGAGAGAGAGAGGTTTGCAATAAAAACTAAAAAACTGATACTTTGGGGTTTCGTTTTAAAAAAAGTAAAAAAGGAAACTCCAAAAAAACGACCATGCATTTATTGGTTTTGAATTCCAGGTGAAAGCTACGAGGGAGTGACTAGTTGTAGTTGGCGATATGGCGGTTGAAGCAGTCGCAGCCAGTTCAACATACACGCACTTACCATTTCCAGTTATCTTTTATTAATGTTTGGCCTTTTCTTTTTTAAATTTGTTTTAAGCGCTAGTGCTTTTGGTAAGATTTTTTTCTTTTTCTTTTTCTTGAGGAAAAGACAGAATGGTTTGGTACGAGTTGAAAGTCCACGATTTATTGAGATAAATTCCCCTGCTGTTGCCACCATAAGTACACCAACGCATTTATTGACATTAAATTGTACAACTTTTACTACAACAATATGTGTAGTATTAAATTGCAATTGGTTAATTATCAATATTATTGGATCACAACGGATCCTATCTTCATTTGTTTCACAAAAAAGTTCTACATTCTTATATGGTGGGAGATTTATTGTTAAATTTTAATCTTTATGCTTAGATAATAGGTGGTTTTAATTTTGTAAAGTACCACTTATTTAAACAAACATTAGCAGTACTATTTTTATTGTTATTGTTGATATGGCTATACAGCTATACATATCACATGTTTATATATAAATATTTAAGATGTTACTTGGGTATTCGGTCCAATGGTAATCTCCTTCTCAAAAAGTCTTATTCATTTATGAGAGTATGGATTCAAAAAATATAAAAGATTTTAATCATAGCAAATTGGGAAAACAAATGAAATATGTTAATTCCAAATTAGTTTTGAAGAAAATTTATCCAATCCAACTATATAATTCAAATAAATATTTAAATGTATTTTTTGTCACTTTACCTATTTAAAAAGTTGTGTGACTTTTTAAAATAATACATGTCAATAGTTTTATGAATCGTCATATAATAAATTGGATGGTATTATTCCAACCTGGTGTGAAGGTACACTTTGTCAACAAATATATATATATATATATATATATATATATATATATATATATATATATAACTATATATATATATATATAAATATATATATATATATTTTTTTTTTTTTTTTTTTTGTGCAACAACATAAAAAGGATCTCTAGTTGGGATTAACTTGGACCATTATATAAGATCTCATCCCATTTGCATCTAAATAAGGGGGTTGAGCTCGATTGCAATAGTCACCTGGATACAAAAAGAAAATAAATTGGACGGTTGAGACTCAAGATAAACAGTAAAAAAACAATTTTATATTTCAACTGTCTAATAAAAAAAAGAATTAATCATTGATTTTTTAAGTTTTTAAAATATGTCTAATGGGAGGAGTCCAACTTGACCTTTAATCCGTCCAAAACCGTTGCTGCTGCAATAGACCATACACCATACTAAATGGAAACCATCAAATCACAGGTTCTTTTTTTATTCAGGTTCTTTTTTTATAGTTTTAGCTGACGCGTCTATTTGATTAAAACTTCCAATCCAATCTGCCATAAATTACGGAAAAGGTGCAACTTGCGACACCAAATTTGTCCCAAATACTTTCAAATAATAAGATCAAAGAGATTGGGGTTGGACCTACTCCAAGGAAGGAGTGAAGGACCCACTAAACTAAAGCCTTGCCGTGATTATCTTGAGTACAGATTACGTAGTAATCATTTTCCTTCACTTTTTTTTGGGTCAAATTTATCTTATATTCCTTTAAAAAAATTCAATCATGTGATTTTAAAAGTTGTAATTATAAACCAAAAAAAAAAAAGTGCATTGGTTTATAAGTTAACAACTCACATCCATTGTATTACATTGGATAATATAACTATTTGATTAAATTAATTGAAGAACTAAAATATAGTATCTAAAAAATTGTAACTAAGTTGTATCTTTTAACTTTTTATGTATTGGAGACACTAAAAGGCCCAAATATAAAACCTATAGAATAACTATCACAAAAATGTTGTATGGTATCCCCACAAAACTAAAATGAGATAAATATCATAAAAGATCATGATCAAAACCACATCAAACCATCCTATTTTGTCTTCTCCTCTCTTAAAATTTCAACACTATCATTCTCTAGCTATTAAAACCAATACTCCCTCTATGAGAGTGGTCTTACTCTCATTCCCTAACCCATTTAATCGTCTTTGTCATTTGATAAAAGTAATATTATTGATGGACTTAAGTGAAAGTGATAGCATCACAATAAATTATATCAGCAATTATAAAAAAGATTATCTTTCAAAAAAAAAAAAAACAATTATGAAAAAGATTGTGTTCTTTATATTACTCGTATTGAAATTAATAAATGACTTGGCTTCGTTTATTAAGGAAAATAGTAAAATTTTAAATTTTGCCATATATAATTATATATGCATACTCAATAGAAAACACCCCCTCCCTCCCCCAAAAAAAAATAAATAAATAAATAAAGAGTAAAATGTTAAAAATCCAATGCGACCAATTTCTTTTAGCTGAATACAAAATCCAATCCAAATCTTAGCTATTGAAGTAGAGCTGATTCATGTCTAATAATTTTCTCCAAAAAAAAAAAAGGAGTCGTGTCTAATACATGTGCTATAAGATTCGGATTAATTAAATTAAATTATAGGCAAGAGGTTGACCTCGATACTGCCCACAGAAACAGTCCACACACGTTTACTTTGAATTTTGAGGGGTTCAACCAATAGAGATGCAGCCTCGGTCCATCCACGTTCCACTATAATGGAATTTTAAGGAAAAAATTTCACTTCTTTTCTACTCATTCCACAGTATAACCAAATAAAATATGGTCAGAGTGGTTATGCGCTTCGTTCGCTTTCAAGTTTCAACTTCTTCGTTACGGTTGGTTTTCAAGAATCATAGTGCGTGTTTGGTACACGCAACTGAAACCATGATTCTGGATTCAAATCCAAAAAACTGCGGGTCCCACGGTAAAAAATCCTGTTTGGTACACGCGATTTAAATGAAGATTGAAATCCCAACTTGAATTTTATGTGGGTCCCATGGTAAATTTGAGTTCACCCCTTCACCTGTTTTTGAATCCAAGCCGGATTCAAATCCGGACTGAATTTTTTTGTGGGTCCCAGTTTTTACCGTTGCTGGATCCACCTTATTCATTTCTCCCGTTTTCTCTCTCTCTCCTCCACTGCTTCTCTGCCTCTCTCTCTCTCCTCTCGGCCATTACAGGTACGGCCTTCCTCTCCCAGATTATCTCTCTTCATTAATCTCGGCCAAACCCCCTCACCGGTCCTCATAACTTCACCTTCCCACCGTCCTTTTCATTTAATTTCTGCAACAACCCACTCTAATATTAGAATGGGTTCTCCGAAAGCAACAGATCTAGAGAGAGAGTTGGCCTATTTGTGGCCAGACCTTCTTGGAATCGGTAAGGAGATCGGACCACCGGCTTGGCTTTTGAGAGAGATGGCTTGTTTGAGGTCTTTTTCTCTTTGGACTGCGAAATCAAGGTATGGGTCTCGGACCCATTTGATTCCGGTGTTGATGAACGTGCGGATTTGGTGGAAACGGTGTGGGAGCTTGGCGGTGTGGGAGTTTGGTGGTGTGTGAGTGTGGAGGCATAGCTGGGACGGTGGTGTCCTGGTGGATAAGAAGAGATCTTTTTCTAAATAGGATAAGAAGAGATGTGGGTACTGAAGATACAGAGCGTACGTGGGTGGTGGGGGAAAAAAAAAGAAAGAAAAAAGAAAAAATAAATAAAGGGGTTACTCGTGGGTGGTGGGGAAAAAAGAAAAAAAATAATAATAATAATAATATAATAATAATAATAAAATCTAAATTAAAAAACCAACAATTACCAAACACAATTTTTTTTTAAAATGGTGATTTCAGTTGTGAAACCAAAACTATGTACCAAACAGATTTTTTTTTACAATCTTGAATTCAAATCAGGATTAAAGTTTCAACTTCAATAAAGTAAAAAATCACGAAACCAAAACAGAAAACGAAAACACGTACCAAACAGGCCCATATTTTCTCAATAAATAACCATTCATTTTTCTTTTTCCTTTTTCAATGCCAATAAAACAACGCCAGATGTACTAATTCGCCTTATTCTTATTGATAAGGTAACTACAAATACGTAGATGAAAGATGAGTAATCAATACAACAGCGGATTCAAGGTATTTCATGTTTACTTCCTCCCCTCAATATTTTAAACCATTCCCTCCAACAAGTATATCTCGCATCTTTAATTATGCAATGATATATTCATATATCCACTTCTATTATTTTTATTAGTGGATTATCTTTTTTTTTTTTCTTCCTAAGTATATCGTAAAAGAGAACGGAAATAGAGTTCGAACCAAGTACACTAAATACCAAAGATGCACCAAAACGGATACAATATCATGTATAATACGATTATAGGTATGAGAATATAGTATTTCTTAAAAATTTATGTGAGCCAATATGGATATCAAGTATCGCGTACAATGCTAATACGTGGATTAAAATAAAGTATATGTGCATCCTAGCTGAACGTTATAAAGGATTCAACTACCAATAGTGAGTACTACTAGGCTACCACAATTTCCTAACTCTGTATTTTACGTTGAAACAAATACGATCTTATTGACCTATTCAAGATCATTTAGCTCTTGGATTCTTCAATTTCTATATATTACACCAGTATTTAGTGTAAAACTTTATTTGATGAAAAAATATTGAGATTGTCAACTTAGGTGACCTAATGAACCAACTTTTTAATTACCAAAAAAGTCTCAATTGGCCGAAAACGTAATGAGATAGATTATACATTTAATATTTCTCTAGGTAAATTGAAATATGCAGAATACCTCTGTCCTGACAAGGGTTGGAGGAAGAAAAAAAATGAAAACGAAAGTGGCAAAGTACATACCACTAATTTTTGGGTATTAGCTAGAGCGTTCCAACTTGCATATTCAACCACTTCTGTTAGCAGGAGTTGAAATGCCTTGTCACATCAATCGATGATATCCATAGGCTATAAGCAATAAATTAAATACTGAGAGTCTGGGACCAATAAATCTTTCTTCATTTAAAAATAAAAGGTAAAGAAGATCTTGTAGATCAAGGGCTGAAGAATTTGAGATAAGGACTAAAGCTGTAAGCTCCCATTAGTTACCTCAATCAACATCACCAGCCATGTGAATAAATATCATTGAAGGGTGTAGAAGACGTGGACGCTCAACCAAGCAGAAATATTTTAAAGACTCAGAAGTGGACCTTAGATAACAACAAAATTTATATCATATTGAAGTGGGAACTAAGAAACAATGCCGTTAAATTTTTTTTTAGAGTCAGGTGGTAGGTCCTTAACTTTGATTTTAATGGAAAAATGTTCTCAAAGCCATTTAAATGATATATGATTTATGAGTTTCACTTACTTGCAATCGGTAAAATCTCTTATCGACACTCATATTTATCTAAAGAGGTACATAATATCTATAAAGGAATAGCAAAATAAGAAAGACATAATATGTGAAACATTAGTTTTCCTTAAAAAGAAATCATAACAATTTCATATTGCAACTTCATATTCGTAGACCATATTCACCAATTGAGAGAGATAGAGAGCATTCTATTGAAATACAAAAATGAGATAATTGGAAAATGGATTTTATGAAAATGAGGGTAGGTTTTGTCTAATTCCCCTCATAAAATTGCTTGCATACCTCACACGTGTGAAAAAACATTTATTTTGGATGAAGTTTTTAAGGCTTTCATTATAGTCTAGACTTTAGGAGCTAAAAATGTAGCAATCAAAACTTTCGTTGACTAAATTGGGAAGTGGCTCCATGGGGTAATTGTAATTACCCAAACTAATTATTAATTAATTTCAATTTCATCATCAATTGTATAAAATTAATAGTTTAATCAACCCCAATACTTTTTAATAATATACTTTTATTCTTACTTTTGAAGGAAATTCATTATTAAAAACTAAATAATAATAATTATAATAATTTAAAGTCTCTCTAATAAATTATTAACAATTTAAAAGATATAGAACCCCAAATTATTATGTATATTAATACAAATAAGTGTCAATGATTCCTAATCTTTTATTTTTGAAACATACGGTTATTGAAGAACGAAAGGGGAGCTAGCCCTATATACTTCACAAGCCTCTAAAGTCTAAAACAAAAGTTTGAATATAAGAGATAGGGATTATTCTGGCACCTTAACAACAAGATGCCCAAAAGGCAATAAAATGAGCTAATCTATAAACTTTTTGATAAAAGAGCTAATCTATAAACTTATTTTCAATTTATAAAATAATTGTATCTAAAAAAGATTTTAAGGAGTCATTGGCGCAAGCACAACTACTACTGCGCAAGTTGATGTGACTATGTGATTGTGATTTGTGAGGACAACAATTAGAAAGGTACAGTGTAATCCTTTCGTATCAAAGACGTTGATGTGATTGCTCGGAACAGTTTTAGCAAAAAATAAAAAAAAAAGATTGCTCGGAACAGCCCAGCAATGTCTATTTCCACAGTGACCAAAGTCTATGGTTATCGATTAATGATTACCAAATTGATTTTTTTTTTTTATTTTAATTTTTAAGAGAAATCAAAATGACTAGTAAATTTTGGGTTAAACTGGGCTGGCCTGGGCCCCCAGGCTTACCGGACCTAAAACACATGAAAATGGAACTGGTCCAAGTATATTTATTTAATTAATTAATTAATTAATCACGGCTTAAATTTTGAATAGGACTAAGAGAATAAAGTATTGTTTTTACATTGACAGGACAATAATATATGTAGTCATGTTTGTTCTACTACTTTCTAAAGAAAGTTGAGTTTTTTGTTTCAATTTGTAAGAACTAATTAAGAACATAGGCTGTATACTCTACTTTTAATTAGTTCACGATCACTTCTACAATTTCAAGGCTTGACAAAAGAGAAACCACCATGATGAATTTCCGCATTTCTTTCGGGATTATTATGTACTATTCTTGGTTCATGGTCGTCACTGGAAGAAGGACGCGCAGGACCTTCAATCTCTGAGAGTTCGGTTTCAGAATGGTATGCCCTAGGAGAGCTGAGAGCACTTTCAATGTCATTAGAATTGATGTTATACTTGTGGAGCAAATGTATAGGTGATGAGCCATGGCTTGGGGTATTCTCTCCACTCATGAACCCAGATATTGAAGAAACATCTTGCCCACCTGCCTTCCTCAACTTCTTTCTCTCCCTTGCAGCTTTTTGCCATTTCTTTAGAGCTTTTGCTGTTTGCTCTTCAAAGATTGCCTTCTTCATGTGAGATCCCATCTGCAATTTTTTCAAAGTTCAAGTGTTAATTATTTATGTGATTTCTTTTACTGGGTTACTATGTATTTAACGAGTCTTAATTAGATGTCTTTGTCTTAATAAGAACCACTCACTTGAGTCACCAAGGCATAGAGAGGGAAGGTGATATAACTACACATGAACTGAAGGGCTACGCCAAGAAAAACCCTTGTCAAGATTTCTGCCAACTTTTCATGGAAGCAAGAGGTCAACCCGAACTCATACTGCAGTGGATCAATTTAATTAGTTAATCAAAAAGAAATTCAATAATAGGATATATTTATGAGATTTTCAGACTTCCCTATGCAAGTGGAGTTAGAAATGGTTTCATTTACCCATATCCATAGAAAGTAAGCCATTTGGAATGCGTTCTGTAAAATTGAAAAGCAGACTAATTAGCTCAAAATATATTTGTCATGTTGAACACATGGAGCTTAGCATAACATATACTATTCGCATTTTTATGCATACCACTCTAGTTTATGGGCACATGCATCATTTGTACTCTATGTTAATTTGACAGTATTTGGTCTCCAGACTAAACTCTTAGTAATTGATAAGGCGTTATAGATTACCTGGAACAAGGTAAGATGCATCAAGAAAAGAATCCAATCAGGTCGATTGAACCAGAAATATTTGTTACTCGGCTCTACCACAGGAGCTCCTTTCACTACAGTTGTTCGATCTTGGATTTGCTGAGCCATTTCCATGATTATAACTTCTAGCTTTGTTCCAACTAGTAGAAGAATCTGATTCACATAGTAAGGTCCACTCAATTATAGTTCTTTCCTACTGTTCTAGTAATCCAATTTTGTAGGGATGGAAACATTTGAAAAAGATATTTACACGAGTTTTTTTTTGTTAAAGCATATAAAAATTTCTTACCGCTACTGGTATGAATGATATCCATGAGAGCGTGTACCATCCTGTTCAAAAGTACAGAATTAAGGTTTTGTCAGTGAATGTTTCTACTAATTAAGTCATAAGAACTACAAATGAAAAATGAAGAGAAGAAGGTGTCCTAACATATACGTTTAAAAGCAGAAAGATGATACGGCATGTCCATAATGGTATACTGTAATATCATGTACATTCATAGTTATATATTTATATATAGTAGCACACACAAATACACAAAGAGAGAGAGAGAGAGAGGGAGAGGATCAACCTAATACCAACGACCACCCTTAAAATCATCTTCCATTGATCTTTTGATGTACTTATGAAAGTCAAATTTGCTATTAGGTGCTAGGTGGGCCTGCAAATTTAACAGTAACATTGTCGTATTTGATGGTTGATTAAGGTGGGAAAGGAAGACTCTGAGAGTGAGAATCGTGATCAAACAACTTAACACACATTGGTCACCAAAATATTTGTTTGGGTTGAATTTGATGGAATGGCCCTTACGTTTTTGCTTAGTGAAGCAAAAAAAGAAGTGCTCTCTTGTTTGTTTGTTTGCTTTTATAAAAACTTAGATTTTGTCAGTAGTTTCAAATTAAATTTTGTTTCAATTACATCAATCTCATTCCTATAATTTTAAAAGTGTTGCAGCATGGACCTTAGTACAACTCCACTTCCCCCCAAAAAAATCCAGAAAAGTTATTCATAGAACTTATTTGGGCACCAAAAGCCTTTTCATGTGAATGACATATATTTTGGTACTATTAACTATAAAGCTTGCAAAATGGCTTTAAAAAACTAATAAATAAAAAGAAAGTTAATAAATATGCCTTCTTTTAAATTTTTTTTTTTTTTGGCACTAAAATATTATTTTTGGTATCAATCTAAATTTTATTCACTCACTTATGGCTAAGATGGTTTGGAAAGTTTTGAATTTGAGTCGAATCTTTTTAAAGTTTTATGATTTAATTTAAAAAGATCCCCAAAATATAAGTGGAATTATCTAATTTTTCATACTTATTAACATCAAGTAACTTGAGAAGGGAAAAGGAAATATGAGGTCCATAAGCAATTCTTAATACATCCTTCACTCACTAATAATGTCCATACAGAAGAGGACACACACTTACGTTGATAAATCCGTGACGCATAGTCAAATAGTCAATCTTTGTCACCGAAGCAACAAATTGCCTAAAAAAGGCCACCTGAGAAAAAAACAAACCATTGTCTCAATTATATATATAGCGGAGAAACTGTCCACCTTATACATTCATGATATGTATAAGATAATTGTTATATATTAAGCTCAACTCTCACTATTTTTGTTTTGTTTTTTGAGGTAACTCTTTCACCATCTATTGGTGCTTGGTTAAGCCCATAATAAGAATCCAAAGTCGACCTATTTTACCAGCTTGTTCATGGTACCCACAAATGCATGTTTTTGTCTCAATGTCTCTCTGTGTGCTTTTCAAATGTGTT
This sequence comes from Fagus sylvatica, assembly GCA_907173295.1. Taxonomy (NCBI): domain Eukaryota; kingdom Viridiplantae; phylum Streptophyta; class Magnoliopsida; order Fagales; family Fagaceae; genus Fagus; species Fagus sylvatica. The sequence continues at coordinate 758,186 of OU015768.1, forward strand.
TCAAGCAACTTTCACAAGAATACAGCTTACAATCCATCTGAGACCAGGTGTTGTTGACCAGCCACTATGCCGCCGAACGAAAGAGGTTTGATGAGCAAGCCTAAATCTAGATGGATCTACAAGAAAGAACACCAACTCAAGCACTTATATATCACCTCCTTTTTTTTAAAAAAAAAAAAAAAAAATGAAAAGAAAAGAAAGTAAACTCCAACTCGAATAACCTGATTACCATTAGTAAATTGATATTCCAGGGATGTGGTTTCCGCTTCCCAAGCTTTCCACTTCTTCATCTATACAATTGTACTTCAAATTATTTATTGTTCCATTTTTTTAACCTCATGGAAATGAATTTTGTGTAGAAAAACCAGAGCTCAGTAGCATACATACTTTGGCCTTTGCGAGAACTATGGTAATGATACTATAGAGAACGTGGAAGACGCAAGCACAAATATAAAGATATGCAGTTGGTGCAACCCCGGCCGACTGTGACACCAATGGTACCTTGCCCTAATATCCACAATTAAACAAGGAATTAATATATAATATATAACAAGCCATGCAAAGCAAAGAAATAAATTCATAGAATAGTATATATAATTTATTTATACTTACATAGTTGGAACAATAATCACCAGCAGCAGCTGGGGCCGCAAGGACTCGGCGTGATGTAATATCTCCAGCATACCACAATAGCTTTCTCCTGTTATAACCAATTAACCATCTTCCCCTTTGGAGTACTTCTTATTATTACAAGGGAGCATGATGCTGCCAGCTTTGGTAGGGATACATATCCTGGAGATGGGTATTTGGCTCACTGTAATTAGCAGAGATATGAAGCCTAGCAGCATCAACTCTATATTAAAAACTAACAAACAAAAAAGAGTCAACTCATTTTGTCCATCATGAAGATTCAATTGGAAATGTATGTGTGTTCGAGTTTGAGTTGTGTGAGAGAGAGAGAGAGAGAGAGAGCAGCTTTAATTTTCTCTAAAGCCTCATTCATGGCCTTCTTATGGCGCTTCTGAAACCACTGTCATTTAGAGGAATGAATTAAGATTAGAACAAGAAGAATAACAAAATATTAACTTAATTTGAATTGAAAAGAGAGTTTGCTATTGGGTTCTAGCAAATCTTATCCGAGATATATATACGACAAGTCTGAATAACCATGTGTTAAACGTGTTACCTTTCCAAGAGAATGAATCCCATGTTCAATGAGAATTGAAATGATAACGAAAATCGCACAAACAAGGGCAACAGCCCATGTAGGTGTCTCCTTCAATGACCTTTCTCCTGCAGCAGTTGCAGCCATGCCTAGCAATTTAGATGCAGCTCTTACTGAAGAGCAACTTAATTTGTTGCAAAATTTTAAGCTAAAAAATTCTTCAGTGTCGTAAACTTGGCAAGAGGAGAACTTTGTTTAGGTAGGATAATTATATATACTAGAGTACAAATATAAACAAATTGATGTATGCCGGCAATTGTACATGCCAAGACGAAAATTAGGTCACACAAGCCATGAAAGTAGTGTTAAAAAGTGACAATAGCAAAGAACATTGATATTAATTAAGGGGCAAGCAATCTATTACTGAAGCTTACCACTCTTAAAACTAGGGAATATTAATTGTTTATCAACTTCTTCACCATCTGATATATGCCTACCAATCTAACGTTGATTAGCCCCTGAGCCTGAAGTGTAAGGCATTCTTAATTGGCTAGTAATATTTTAGTTGCTTTAAAATTCTTTTATTTAATTTGGGTTAGGAAGAAACGGTTGTCTTGTCCATTGGGCGTGAGAATCTTTGATTGGTGTTTTTTCCTTTTGTTTTTGTTCTTTTCAATAATTGTTCTCTGAAATTATGATTTGGTCTTTAAACTAAAGAGTGAAAACCCCACCGTACGCGCTTGTCTAATTTCATTATAAAATTGCAATTGAGAGAAAGAAAAAAAGGGTCAAAATTCGAGATTATAAATTTGTAACGAAAACAATATCAAAAGAGAGATTGGTCCTATTGGTGGAAATTCAAAAAAAATGAGTATACTAGCTAGATTTGTGAAAATAATGGTTTTTAAAGCTCGCCAATATCTTTTCCATCTTGTTCAACCCATTAGTATTTTGATTGCATTTGCATAGCATTACATACTCTATAACTCTTTTAACGATTTTGCAAAGGAATAAATTGCATTGGGCCAGACGAAATCCTGGGCCTAGAATAGCCCATCCAATGTCAGCCCAAGCTATACCTTAGCATAAGGTTTGACTTTGAGGCTCAATATTTTCGACCCAAATAAAAAAAAAAAATTTCTAATCTTGTTTTTAATTTATTTATTTTCCCCAAAATTCGATAACATCGAAGAGGAAGAGCTGAGCAAAGGTAGAGTTAAAGTGTGATTTGAGATAGGAATTCCTGTTTTGAGAATTAAAAACGGAATGGCCGGTGCTGTACCGAGTTCCTTCTCTCCAATTCAAACCCACTTCTTATCCGGTGGTAATTTGTCATCCATTTTTCTAATTTAATTTTACTACTGTTTTCTTCTTCTTTCTTATCCGCACAGATCTCTGTCAATTGTTTAGTTTGTTGATTGCTAAGACTGTATTGGAATTACATCCACAATCGTATAAGCACTTTACTTTTTACAATATTGATCTTTCTAGGTAGTAGTTAACATCATTGACGCGCTGTAAATGTAATTAATTGTTGAAGGCAGGTTGTTTGAAGCCAACTGAGCGATGTGTTTTGAATATTAGCCCCACTCATCCATTTCAGCGTAAACCAAAACTTACTGTTCGAGCAGAGTATGTATTTAATTCTATCGATGCAGTTAAACAGTTAGTCTTTATTGTTACAAAAATAGAAATAAAGATATCATTTTTCTAAACACTTGCTATTTTTGTGTAACTACAGTGGGGATGGTGGAAGACCAAATAGTGCAAGTATCTTTGTTGGTGGCTTTGTGTTGGGAGGCATAGTTGTTGGGACACTAGGCTGCATATATGCACCCCAGGTATATCTACTCATTTTATGTGTTCCTCGAAGACCAAATACTCAAATTCTCTTTCTTTTCCGACTAGGTTCTAATTAAGTATATGTTTTTTCACACATTCATGTTCTAATATTATTTTTTGAGCCTTGTTTGAAGCAAAACTAAATTTCTTAATTAATCAAGTTCATTATCCAAACTGATCACTTAATTAATTATCCAACCTCTGTAAATCAAAAGGGTGTGTTTGGTTCGAATCATGCCTTAATGATAAAGGACTTGGTTCGATCCAGAAATGGTAAGCACTTAACTGATTTACTTATAATTTTACTGTGGAAGTTGGTATTAAACAATCTCTAAGACAAACTTGATAACAAATTCAATCTCGAGATAACAATTTACTGTTTATTTTTTCTACAAATGTAAACAACTTCGAATTTAACAAAGCTGTAAATAATGATAAACTGCAAAATATTTATATTAAACAGTAATCGAGTACAATCACTTCGAACTGAACAAGAACAACAGAAACTTACAAAAGGAGAAGTTTTCTGTTACTCTCACACACTTCAAGAACCCGATCTGCAAGATCTAAGTCTCACTCGAACTTAAAATCACACTGAAAGCACTCAAACACACTGGATTACATTGTTTTACACATTTTTGAACACTCGAACACACTTTAAAACACACATGAACACACTTTGAATCATAATTAAACTCTTGAACTCTAGAAAATACGCGGGGGGCTGGTAATAGTCTTTTTTTCTTCTATTTATACTTTTCTTGAGCAGCAGTTTCTTCAATTAAACAGTTACTTTTTTCATTTTGAATTTTAAATCATCAATAGATTTGGTCCAATACAGAATAACAACTTTCTTGGAGATGATAACACCTGTCACATAAGTTTCCAGATTGTAAATAAATTGTTACTTAACAGTTCCTCAAGATCGAACTGCTTGTAACTGTTTTTAGATCAGTTTAAACATGACCTCGAGGTGTAACTGGATCTTAACCCTTTGGGCTTCTATTTAAATAAAGTAACTTATCTCACTTAGGCCTAAACAGTAAGTCTGGTCTTTTAAATAAATAACTTATCTTGGCCCAATATTATTAGTAGGCCCAAAAGTTATTTTTATGTTCAAACAAGCTTATAAGGTAAAGGTACTTCATTTTAAGTTATAGCAAAAAAAATATGTAAAATTAAGCATGAGACCTTAGACAGTAGCTCACTTTTGGGCTACTGATGTGGTTTATATACTGCTCATCCAAGCAACAACTCAAATGCATTGAAACTCTTTTTTTCCCACTAATATTTTTGGTCGAAGTTCTCATGATTTAACCTTTTGCAGATAAGCAAGGCACTAGCTGGAGCTGACAGAAAAGATCTGATGAGGAAGTTGCCAAAATTTATATATGATGAGGAGAAAGCTTTGGAGGTGAGAATTGTTCCTGCATTTGCAATCTTTAAAAGTTACTCATTATGTGTGCCTGCATGTTTGTTAATGTGTTCAGCGTTTCAAAGCAAGTGTTAGTTTATAAATAACGGTCTACTTGAAATGTGTTCAGCATGTGTCATGCATTTGCAATCCTTAAAAATTGCTCTATATGAGTTGGTTGTCATTAGAAAAAAGTATGGTTGATCTCACTCAGGTTGTTAGGCATCACATCTTGGGCTTGGATTAGGTTTGAAATGTATGATTCATTGCGTATAAGTCAGCTTTACAAATTGTAGCTTTGATTCATCTAAACCTTCAAGGAAAAGTAAGGGGAAAAAACACTATACACATGGTTTATGTTAACTTGTATTTTCATCACCTTTTAACTATGATTGATTTGTTTATGATGTTTACAATGCATTGATATTGCATTGGTTGTGTGATTTATGACTACAGAGAACCCGCAAAATATTAACGGAGAAGATTGCACAGTTGAATTCAGCAATAGATGATGTTTCTGCTCAGCTTCATGCAGATGATGCGCCTAATGGAGCTGCGGTGAATCCAGATGAAGTTGAAGCTCCAATGTGACAGAATATTTGTTGGAATTGACATATAAATGATCACTACTTTTGTGTGATTAGTATTGGAAAAATAATGTTTTGAATCGTTTAATCCCTTGTAATTTTCTATTCGGTTAATCGATTCATTTTGATTGTTAAAGACTATACCAGCACTTAGAAACCGTCACAATTGCTGGTGCATCTTTGCTTGGGAGTGGGCATCATAAACAATTTCTTCCCAATATCATGTGAATCGCTATTTCACTATTTGTGAATCATATTATAAAATGATATGCTTAAGACCTATCTCTTATGCATGAAGAGAAACCGGAATCAAATCCCTCTCCTCTACTTATTGTTAAAAAAAAAAAAAAAAAAAAAAAAAAAGGTTGTATACTAAACCTGAAGGATTATATATGTCAGTCATCCTTATTTAATTAGAGTGAGAGTGAAAATTAAGGAACGAGGAAAGAAAAACTAGAGAATGGCAATGGTAGGAAAAATGTGTCGGGACTTGAGGGGTTTTTATTTTATTATGTAATAACAAGTAGGGGGTATATGGGTTATGGGATTCAAACCAAGTTCTTAATGACAAAAGACAATGTGATTGAGACACAAGATACGTGTTAAGAGTTGAGTAATAATACCATAATAATTTACTAGATTTAAGGGATTTTAAGATAAATCCTAGATAAATTTAAATTGTTCAACTTACATTTTTTTTTTTTTTGGTTAAACTATTGTTTAACTTACTCACATGTCCTCTTAAAGCACTTATATAAGTATAGATTTATAAGGTTATTATTGAAATCTAAAAAAGTACACCAAAAATTGGGAACAGCCTTTCTAATTATATATATAAATGCCTCATTTTGCTATTCGATTAAATATGTTACTGAAAAACTCCAAATTTGTTTGTAACATGCTTAAGACTGAGGAATGATAAGACTGGATGCTCATGTTGGTAATACACGACAAAATCACCTATTGGCACGTCAAAAATTTGAAAAAAGAAAAGAAAAGAAAAGCTCAATAGTTTTGTTTAATTTTTTTTTGTTGTTGATAAATTAGTTTTGTTTAATTATTTCCATGCTACACACGAAAGTAAGTATTCAAATGATGTGCTCTTTAAAATCACAGGTAACAGGCAGGCATAAGAGAGCGTTTTACAGAGAAGGGGCATTACGGATTAGTGATTACTAATTGACTAGGAATTAAACATGCCACTTCATATTCAGCCATGGTGAATTGGCTTTCCCTTGGGCCTTGGTGGTTGGTAAGTTACTGAATTACTGGTATCAAAAGGAAATGGTGATCATTTTGGGAAGTGGATCCGATCGCACAATTATTTGTATCAAATAATAGCAGTCGACAAGTTGTCCACCACCTTAATGATTACTAGTCATGAGTCATAAGAATCGTATTCATAATCACTTTCAGTTGCTTGTTTGGTTTGAACTTGAAGCACATGGAAATAATAAGCAAAATGTGGTACTAAAAGAATCATTGGGGGACCGCCGGGGCTCATTGCCCCACACTCTTGGCACTTTAGCTTGCTTGGCCTCTTCTCACATTTTCTTGATAGTTTAGTTTAAAGAAAATTCAATGATACATTTATAAAAAATAAATATCCAATAGAAAAGTTCATATGACTATATGTACATCATTTTCATTTTTCGATTTATCTCCTTTTTAATTTTATCATTAAACGTTTTATAATACTTATGAAAGTAAATAGGATAAGTGTTCTTTTTCTTTTATTTTTTTGATGGATTAAATCCACTTAAAAGGGAAATTTGAAAATAAACTCTCAAGACAAATAGAAAATACTAATCATGAGTTGGACAAATATTTTTATAAGCAACTCTTTAATAGATCTTACGCTTAAAACCATTGGAGCCAGGCCTTCCCCATAAGGCCCCACCGGAGATGGGTACAGCTTAACAGCTAGTGTGCGATAATGTAGCATGCTGGTGGCCTCCTTAAATGTCAATCCTTACTGGTTTGGAGCCCAGGAAAATGACAACAGCAAATGCAATTCTTTTTCATAAATGCAATTCATGGCCAGTACCAATTTCAAGGATATTGGTGCACGACTCGTGAACACGATATAAATATATCTCAATTTTTTTTTGTAAATGATTTCATGTTAACCCACTCTTAGTATAAAAACAAAAATTAACACGTTCTAACACAATTAATAAATATGTAAATTTCATGTCAACCTAATTAATTTTTAATTAACACAAAATAACCCATTTTTATTATTTTTATCAAACACAAGATAATACTATTTAATTTTATATTGTTTTGGTCAATATAGTCATACCTTTGAATCAATTGAGAAACTTAAAATGAATTACCTCTAAAAAGTTGTACAAAATATCATTTTTGTTCGAATATTACCTACACCAGATAGTGACAAACAATTATATAGAGTGTTATGAACTTAAATCTGATCATATATTTATAAATAAATAAATCTCCTGAACCTATACCACGAGACAAGACGAGACAGCTAACACCAGAGCGTAATATAAGCATAGCCGAAGCTGGGTGACATAAGCTCATACGTAGGCACGTTGGTTCTAAAATCAGATCAATGTTTTGTTAGGCATTGCTGTTAATATTTATGCCTATTCATGGAGAAGACTCCAAACAAAAACGCATCTGTTGCTTGGTCACTATGACACGATCAATCATGTGATTCATGCATGCTCTCACATCATATCAACAAATTACATTAATTGGGTTATTCAATTGCGGGTCTATCATTCTTTCTCTATCCTAACATATTGGGACTAGAAAAAATGTAGTGCCACGTTGGATGGATTTGGACATGTATTGTGGACATAGATGCATGGCAGCGTTAAATAATTTAAAAGGATGATTGCTGGGTTCTCATAGCTAAACACGACTCACTAACTAGTCACTAATATTATCGCTATCCGACACTTGCTTGGACAAACAAATTTGAATTCGTCTCGGATTGCCTGCCAGGACATTGTAGATCTTCCCGTAGGTTCATGTATGTAAACTTGGGAGTCTCTATATCTATATTCACAAGTTATATTTGGTATAACATTGAATTGTCAACTTAATACCTTTTATTTACAGATTCTTCGTAGATTTATATTATTTTTCTTCCATGCTTACAAACAAAATGATCATAAATAAAGACTATTTCATATATATAAGGTTTAAATTTTACGTTTTTTATATTTTAAATTTATATTCAAAATATTAATCCAATAAATAGTCATTAAGTAGTGTAACATTTACAATTACATTAAGTGTACCTTTGAATTTGATCATAACTATATATAAAATATATCACTAATTACTTGAAAAAAGAAGAAGAAGATAATAACAAAATCATTGTAAGTTATGTGATGAAAGAATAGTATGCAATTCTCATGGTAAGTTACATGATGAAAATCAACAAGTAAGGTATTTTATAATTAATTATGTTTACTAGTTATTTTATTATTAAATTTTAATGAAATTAATAAAAATTACTTCCTAAATGTACATGTAATATTTAAAGATTAATCGAACTAAAAATTTATTATCACAAGTCTGAATAAATTTAGATGAAATTTCATTATTTATTTTATATTATTGTGATTAATTATCTACCATATATCTTTATTAATGTTTTGATAAAAATTTGGTCTTATATAATGTGATTCCATAATGTAACTTAAGGTGAAAAAATTTATTTTAGTTTTACAATTTATTTTATTGTTTATATTTATGAAATTAGTTAAATATTATTTTTTAATTTACATATAGCATTTAATTAAATATTTTTATGTCTTTCGAATATAGTAGTAAGAAGATGATATTATAACTTGTTTAGGATTGGAATTTGTTGGTTGTCTCAACTTGTCTGTTTTATATTTATAGGCTTCAATTGCGTGAGTGGCAATAAGGTAATAATAATACTATTGAGGATGTGGATGAGAGGCTGCCGAGTGTTTCTGTTTTATATATATAGAAGAAGGATAAGAGTGTGACGTAAGTACGTTCTAATCAAAATTGATTGGCTTTGAGTTAAGAAGGCTAGCAGTCAAAAACTCAAAAACCTTTTCAACTTGCCAAGTAGGTCAAGCCTGAGTTTGTTTTACATGTTAGTGCCCGACTCCTCTGCATTTTGTTTTGTAATAATTAGGGAGATATATATAGGGACTAATTTATTTATTTTTTATTTTTGAGATGAGTTTGTAAACAGATTCAAACCCGTCATTTATAAACTATTTTTAGAAAACATGATAGAATACTCTTATTTTGTTAACGTGTATGTGAAAATATTATGAGAATTTGTTATGTTGTATAATAATATTTTGTTTTTACTGTGAACCCCACCTGGCACACCGAATAATAACCCGTTTGTTTAGTTTTCAACTTGGCTATTGATGCAAATGAAAGCATGGCAAAGTCCAATAATTAATTTTGGCTATATATATAGAGAGTAGAGACGCTGATGAAGAGGGTTATGGGACGGTAGAACTAGAAGCAAGCTCCTTTTCCCAATCCCATGAATACATCTGAGGCTTTACAAAAGCAAATATAAATTCTAGATTGGTCCAACCGAGTTTGATGGCTTCTGCTTTTTTCTTCCCACCGAATCTCCAACTCTCTCGCTCCGAGTTTTCCTCATCCATAATTTCCGGAGCTCCATCAAGAATTGATAGCAGGTTCATCTCTTTTATTCCTTCTTACATTTTTGCTTTCATTCACGTATATATTAATTCTGGGCTTGCTTTTATTTTTTAAATTAAATTCAAAAAATAATGAGATAAGTATTCTCTTCGGTGTCATGCTGGTTCAAGCTGTTTCTGGTCGCTCATGATTTGTGTCTTTGTGGCAATTATTTGATTGATTTAAAAAAGTCAAAAGCAATTCTAAACTCGCAACGTTGGTGTCTTCAAATACAAACTATTGATTTTGCAACGACACTTATCGATCTGTTGGTACCACAGAATGAGCTGTATGGAATATATATGGAGTAATGTTTTTGGCTTTTTCTTAATTAAAGCTTTGGATTTTTAATTTCATGTGCTCTACACTCCACTAATTAGTATGCGTTGTAAACTATCTTCATTATGCTGTTGTTTCTTATTTTATTTACTCAATTATTCCTTCACCCATCAATCTTCTTCCTCTAAAATCTCCTTCTTTATTATTCTTATATTTTTCGCTATAATTCTTTTGAGTTCAATATTTGTTAGTTCTAGTGTTATTTTGTTGCTATATTCTAAGCAAAGTCGATACTTCCAGCGTTCTTCTTCATTATTATCTAATGAATTATTATCTTTCTAAGTGTTGTTGTAATTCTCATTTTATATTTTTTTGAAATTTAATTCTTATTTATTGAAAATTAAAAATAATTCTTAAAAAAAATTGAAATTTTTAAGTTTTAAACTTAAAGTTTCATAACTGTTGCATATATTTTAACCTTAATTAAATTAAATTTATACATTTATTCAATAAAACATTGATTCAATTTAATTTTCTTTGAAAAAGAGAACATATTTTGTTTTTGTTTATTGATCAATACAAATCTTTGATTTCAATTAAAAAACTTAAAGTAAAACACTAAGAAAAATTGTACTTATATTTTAAACTTTAATTAAATAAATAAACTAAATTAATAGATAAAAAAATGCAACTTTTTAAAAGATACCCCGGTCATTGCTTAATGGTCTCAAAAGAAGAAGAAGAAAGAAAAAGGGTTACTTGTCTCTTTATTTTCCTGCCATACCATGATACCATTGCCAGCATTTCCAGTTCCACCTTAATTAATGGGTCGCAGTTCCACTTCCACCTTAATTAATTAATGGGTCCGGTGATGTACTTAATGTTTGCCACTATATTGACACCTTTTATCATTCCAATTTGCTGAGTGTGAATTACTTATGTACCATCAGTCTATAATTTTTTTTATTTTTGATAAGACACAATTAGAATATAATAATAGAGCGGTTTTTTTTTTTTTTTTTTTTTTTTAAAAGAATAATAATAGAGCGGTCGACCACAGATCTATGAACACGTCATATTGGATAAAGTAAGCCAATGTGTGTGACCCATGGATGGCAGTTGATAGAAATAATTGTACATTTGTCGACTTCACATTAGTATGTACATGGCACAGCGTAAACATCTAGGCCTAGGGGAGTACGACTTCCAACTACAACACTTTTGGCATTTATTGGACCCAAACTTGACTTGCTGCCCCTAATTAAACCATTGTTTTCTACCTCTAATTGCTCAAAACATATTTCCACTATAAGTTGTATTATACTCAAATCCAAAATGCTATGCGTATGTGATTAGGATTCCGAAACAAACAAAATCTCCAGATTATTAATATTTATTTGTATCAATAATGACTTAATAAGAAATCAAATTAAAACATAAAAAACAGGGAAAACAAAAAGAAGAAAAAGAAGTCTACAATTGAGGTAGCCAAAGTGCCTAAATTTTTTATTTTTTTATTTTTTATTATATATAAAGACCTTTTATTAGACAAACAACAAAAGAGAGAATGAAACTCAACTATCTCACTTCTCCGCAAAAGTAGCGTAGAGATGGGGACAGTCCCAAACTAGTGCCCAACTTATTGACTATATTAATTTATTATAGCAAATTAACAATGACACGTATATACATACATGCATATATTATCCATAATTTTTTTTATTTTTTTATTGCTTACATACATACATTATAATATTATTATACACTTATATACATACATGCATACATGATACACTTTTTTTGTTGTTGCTTACATACAAATATACAATATACATTATACAGTTGCAGATATATACAAAAAATTAATTTATGCATATATGAGATGGTGGATGAGCAATTAAGGTACGTGCACCATTAATAGCGGTGCATTGAGGCCGTACTCCTCCCGAGTGGTGCCAAGTGATGGTAACCTTCACGGTTCTTTCCTCCATGAGTTAGAGAGCGATGTATGTAGCATATATATATATATATATATATATATATATATATATATGCATGTTAGCAAACGGCCACTTTAGCTTTGGCGGGTTTCCTCTCGTGGCTTTGTCTCTTGTAACTTTTTGATTTTGTTGTGCATCCTAATGACCAAACTTTGTTCCCTTTGGTGCTGTTTCGCAGGATTTTCCTTCTCTTCTATTAGAACAAGAACAAGAACAGTGACACAGAAAAGTCTTTCCAAGTAGCTCCGATATCAGACCAGAACTAAAATCCATCTGTCAACAAAAAAGGCTAATAGGAAGGAAGCCAATATCTCATTGTCAAGTTTACATAACAAATTAAAATCAAAGATGGGGTTTTGGACACTCTTTGAGGTGGCATCCATGCCAATCTTACAAGTCCTCTTAATCAGTATATTGGGAGCATTCATGGCAACCGAATATCTAAATCTTCTCCCCGTGGATGCACGAAAATCCTTGAATAAGGTAATGCATGCAATGCATACGTATATTTCGCTTGAAAGGGAGATAGTTCACTTCCTAAATCTAACAATGTATCATTTAAAATCCACACGTGGCACTTGATATACCTGTAACTTTGTAATATTTAATTTGAACCATAAAATTAATCCATTTCAATTGAAGATGATTTTTTTTCCCCGTAAACTTGTGAGAACCTACTCATAGTTATGATCAGGCCATGCAATGAGAAAAGGCTCAAGATGATTATGTTATTCTACATGCTTTTTTGGAATTATGAGTATTTTTTGTTGCTTTTGCAGATTGTCTTCATGGTGTTCACTCCCTCACTCATGTTTGCGAGTCTGGCCAAGACTGTAACATTCCAAGACATTATTTCATGGTAGGTTACTTTTGAATTCTTGGTGCTTTTTCCTCAGTTACATTAGACATTCTTTTTACATTCTTCAAATCTGTCTACTCCTTTGTCACAAAATGAAATGCCTTCAGAGTTAGTAATAAAGAAAGAGGATTTAGTTTGATATGTGATTTCTTTGTCAGGGGTAAAAGTGAAGAACAGAGGAAAATCCACATAGTCACATAGTTTTAAATGCTGAACCTTTGTGTTTTGGTGAATTACTTCTCTATGAAGTGAGTCAAGTGACAATGCAGATAATAATACAAAAGGGTGAATTCCAGAAATTTCCCGAAATAGGTGTTGAAAAGTTACAACTCATCAACAATTAATATCATCTATATGCCATTGCAATATCAGCTTTGGCTTTGCTTAAAGAAAACAATGCCTGAAAGTGATCATTCAAACTCAAAACATATTAAGACGAGATATAATGATGCATTGCTTTACACAATTTTCCAAGTGTCTTAATGCTGTGGAAACACCTTAGTTTTTCACCTAACAAGAAGCTAATTTCAAGAATTGAGGCTTGTGGTTGGTTAGAAAATAGAAATTCACAGATTGACCTGACACTTTAAGTAAATTTGAGGCCAGAGTCTCTGCCCTCTAAAGACATTTTCATTGAGGATTTGAACCCTACTTAGAAAGAAAGTTTTTTGGTACAAGCCTACAGCATTTAGTTGGACCAATAAATTTCTTAAAGTTGGGTGCCTTAACTGTGCCTTGTCTCATCATCTTTTCAGGTGGTTTATGCCAGTGAACATTGGGCTTACCTTTTTATTTGGAGGAATTCTTGGATGGGTAGTTGTAAAAATATTGAAGCCTAAGCCTCATCTGGAAGGCCTGATAGTTGCTACATGTTCATCAGGTATTTAGTCAGTATTGATAGCTTTCAACTCCGTCTCAGAATCCATTTATGTGACATTACGTCCTCATGATTAGCTTGTTGATTAGGAAACTTGGGAAACCTTCTCCTTATCATTGTCCCTGCAATCTGTGACGAGGATGGGAACCCATTTGGTGAAAAAAGTACTTGCAGCTCTGTTGGACTCTCATATGCATCTTTCTCCATGGCGGTAATGCAACCTTACTATTCCTAACCTACAATCATCCATGAATCCTTTCCTTGAGTTTTTCTGTTCATATCTAAGATCTCTTTTCGTGTTTGTATTGGCTATTGCAGCTGGGTGGTTTCTTCATCTGGACCTATACTTACCAGTTGATACGGACCTCATCCAAGAAACTTAAAGCACTTCAAGCAGCTGAGGAGATCTCAAAGACACCTAATAATAATTTGGATGCTGATGTGGAAACTCATCTTCTCAAGGGAGAAGATCAAGAAAATGTTGCTATAAGTGTATCATCAATCAAGTCTATTGAAGACTCTGAGAACCAAATTGTAACTCCACTTATGTACCATATTATGTAAAACAAATTTAGATATATCTATGGCAAATGTGAAATCAATTTTCTGGTCTAGACACATACTAACACCCTTAATCATTGTAGATTGTAGCCCAAGGATCAGCCAGTGGACTGGAGAAGGGAAATGTGTCATTCTGGAATAAACTAACTGGATTTCTTCACAAGATTCTTGAGGAGTTACTGGCACCTCCAACACTAGCTGCTGTGAGTTTTCTCAACATTTCACCTACATCTGCATACTTAACAAGGTTTTAGAAGTCTTAATATGTCATTTATGCAAAAGAGAAGTTGCAAACTTAGCTCTTCTGTCTATAATCAGATTGTGGGACTCATCTTTGGGGCGATTACATGGCTAAGGAACCTAATAATTGGTAATGGTGCCCCCCTGCGGGTGATCCAAGACTCTATTCAATTACTCGGGTATGTGTCATTCATATATTTCCCTTTGGCCTTAAAATTTCAATCAATAGGACTGGTTTAATTCAACAACTTTTTATTTATATCCCAAACTTGAATGAACTAATGTTTGAATTTTCATTATGTCAGAATTAGCACTCAACCTGCCAATAATCTGTTTATTTTCTCAGAAAAATACAATTAATCTAACTTAAATCACTGTATATATGTGGAACCAACTAATAGCAGAAGTTTTGTGTAGGGATGGGACAATTCCTTGTATCACTCTTATACTAGGTGGCAACCTCACTCAAGGTGAATAGAACTCTGATCATCCTCTTTAACATTTAAACCAATGTCGAGAGGAAACAAAATCTTACTCGTTTTTACTATATCTTAAATTATATAGGTCTACGCTCATCAAAAATCAAACTGTCAGTCATCATTGGAGTGCTTTCTGTTCGATACGTTCTACTTCCTATAATCGGTATTTGGGTTGTTAAAGCAGCTGCAAATCTTGGCTTCCTCCCCTCAGACCCTTTGTACCATTTTGTGTTAATGATTCAGTTCACCCTGCCTCCTGCCATGAATATTGGTAAGCAATTCTCACAATATGCAGTCTCTAATAACTTTACTGAATCTTCATATGCTATCATTTCATTCTTTGTTTTTGCTAAATGTGTTGTCATTTCTTTATCCATGTAGTCATTTATATATTAAACATGCTATAAAATTAAATTAAATAATTTTGCAGGCACCATGACCCAACTGTTTGATGTGGCTCAAGAAGAGTGTTCAGTTCTGTTTCTGTGGACATACTTGGTTGCAGCTCTAGCCCTCACAGTTTGGTCAACAATCTACATGTGGATATTGTCTTGAGGAGCATGCCTTCAACTCCGGTTGATGACCATCTTCTGAAAACATCAAACTATAATGAGAGAGACTCACTATATGGAATAAAAATCCATTACAGAGTATTCCATTAATTACATACATGTCAACATAAATATGTTCTTTTTCTCCCTTGTGAAGTCAACTGTTGATTGTAAGTTTTTGTCCTGTGAAATATTTTGGGTAGATTATAGGTATATCTTCAGAGTTGCATGTATTTCATGTCCTCGTGTGTAATAAGGTAGTCGCTCAACAGATCTAGACGACAGAGCCTTGATGTAGGCTATCTGTATTGAATGATTCTCTGTAACATTGCTTTGATTGGATTGAAAGTTTGCCTATAGTATTTGTAATCCATGGAAATACTCCTACATATATATAATTTCGAAATATAACTCTTTGGTGTCCATTTTTTGCTATAATCAAAACTAACCTTATTGAAATAGAAATGTTTGAAGTACACTTTTATATACTTCGAAAATAACCATGCACTATCCAGCATGACTTCTTCTCAAAAATAAAAAATAACTAAATAACCATGCACTATCTTTGCAAAAAGAACAATTACTGACATATAAGTAAACTCCTAGACTAATTACTGCTTGACGAATTCGTATCAACTATTGCAAATACTAATCGAAATAGAAATATTTGCAGTCCACTTTTATTTACTGTACAAAAAAACCATGTACTACCCACCCATCCTCCCCTCATTTATACTGTGTGTTCTACGCTGCTCTGTTCTTCTTCATCTTCTTACTCAAATTCAACTCAACAGTTATTCCACAAAACTCAAAGAGGTATGCCCAATATACATTAAACAAGTGTATCATCTCCTCATACTTGTTTTGAATTTCTTGAATATCTGAAATGTGATCTTTTAGAGTATGTGCTTTTCTACATCTTTTGGTCGTGACTTGTGTAGTGCTACACTTCGTTCAGATAACTGCTACGAGCCGGTCAATGACGTTTGGATCAAATAACATTTTCTTATGTTTCCAACTGAGACGTACTTAAACCGTATGAGACTATGCTACAAGTTGTTTAGAAACACCAATACTAACAGATCGTCAGGTAATACGCTATGTTGTTTGTATTTTAATCGTAAGCACCACCACTTTGATCAATACTAAATTTTATCATACTACTAAATTCGTTCATTAAAAGAACACTTGACACCAGAAAGAGACAAGACTCAAAAAATCAATCTAAATTAAATTGAGATACATTACAGTATTTGTGCATTCCTTCCCTATCAAAACCAGAATCCACACTCAATGTTTCAAACCAAACATCATTACAGCTACATAAAACATTGCTATTTAGATACAATGTAAAATGTCATTGACTCATCTAAGTAAGGGTGAGCTGAAGTTTCGGCCGGTTGGGTTGTGGCTCCACAACCTCCATGTGGATTCTTACTGTCTGCAGAACACTATAAGAGAGGCTACCATCCATCTTTTTAATCTTCTGCTGTTGCTCGTCTACAAACCATTCCCCACCACCCTTCTCGCTTCTTGGTGTTAAGTACACAGGCCCTTCTATGCCATACCTGAAAAAAAGAAAAAAGAAAAAAGGGAACAAAAAGTGACAAACCCAGTTCATCCTCCACATGCATATTATTAACAACCTCCATAAGATTATATCTCCGCAATCACCCTTTCACAAAGCTAATGAAGCAGTGGCCATATTAACTGTTTTTCCTCAGAAGATATCCTCTATAAGTTTAATGGATTGACTGTCAACTTTACAAGAGAGAAGAAGAATTACTAGAGAGCTGTAATTTTGGAGATATTATCTTGTCAAGTTACACCAATGTTTTTGCCTTCGCCCTTTTTTTTTTTTTTTCCCTTTTAACTTTTTCTCCATTTACTTTTGGGGGGAGATGGAGCATGGCCGAGCAAAAGCAACATAATGAAGCAAGAATGAACATAAAAGGAAATTGCCAAAAGAGAGAAAAAATCCAGCAAGCAGTTAGAGAGCACGCAGGGATTACTAGAGAATTGTAATTTTGGAGATATTATCTTGTCAAGTTACACCAATGCTTTATTCCTTTGCGTATTTTTTTTTTCTTTCAACTATTTCTCCTTTTACTTTCAGTGGGAGGTGGAGCATTGCCGGGCAAAAGCACCATAGTGAAGCAAGAATGTACATAAAGGTAAATGTTGAAAGAGATAGAAAGAATCCAGCAAGCTGTTAGAATACGTACTTGGGCACAAAAACAATAAAGCCATTGGATCTTATCTTCACTATTCTGGCCTCCTGTGTCTGTGGGCCTACATGAGCAAATAAAGATTACATTTCCATGAGTACTTGTGTGTGTGGATGGGGAGAGAGAGAGAGAGAGAGAGAGAGAACCCATGGTGTGTACCGTTTTCTGAAGTAGATGAGAGTATGCAGCTCTACAGAGGCCCTGCTCGCCATCTGGGCATTTCTATGTCGATAATTTAAATCTGAAGAAATTTACAAGCAGTAGTGTTATTAAAACTCGACACCAGCATTGGCCCATTTAAACACTATATAAAAGGCTTTCTATAATCTAACCATAACATTGGGGAATCTAGAGATACATTTAATTGAGATGGCCTCAAAAGACTGAATGTATTCAATATATAAATATAAAAAAAAAATCTTCTTTAAATTTTGAAAAATGAGACATGGTATTTAGAATATCAAAATTAACATTTGTGACCACAGCACATAAGAACAGGAAGTGGGAGTACATGCATTTTAAGTTCCTTCAAGCAAAACAGTAACTTTCAAAGGATGCATGCATAAATATATGCAAACTAGCTGCAAATAAATCATTCTTCTCTGTCACACATAATTATACAGCATTCAGCAGCATAACTAATATAAAGAATGTAGCATGGAAACAAGGTTGTAGTAGGGAGGAGTATTCCATACTGTCAGCAATACTAGTAAGTTGGGGTCTGTCTTGGAAAATTGAAGGAAGCTTGTATATCCCTAAGGATGCAGCAAGCAACCGGTGTACAATGACATCTGCAATAAAAGTAAGTTCCAAAATCAATTGACAATACAAGATTCACCATCTGAGCACCACATGATTAAAACTGACTCTAACCTGCATATCTCCTTATAGGGGAAGTGAAATGAGTATAAAGAGGTGCTGCCAAGCCCATAATGATGATATTCTGGAGGACTGAGATCCCCACTACAGAAATAGACTGCCTAAATTTGTAATCCAAGGCAAAGAATACACCTTAGAAAGGTCTCTTAAAGACATAATTCTGAATCCACTCAACTATTCAGGTGAAGTTACCTGTGTCATGCATCTAGTTGCCAGTATCCTGATCAGCTTATTAAAGTATGGATCATCTCCCTGGAAAACATAATAGTTTTTTTTCTTAACAAGATGAGAGAGAAAGATCTGACAATGTCCCTTAAAACAAATTTAGAAACTTGACATGCCAATGCATATTTATACAGTATAAACCAAAAAAATTTAAAAACTCAGCACCCAACATGCACAACCCAGTGAATGTATAACCTATGTATCTTAAGCAAAACCACAAGGTTTCACATGGAAAAAATCCATAGCCAGACAGCATGCATAACTTAAAATAAGCCAGATACAAAGACTAACCACAGCACGATCAAGTGACTCAGCCAGTGCTTTTGATGACGAGACATCCAAGATGAGGCCAACAGCAGCAGCTGTACGCAACAAAGGTTCAAGCATCTCCCTGGTTGGAATAGGATGGCGCCTGCATACAGAACCATTTTCTATAAGGAGACATATGTTGGCACAGTTTGATAACAGCAATGACATTATAACTGCCACAACCACACAACTTGGCCCTGTCTACTGGTAGCATTTAGATCAAAGCCAGGTCTACAGTTTTAGCAAAGATAGATACAACCAATGTTCTTTCAACAAATGTTAAAATGAAAGGCACCGATCCTCACAAACTTTGAAAAGCTATACTTCTCACCTCCATCAAATAAAGTGCTACACCCACCATCATTAATCATATAAGCCCTTCTTATAAAAATAACGTTAACAATGCCCAATAACCTACTAAAAATATAAATCAGTAAACAGGTTGTCCATCAGTTCCAGGCCAAAACTATTTAAACCATGTTAGTCAGCTTGCAAGCTTTTTCTCTGTGGTAGATGAGTAATGTCTTAGTGATATTCTGTACATTTAATATACAAACTAAATATTAAATTATGAATGTATCTTCTAGTCAAATGATAGACCATAACCCACATTGACAAGGTTAACAAGGACCTAGACACCCAGAGAAGAAGAAAAAGAGAACAAAAACAAAAAAAAGGGGGGGCATTTACCTTAATAGTGAACACATAGAAAATTGTTGAAGGATTTTGTCTGCAACTGAAACATTGGCAGCAAGCATAAACTCCTCGACCATTTGGTTTGCTTCCCGAATCTGGTACATACCTTCAGAAACAACTCAATTCATGTCTAAGGGTTATCCCCAAAAAAATCCAAAGAACAAATTCAAGAGAGAAAAAATCAAAACAGAAACTAATCAAGAAAACCATAAATCTTCGGTGCATCGTAAATCAACATAATGTTGCAACCTTTTCCAATCACATACAGTGTATCATTTAGACTAGTGGAGAGAAAATAGAAAAAATTAAACTTCATGCTTTGAAAGCATCATTGGACCATTGGACATTTGGACTAATTGATAAATACTTTATGGATCCAGAACATTTCTTTAGAAATTAATCAAGCAAATGGAACAGGTGACTCATTTTCAGCACAAGTAAAAACATTTACTAAATTTAGATCTATTGAAAAGGAAACTTGACATTCAAAACAACATACCAATATCTAGAGGGTCATGAGTCTCAGTGTCAATTTGAAATTTGACTTCAGCAGAAGCTAGAGTTAAGGCTCCTCTCTCAATACGCCTAGACCTCAATTTCTGCCAGCAAGTGAAAAGCACTCTTTTCAGAGAAATCCAGATAGCAAAATGTAAATCAGAGTCTGTTCTCACTATTATCTCATGAACAAATGACTGATGTAGTCTCCAAAATAGGCTTACCTTTGCCAAAGCATTCATATTTCTCAAATCAGTTGTTAATGGATCCATCAATCGACTACAAATAACAAGAAGGCAATCAAACAGTTTCAATATAAAATTGAATTAGAAACAGAATTAAGATTGCATTATATTCATTACAAAAATAGAGCAGATGATATGTTCTGAATCTTGCCTCCACAGGCTTTTGGATAAGGAAGCAATCCAATGAATTTCATACTACCAACAGGAAAAAGAGAAGAGAAGATACAGGTAAAAAGAATGGCTTGGACCCAGCAAAACTTGTGGTTTGGAATTTTGAACAATTAAGGACTAGAGATTAAATATGAGAAGCCAATTTGTCAACTGACAGGAAAAATCAACGAGGTTAATGACAGTCACCATGAAAATAGATGATAAGGAAACATTTTTTTTTTTATAAACACTATAAGGAAAGGAAACAACTTTGTGCCATAGGGAAATCAGAAACAAAGGGCAATTTATTCAAATGGTTATAAAATTGTATAGGAGAATGAGGAGATTTTGTGGAGGGTGTGAATAGCTTCTTAAAAACTGCATCATCATTAAAATTGAAGAAATATATAGCATCATACATTTTGCTAAAGAACCCATCAAAAAAATTAAGTTAATCTTCAAAAGTCAACCAAAATTGAATGCAATAGCACCTGTCATCCATCCTCGCCTGAGCTTCAATGTAAGACAATGCTGCGCAAGATTTTATAACACTTTTTGTATATCTTGTAGAAATAATATCAGCTTCAGATGTCATTTCCTGAAAAATAGGCAAATGATTTGTGTAAGAACCAAAAACAAAAAGATTAGCTTGACATGGTCAGCCAGTCAGCAACTCTGAGTGTGTGCGTGAGCATTGGTTGTTGTAGCCTGATTAGCCTGTTGAGAATCCATAGCCGACCCCAAAGTTTTGGGACTAAGGCTTGGTTGTTGTAGCAAATTGAACATTAACAGAATTTTGCTCATTCTAACATTCACTTATTAAAGAAATGCTTATTTCTTAGCAATAAAACAAAATCAGAACTTCCAGATGTCTTATCATGATCAAATAATGAAGTAACACATACCCAAATAACAGAAAAGGCTAGCCTTTCCACATCAGCTCGAAGAGAACATATATCTGCAAGATAGCACTCAAACTTAATGAGCTTTACACCAAAAACAATCAACCATAAGAGCAAGCAATACCTTATATAGAAAAATGCATTCAACCGATGAGAGGAAGAAGAAGAAGAAAAGGAAAATGGTTGACCTTCCGTAAGAGGTTTTGGAAGCATGTCAATCCGTCGCTCAACAAGGTAGACGGATGTGCCCCTTTGTGAAGCCTCATCATCAAGTGGGGAGCCAGGGTGCACAAAATTTGTTACATCAGCAATATCTAATTGAAAGTCATTAAAGATGAACATTGTAGCCTCCTGTTTACACCTAAACAGTGAAGATTCACAAGAAACTCCATATGGAGAATAATAATAAAACGTCATTAAGCCTCTTCCCATAAATACACTCTGTTTCTTTGTGCTTTTTTCTAGAAGCCCTCTTCAATAAAACTTTTTACTTGTAAAATAAAAAAAAAAACACTCTGATACAATGGTATAAAAATGATAAATTTGAAGGAGTGTATACTTTTTTATCTGCTACAATATCTAAACAAGCAATACCATGTGCCAAATCCTATATCATCCAAAGGTGAGGGATCATAAACTCAGTACTGATAAGTGACAACTAACTATATTGAGATCCAAAGCTTTTGAATTTCCCTACTGCAACCCAGGACCAAACATATAATATGTATATATATATTCCTTTGAATGCACAGTCAACCTTAAAATGCAGTCAATTCATTTACATTGAAATTTTCAGCAGGTTATAGGATACGAACTCCAACTTCAAAATTTCCACTTGGAAGAGCTGTACAGTGCAGTGCATCATCAATATCTTTGCATCCTGCACAAATGAGATGGATACAGTATGTTAACTAACTATCTGTCCAACAACAAGAAACATTGTAAAGAAACAAATCATAACATATAAAAAGGAGAAGAAGAAGATGATAATGAGGATGATGATAATGATGACGACAAGAAAGAAAAATACGAAGGATGAACCAATGGGTCACATACCTGGAGGATCCACACTAAAGACACGCACATGTCGCAAATCCTGCCTAATAGGATTTGCCAAATCTTCAGAAGACACTGACCATGGCAATGGTGGCAAGCATGCTAGAACTTGAGAAGAAAACGGTCTTGAGTTTATATCATTCTCTATCAAGACCACCTGCAGCATATACAAAGCAAATTGATGTTATTTTCCTCTAAACTTATCAGTTGATAGGTATATCAATTGAGAATCTACATTGATTGTGATCTGTCTCTCTCTCTCTCTCTCTCTTACATACCTCACTTTCAGTATCTCTATCACCTATTTCTCCTATGGTCCGTACGTAGTGGCCAGAAGGATATCGAGATAGACGGTCCCAAGAATCAACTGCCACAATAATTCTCTTGTCGAGAAGATTCTCAAGCTGCCGAGTTTGGATTCGAATCTTAGGAATTCTGCGATCTTTGGAGACAAATAAGGCATGGGCTGTACCACCACTACCTGCAGGCATACGCATTGGCTCCAAAGATCCACAATAACTGCACAAAATCATTTAAGATTATAGCAGACAATTGAACCCATAACCAGAAAAAGTCAGCAAGACAGTTGACAGTCTGACACTAACCAGTAGCCAGAGCAATAAACAAGAATTTTTTTTTTAAAAGAATTTAGCGAATCCTGGTCTACCATGAACACTATCAAATAAGACACTGAAAGACCAGAACCATGATTATCAACTAGTTCAAAATGAAGACATGTAATAAGCAAAACAATAACTGAACACAGTACTACATCAACAACTTTTAAGCAAACTAACACAAAGGGTTCTGAATAAGCAGACAACTTACGAATGCCAATTCCGCTTTATAATACCAACAACACAGCCGGACGGACGAGATGAGACAGCATTTGTGTCTCCAGCAGAACCTTGCCCTAGATTGGTAGTTCTAGGAGCATCATCAGCGCTACTTGGAACTAGATGAACATCTTCTTCTTCATCCTCTGCAAGGTGGTGAAAAAAACTTTTTAAGACTACGTGTGAGAGAGAGAGACTCAAGTTTACTCTCAACCAAAATTATAGTTTGAACTAGCAAGAGTAAGCAGAAAAAATTGCATTAAGTGAATGAAACCTAACTTTTAAAAAACTGCAAAGATCAAAAAAGAGTAAGCAGAAAAGGAAGAGGGAAAGCAAAGAAGTACAATTTCATATCTTGTTTGTTTCTCCGTGGAAAAATAATAATAATGATCTGCACAATTAGCATCAGCTAATTATGATTTACTTCAAAAGAGAATCTAACAATTTTATTGAAATATGAATTCCTTCTTAAGCCAGCTAATTAACAACAGCCGAGCCTAGTAACAGTGTCAGGAACTCACGTCTAAGGAACTTTCTTCTACTGGAAGAGTGAGGAAGAATGGATATAGAGATAGACACAACTTTCAAACATACAAACTAAACACAAACAAGAAGGATCCATCAAATATCCATCACATTTAAGAAACTTTTCACCCTTTTTCTCACAATAATACATCAATACATCCAATGCACAGACATGCACAAAAATAAAAATATGTTTAAACAGGGGTCTACCTTCTAAGAGGCCTAAAAGGCATAAGGACTAACATACCTTCATCCGCTATGGATAGAGACTTCTCCTCATGCCACTGATCTTGGGGCAGAAGTTCTACTGCCACTATATCACCATCGAAAGCCCTATTCATGTTTGTACGCCCATATATAATTATTTCATCACCAATGCTCTCACTCCCAACATAAGCTTCAAATGGATTATAACGGTTAACACGAAGCTTCCCTTGATGGTATATTCCACGATGCAAACCAGAGGTAATCTCAGACATGGGCTTATGCTGAAAAGAGAACAACGAGAGAAATTTATAAAAACCACATCTTTGTTTCATGTAACATATAACTAACCAAACCCAAAAGCTATGAAGATAGACAAACTCAATAACAAACCTCTGCATAAATGACTTTCCTCTTTGACGGTCTCAAATCTTCCACTTCCTCCATTTCAACATCTTCTGATGATGCAGGTTGCACCTAGCAGGTCAAGCAAATCAGTTCGACCCAATGATTTCACATACGACTCAACTGAAAACAAGAAAACAATTCACAAGTAAGTTGTGTCCACAAAGTAATTCTAATAAATAATCATGACAATGACAATGTTGATAAGCAATGTCTGAATCATGCAGATAACAGACCCAGTAATGAGATTCCAGAATTACAGGAAAGAATATCTTACTTGTCTCTGCAGAAATGCCCTCTTCAATAGCCTTCCTCTTATTCTCCCTATCATTAGTTATAAGTAAAACGCGAGCTGCACCGCCAAGATGAGTCTGATACCACTGAGCAGCCACCCGAATTGCTGAATTGAGACTTATAGATGTCAAAATTTGGAAATTTGGAAATGCCTTCCATGAAGTAATTCAAATGTCAAGATAGGGGAACTAGTGGCTAGAATAGTTTATACATTTTATACTCACTCCTAATTTTTTCCTATGAATTAAAATTTTAAGCATCAACGACTTCCACAAAATAGGAAGGGATAATTCTATCTTTGAAAAATACACGAGTGTCTTCTTTTACAAAAACTAAAGGTGAAGGGCAATTTAATGATATAATATGTAGGAATGCAAAGCATATCACAAATTGACAGAATTTGCAAAGCAAGCAAAGAAGAAACCTCTATCATTACGATCATTTTTAGTTTCTTTCATCATTTCCTTGACAAAAGTATCCCTGCAAGCAACAGTATGAGCAAGTGAGAAAAGCAGAGAAATTAGTAATAATGGTGTTCATTATTAGTAAATAAAATGAAAGAGCATACTTATGGTGTTCATTAGCAAAGACGAAAAATCTCCTCAAGGAATTGGAGCAGAGAGCTCTAACTCTATTGTACACCCCCATGTTCTTGTTCTTAACCTCGTCCAGCACCACAGATAGCAAGACCACATCGTCAATCGCAGGATTCTCAAGCAAATCAATCTGCAGTTAAATTATAATATGAGTAAGCGTTGAGAGTGAAACGGATTTATAAAATAAATAAGTGAAATAAAAAAGACCTGATTGAGAACGACATTGGTGTCAACAACGAGAATGGTGGAAGCAGTTGGACTTAAGCGAGCAGCAGTGGAATCGCAGACTTTGCAAATTGGAGCTCCACAGTAGATATCATCTCTCAGATAGTGCTCTCTCACTTGCTGTGCCAAACAAACGAAATACCTTTAATTGATGAATACGGAGAAACAATAGGGAAACTAAGAATTAAAAAGAGACCTTGTTAACTTTGCCGCCTCTGGTTTTCTTGACGAAGGTTTTGGAGTGCAACATCTTTTACAACAGCTGGGGCTCCCTATCGCCGTTTGAGTTTGAAGCGTTTCTTGGCTTTCTTGTCGTTGTGATTACTTCTTCTCCGTCTTCGGGCTGCTGTTGTATACTTGCTATACCCTGGCCTCGGGACTTCACTTTTTTCTTTTTTACTAAAATTATCCTCAGCCCAGCCCTACATGGACGGTGAAGCTCATGCGACTAAATACACAGGAAAAACCTAAAGCCCATGAGCATGTATAGGATGCAATCCAACCTATGGCCCAAGCATGGGCACAACTACATAAAAGCTTTAGGGTCCATAACCCCCAACCCACACCCCAAAAAAAATAAAAAAATAAAAATTCATGAATTAAAATTTAACCTAAATTTATATATATATATATATATATTTGGATGATCTCCCAAATCTTTATAATTCTTATTGGAACTTCTTAAGTTGGATAAATTTTTATATTTATTATTACTTTGGTTCTCTCATTCTTGAAATTCTAATTTTATTCTTGAGCTAAAGTCTATGACTGATATAACCTCAATGGGTGCAGCTTGGGTCTAGTGCTCCAGTGCACTGGACTCGTTGAGAGCATGACACGTGTCAAATTACTAGATCCAATCCAATCTTAACCTCAATACCAAACTCGGGGGAGGGGATTGCTTTGGAAGGATGTGGAACACTTTTTGAGTGATTGGGGTTTATTTGAAAAATTATTCAGTCTATTAAGTGAATTACATCATTTATCCATCATCCCATTAATTAAATGACATATATTAAAATTAAACAATTCTATCTCTTAGTTACTTTTTGTGTTTGTAACCTTGAATTAATATATCATGTATAGGTGGATCATAAATCTTAATTTTTTTATTTGATGGCATTTTACTATTATTTATTTTGATTGAAGTCAAAATGGGAGAATACTTCTATGACTAAAGTCTATTTTTGACCCTCTAACTTAAGGGGTGTTTTCATTTTAGTCCCCTAACTTCAAAAGTTTTCATTTTGACCCCTTACGTTTGAGTTGTTTTTAAAATGGTATTTTCATCTAGATCTGTTACACAATTTCTGTTAAGTGCCATGTAAGCGATCCTAATCAGCATTTTTAATATTATTTAATTCAATTATAACATTTTTTTAATTAAAAAATAAAAAATAATGAAATAAATTGTTTTTGAAAAATAAAATCCAAAATAATAATAAAAAAGATTCTGAAAAATAAAACAAAATTACACTTTATTTACATAAAACCTCAATATTTGAATTGGAAGTGATTTATTTACACATACATATGAATTAGAAGACGAAGTTGCTTTGTGGATGAGCAATCCCTTTCTTGAAGAGTAGTGGCTCGCTTTGGCAATGGAATTTAAAGGGGTAGAGGTTTGAGTGCTTTTCCAACCATGGGTGGATTTAATTTAGCCATGGCCGACAGTGATGGGTGTATTTGATTTGGGTGTGTGTGGGTTTGGAATATAGGTGTGTTAGTTTTAGAGGACAATGGCAATGGGTAACTGCTTTTTTGGGTTGGAAGCTATGGTGGTTCTTTCTCCAAGACACAGGTACACTGGTATTTCTCTAGCACCTTCTCCGGTGGAATTCGACAGTCCAGCAGTTGCTCCGACTAGCAGTGCTACACGTTGCAGAGCTGTTTGATGGTAGTTGCATTCGGGATCTTTGTTTTGGGGTTGTTCTAAGTGCGTTAGGTGATTTATTTGGGCATTCTTTTATTTTTTTTAAATGACTAGTTTGATTTCTTATGTAATCCAGATTTAGAGAGAGAGAGAGAGAGAGAGAGAGAGAGAGAGAGAGAGAGAGAGAGAGAGATTTATGGGCAAGAACATATGAGAGAGAGAGAGCCATTAGACGATCAGATTTTCTTTTTTTTTTTTTTTTTTTTTTAATTTCATTTTATTAAAAATGATTTTTTATATAATATATATGACATGGAAAGATTATGTGGCAAAAAATAGTGACGTGGATATATGATTGAGTGCTTAGTTGGCACTTAACGGATGGGAGGTTAACTGAGATAAACGGAAGGGCTCGTTTGAAAGTTAAACAGACTTAAATGGTCCGAATGAAAACTTTTAAAGTTAAGGGGCCAAAATGAAAACACCCCCTAAGTTAGAGGGCCAAAAATGACCTTTAGTCTACTTCTATATCTTGGGCGGCCCCCCCGGCTGCCATGAAATGGTGTGGGACCACTTTTGGTTCCGTCAAAAAGCAGTTGGACCAGAAAAAATCAGAGATGGAGCATCTGATGAGCTCCAATCTAGATGGAGCCCATAACCAGTCCATTTATAGACTCAAGGGGGAGATTAATGAATTGCTTCTGCAGGATGAGCTACACTGGAGGCAGAGATCAAGGGCTGTTTGGTTGGAGTCGGGTGACAAGAATACGAAATTTTTCCACCAAAAGGCAACCCAAAGAAGGCGAACCAACACTATCACAGGGTTATTGGACTCCTCTGATTTATGGCAGGAAGATACACAGGTTATTGGAAGGATCATTGAGAATTACTTCTCCCAAATGTTCACAAGTGCCACACAATGCCAAACTGAGATCACAACTGAGACACTGGACCAAGTTGTCACCCCTTTGCACAATCAGACTTTGCTTAGTCCGTACACAGCTGAGGAAATTAAGAAAGCAGTGTTCCAAATGCACCCTTCCAAATCTCCCGGACCCGATGGTATGTCATGTTTTTTCTTTCAAAAATATTGGCACATTCTTGGGGACAATATCACTCAGGCAGTTCTTTCTTTCCTCAGTTCTGGACACCTCCTCAAGAAAATAAACTATACTCACATTGTCTTAATTCCAAAAATAAAGAACCCCCAACAAGTTTCTGATTATCGCCCGATTAGCTTATGTAATGTGCTGTATAAAATTGTTTCAAAAGTGTTAGCTAACCGTTTACAGCAAGTGCTCCCATCAGTCATCTCTGACTCTCAGAGTGCATTCATCCCAGGGCGTCTCATTACGGACAATGTGGCTGTGGCTTTTGAATTACTACACAGTATGAAACAAAAGAGGACAGGGATCACAGGGCAAATGGCAATGAAGCTAGATATGAGCAAAGCATACGACAGGGTGGAATGGAAATTCTTAAGGGCAGCAATGCTCAAACTTGGTTTTGCTTCACGTTGGGTAGAGCTAATTATGGAGTGCGTCACTACACCAACTTACTCTATCCTAATCAATGGAATCCCACAAGGTTTCATCAAACCATCACGAGGAATACGCCAAGGTGATCCTCTCTCTCCCTACTTGTTTTTGCTTTGCGCCGAGGGCCTCTCCGGCCTTCTTCGTAAAGCTGAAAGAGAGAACAAAATCCATGGTGTAGCTGCAAGTAGGTATGGCCCAAAGATATCCCACCTCCTTTTCGCTGATGATAGCCTCTTACTCTCCAAGGCTTCAGTGGAAGAATGTCAAAATATCTTGCGTATCCTAGACATCTATGAGAATTCATCTGGCCAGAAAATCAACAGAGAAAAAACAGCATTGTTCTTCAGTCCAAACACTAAAGAGAACACA
Source organism: Fagus sylvatica (assembly GCA_907173295.1). Lineage (NCBI taxonomy): Eukaryota > Viridiplantae > Streptophyta > Magnoliopsida > Fagales > Fagaceae > Fagus > Fagus sylvatica. The sequence goes on from OU015768.1 coordinate 787,773, forward strand.
CAGGCCGAGATCACCAAGTTACTGGGTGCATCTTCCACCTCAACCACTGAAAAGTACCTGGGCCTACCCATATTCATTGGGAAATCTAAGAACAAGACGTTTCAGGGGCTTAAAGAAAAAGTGGCTAAGAAACTGAGCGGCTGGAAGGAGAAGAAGCTGTCTAAGGCAGGCCGTGAAATCCTCATTAAGGCAGTGGCACAAGCCATCCCCTCCTACACAATGTCATGTTTCAAGCTCCCTAAATCTTGGTGTGATGATTTACAAAGAATGGTGGCACGATTCTGGTGGGGACAGCAAAGTTCCGAGAGAAAGCTTCATTGGGTCAACTGGACATCCTTATGCCGAGCAAAGAAGGAGGGTGGACTGGGCTTCCGTAATCTTCACAGATTCAACATTGCCCTTCTCGCCAAGCAGGGATGGAGACTACTTGACAGCCCCCATACTTTATTCTCTCGAGTATTTAAGGCCAAATACTTTCCCTCCACATCATTCCTCCATGCAAAGCCTGGCCACAAACCGTCCTTTTTATGGTCCAGCATCTTAGCTGCCCAAAATTTGCTACGCTCAAATACACAATGGACAGTTGGTAATGGCCGTTCTATAGGTGTATGGACTGATCATTGGCTGCCCAGAATACCAACGTGTAGGCCAGGGGCAGAGCACATAGAAAAAGTGTATCATCTCATTGATCCCGATACCCACTCATGGAATAGACAACTCATCCAGGAGAACTTCGCACCCCAAGATGCATCAGCAATTTTGGCAATCCAACTGAACGCCATCACCAGACCAGATCGCCTTTGCTGGCAAAACACCAGATCAAAACTTTTCACGGTTCGGTCAGCATATCATCACACTCTTCATGCCAATCTTGATCATTCCCATTCGGAAAGCTCTAGTGCAATCCATCTCAGAAGGTTTTGGAAATCGATGTGGAGGCTCAGCGTTCCGTCAAAATGTAAACATTTATTGTGGCGAGCATGTACAGCTTCCCTACCAACTCGGAACAATCTCAGGCATAGAGGCATCATGGTGGACCCCAAATGCCTATTCTGCAATATAGAGACTGAGACAATCACCCACATTCTATGGGCTTGCCCCATGGCCCGAAATGTTTGGGGAATAGTCCCAGGCAAGCTTCAAAAAATGTCTCACACAGAGAACTTAGACTTCCGAGACCTTACCATGGCTGTGGCCTCCTCAACCCATCGCCGCGACTTCGAGCTTTGGACCGTGATTACTTGGTCGATCTGGACAGCCCGAAACAAATTCCTCTTTGAAGGAATACAAGATCACCCAGACACAATATATAACTCAGCCACGTCTTTCTTGTTGGAGTATCAGAACATCACCATGCGGAGCAGGATCATGCCGACACCAGATATTCAACAGTCTTGATTTAGTCTCTAAATGCTAGGAAGGATGTACTAGAATTTTCTTCCTTTTCTCTGGCCTCTGCGCCGTTTAGTCAAGCAGCCTTGCTGACAATTGTACTTTTATACTGTTCAATAAAACTTTCTATCGAGATTTTCTTTCAAAAAAAAAAAACGGACAAAATAATTACTCTTAATTTTTATTTTTTTAAAAAAGGAAAATTTAGTAACTTGCGAAACCAGAAGGCGTTAAGAATGAAGAAAAACAAAATTTAAAGACAAGCAGGTGAGATAAGGTCAGGTATTTGGAGATCCTAAAATTGCAGGGTCGGAAGAAGCTTGGAATCTTCCAGGCTGCCTGTTGTGTTGATGACCTCCTTATTCCAACTCCCATGATTTCCAGAACCGATTCCAAGCATTTCGTTTCCACAGATGAAACATCTTCTTATTCTTATTCGTACCTTATGTATGTTATTTTTGTTCGTAATCGCCGCGTTTTCGACCTTGATAGGCGACTTGTCCAGCTATGACTTATCGCTTTGGAACCCCTATCACCATGAGGATGGCTTATCTCGAAGACCAACCCGATCTCTCTTGTCTATCTCACCGTGAGTTCTTCTTAATTTCTCTTTTAATTCTATCTACAACTCACAACTCATATAATCTTTTAATCAATTCACTATGTTGTATTAATTTGTTCAGCAAATTACTTATAACACAAAACGCGTGCCACTAGGGTTTGGATCACATAATGATGAAAATACAAATTTAGCTTTCATATATAAATGCAAAATTGTGTGTGGGATAAGGATAATGGCTAACTAAACTCTGTTACTTTGATTTTCCATGGGAACAGTAAACATAGTACTGCCCTGCATGCTGGCCCGGATGGGACAGTCCATTTGGTGGAGAGTAATTCTAATAGAGTTATCTGGTCATTCGCGTCCGGAACACCCATGTACACTTCATATCAGGCTCCTTTTGGTCAAGATAATGATACAGAAAATGCATCTGAACCAAGTGGCAGGTTCTTCATAGATTCTGGAGATGACTGGGAGCTGTATATGCACAGTGAGCAATTTGGTAGAATGTCTAAAATGGTATGTTGTATGTGTTTGCCTTATTTCAGATGTAACTCTACTACCTATTAAACTGTTTATGAACCTAGTTACATCTGCTTGCCAATCTTCTCTGCTCTTTTACTTTCCTTAACCTTCATCTATTAGTGGAACGCATATTTCTCTTATAACATAATTTGTTGGGAGGAGCTGTGGACAAATTAATAACTCTTTCCATATTAATGGATCCTTTGTCCAGTTAAGACTTTGCCTTTCCTTGACCAATGCCCTTTGAGACGTAGAACTTTGATGGATCCTAAGGCCAACTTTAGGCTAAGAAGTTCTTAAGAGACGTTTTAGAGCTTTTCTTATGTTGTGATGGAAGCGAATGAGAGACGAATTATGAAGACCAGGTTGCTAACATAGGTTGAATTGATAAGTAGACTCCCCCCACATAGGCTGAATTGACCAGGTTGTTATTCAGAGAAGAATCTGAGTTTTGTATTTATCTCAATGCATGGGTGCCTTGTTGGTACCTAAGGAATTTCTTGGTTCTTCATTGTGACTTAACACCTGTAGTTTCTAGACATTGATAACCACAACAATCTGTCATGTAAATAGGTATCATTTTTCTTCTTATCAATTAATGATGCTGGACATTGCCTAAAAGATGTCCTTGGTATGAATTCGCTATTATGCTGCCAGGTTTATTTGTGTGTGTGTGTGTGAGGAGATCAAGGCAGGGTTACCTGACTTGAGATCCGAAGAGCGAAGCGATTGTAGTGAGCCGTAAACCGGCGAACGAGAAAGCGTAGTGAACTGTTGCCCAAGCAAGAGAGGTAGAAGCTAGGTTGCACGGGTACTCTATTTTAGCCTACGTACCAGTACCTGTATTGTACCTAATACCCGTACCCGTATCGTACCCGATATCCAATATCCCTTGTTCCCACATATGTTTAAAAAAAAAATGATGTATCCCCATACCCATATCGGGTACAATACCATATTCGTACCCATGCAACTTAGGGTAGAAGCTCCTTTCTCTAGATTTTGATGATTCACTGATTTGGGTACACAGGACAGTGAATCCAACAAAGCCGCCAAATGTGCTTTCAAATCAAAATTTCAAGGAAGCAGGAATGCTAGCTAGACAGCTACTTGCGCAAGATAATCAAGGATTAAAAGAGCAGTCTTCAATACTCAGTTCGGTACCTCCTGTCCTTCTGTTTATTCAGTCAGGGTAGAACTTCACAACTTGTTAGGAGTAGGGCCTTTCTTCAATCCTACTACTATTTGATTTGATACATAAAGTTAGGACTTTCACTGCTGGACCAGAGTAAGACATGCCACCTTAATGCAGTAGCCAGTTAGAAGGATTTGAATTATTACTGAACCGGTCTTCGAGACGAAAGGAACAAAAGCAGGCAATATGAGTATGCTACTTCCTGCGAAAATGCATTCTAATAGTTTTTCAGATGCAAATAGGTTGGTGCCCCTTCGGCTGCTTGTCTGATTCCCAAAAAACAAAAGACTAACTGGAAAAAAAAGAGTCTTGTCTTCATTCGGAGGCCAGAGTCCGGTGATGACACGTCTTCCGACAAGTCCAAAGATTTGCCATGTACCCTCTCATCACATTAGAAGTGTCAATATATATATTAGATTAGTTGTGTGTAAATACTCTATCCGTATGCCATGATTACCCCCCCCCCCCCCCTCCTTTTAAAAAAAAAAAAAAATTTAGATGCCTTATTATTGATTCACTGTTGCTGTTGCAGAAACTTTCAATGTCTATTGATGACTTTGTCAAAAATACACCATACATATCAGAGGATGGAGCTGTTATGCTTGGATCTAAGAAAACAACTGTGTTTGAGGTAGATCTTAAGACTGGAAAGCTGATCCGTTCTTATGCATTTGATTCTCCATCAACATTGCGGAGTGCTGAAAAGCAGAGCAGTTCATATAATGAAACATCCAATAAGGAGTTGGTAAAGTCTGGTCTTATGAACCCAAATGTTGTTGATTTACGACTGTACATCACAAGGACAGATTATTTGTTGACGTCTTCTGCTCCAAATTCGGAAAAAACTTCATGGAACATGACAATTGCTGAAGTTGGGGCTTCTTTGCTTTGTCTAGATGCTAGTGGGACTCCTACGAATTTGGCTGATAAGCTTGGTTCTGAAATTGGCATTGATTTTGCTATTCCATTGTCATGTCACACAAAAAGCCCTATTTTCCGCCATCGAAATCATATTTTGCTTGATTCGTCCGGGCCTGAAAGACTCACAAGGGTGCCTCTTGAAGATATGATGCTCCCAGTGCCTCCTTCAGGTCTGATTCTTGCTTCAAAGCCCAAGGTTGAAAAATTCGTAGATGTTCATCACGAAGATATTATGCTTCCAGCCCCTACTCTGAACTCTATGTTGCAACCCAAAACAAACTTTCATCACAACGATGATAGTGAAGCAATGCTTCCTCTGCCTCCCATGGAGATTAATGATACAGGGATGGTTGATATGCATAGCATTACAATTTCTCATAATCATCTGTTTAGCATGTTTTTTGAATGGTCACCAGCATCTTCTCTCATTTTGTTCGTGATCATTCTCATTGTGGGCTTGATTGTTAAAGGCTATTCTCTGGCAGTTAAAGAACAAGCTTTATTGAATGAGCAGCCCTGTAATTCTAGCTCAAAAACTGCATCTTCCAAGAGGAAGAAAATTCAGAAATCGGGAAAGAACGGCAGTGTTGAGAAAAAGGATAAGCATGTATCATCTGAAAATGGAGATGTATTTGCACACACTGATGGTGATAACCAAATGTCATTGCACCTTAATAAACTTGTAGATGGTGGCACTAATGGACGTAGGATAGGTAAACTATTTGTATCAAACACAGAAATTGCTAAGGGAAGCAATGGTACCATTGTGCTTGAGGGAATCTATGAAGGTCGACCAGTTGCTGTGAAACGTCTTGTCCAGGCTCATAATGATGTGGCTTTTAAAGAAATTCAGAATCTCATTGCATCTGACCAGCATCCAAACATTGTTCGATGGTATGGAGTGGAGTATGATCAAGATTTTATCTATCTCTCTCTCGAGCGTTGTACTTGCAACTTGGATGATTTGATCCAGATTTACTCAGATTGTTCACAGAATCAAGTGTTCAACAAGGACAAAGCTATGAGAGCTATGATTGAGTATAAAGCTCGCTTGGAGTCAGTGAAGAATATTTTTCCAGATCTTAATTTGTGGAAAGCAAATGGACATCCATCACCTCTATTATTAAAGCTGATGAGGTTGGTTAGAAGTCTTACTGACACAAGAACATTAGATTGTTATAATTTGTTGGTGTATATGAGACCATCTATTGTTTTCATATGATAATATTCATTGATTTTTTCTAAAGAAAGGAGAAAAAAAGACGAAAATGGTCCTTCCTCATCATCACCATAAAGCCCTTTTGTGTGTGCATGTATGTGTGTGTTTTTTTTTTTTGTTTAGTGGTGGTGGTTGGGAGGAACGGGGGTTCCTCTCTCTCTAACTTGACATGACAAGCAAGTGATTTTTCTGGTGATTAGCAAGTATGTCCCCACAATGCATAAACCCTGTAACACAACCATTTGAGCCCTTCAATAGCTGGTCATAACTCATTAGCCTCGGCTCAGGAATGTTTGCACATTGTCTTGTCTTGTTTTTTAATTACATAATTTTGTTTCTCTTAGCTTCTCCAATGAGTCTGATTCATTCTATATGCAGGGGCAGTTTTGAGGATTTTCTAAATAATGTGTTTCCAATTGTTTAATATTATTTGTAATAGTATTTGTTTAGTGGTGGTGGTTGGGGGGAACGGGGGTTCCTCTCTCTCTAACTTGACATGACAAGCAAGTGATTTTTCTGGTGATTAGCAAGTATGTCCCCACAATGCATAAACCCTGTAACACAACCATTTGAGCCCTTCAATAGCTGGTCATAACTCATTAGCCTCGGCTCAGGAATGTTTGCACATTGTCTTGTCTTGTTTTTTAATTACATAATTTTGTTTCTCTTAGCTTCTCCAATGAGTCTGATTCATTCTATATGCAGGGGCAGTTTTGAGGATTTTCTAAATAATGTGTTTCCAATTGTTTAATATTATTTGTAACAGTAGTTTTTTATATAGAAGATCCATCCTAGAGGTTGGGTTTTTGTCATTAATGGTATGAGAGATGAGGGATAGCTCCACATTCATGGGCTTTTAATATGCATTTTTGGAAGATGTTCTGATAAGAACTACCTATAAAAAAGGATGTTCAGATAGAACCTTGGAAATTTCCTTGGACCTATAAGTCTTCTGAACTGCCCATAAGTTCAATGAGTATGTGGATGAACTTCATATTGTATTCGATATTTAATTTTAATGCTTTAACAAGGCTTTGTGTGTCCGTCAAGACCCATGTGAACACAAGTGGCGGCTAAATGCTCTTGTCCAGTCCATTAGGCATTTTTTATGTAATACTATTCATAATTGATCAGCATCTTTCTAATCTTCTAGCTTGTGTTTGTGACAGGGATGTGGTTTCTGGACTTGTGCATTTGCATGAATTGGGAATAATTCATCGGGACTTAAAGCCTCACAATGTGTTGATAATCAAGGAAAGATCTTTATGTGCAAAGCTTTCTGACATGGGCATTAGCAAGCGCCTTGTTGGGGATATGTCTTCTTTGGGTCATCATGCTACTGGCAAGCACTCTCACCTAGTTATTCTGTGAACTGTTTGCACCCTTCATCTACAACATTTAGTAAATGCAATGCTAATGTCAGCTATCATGTGATGAGTTTTCTCGATATGTCCTTTTCCTAACCATCCCATTGGTTGATCTTTTTCCTGTGGTCTATGAGGGCCTAAAATTTAAATTTAAGTTGTGAAAATTGCTAAAGAACTGGCTGATCTGGAGCAATGTATCACTGACTCCTTAATATGCATTGTGTATTATTATATTCTAGTTATCAATATGTAAAGTCTGTACCATTGTTCATTTGTTTAGCTTGGTATTTAATGACTTATTGCAGGTTGTGGCAGTTCTGGTTGGCAAGCACCAGAACAGCTTCTTCATGGACGCCAAACACGTGCTGTAGATTTGTTTGGTTTGGGTTGTGTCCTCTTTTTCTGCATCACTGGAGGTCGACATCCATTTGGTGATAGTCTTGAACGTGATATTAATATTGTGAAGAACCAAATGGACCTCTTTTTGGTGGAACATATCCCTGAAGTTGTGCATCTTATTTCTCGTTTATTAAACCCAGACCCTGAATTAAGGTATTACTTTCCTTCAATATGAGTTCCTGGCAATATCTTATTGGATAGGAAATAATGCTTTTCTACCATACAATGGATTTTCAGCCTGCTAGATGTTGAATCATTTATTAACCATTCTAAGCTATTAAAATTTTGTTCTTCTACAAAGAGTATACCATTTGACTGAACCTACTGGTCATTGGGTAAGGCAGCACTTGGATTAAAAAGGAAAAGTTCATTTTGTTTCTGATAGCATTTGAAGGCACAAAAGCAGAACCAACAATTCCAACTATTTCTGGTTTAGTTTATAGCTTGAAGTATGGACACATTATGATTAGTGTTGACCTATAGTCAACCTTTTATAGATTCGTGCCAAAGTTTCTATGAGGCTTGCTGTCAGGAGGACGGTCTGACCAAGGATTGATCACTTTGCAACTGATATTCAAAAAAATTTAATTGATGTTCTTTGATGGCAATTTATGAGTTGCCAGAGATGATTTTATACTTCTGAGAAAAATTTGTAGTTTTTAATGAAACATTCATCACAATGAATCTGTCAGTGGTTGACTCTATCATGCACTAATTGGTACATAAGTATGGTGATTTACACTCTCATTTGAGCTTGCAGCCCTTTCAGTTATGTTTCCTTTTGTAATATATTCATTGACGAAGTTCCTCTGATTTGCTCTTAGGCCAAAGGCATTGGAGGTGTTGCACCATCCTCTATTCTGGACTTCTGAGATGAGATTGTCATTCCTTCGGGACACCAGTGACAGGGTAGAATTGGAAGATAGGGAGACTGATTCTGATCTCTTGAAAGCGTTAGAAAGTATTCGGACAGGTGGCTCTGGGTGGGAAATGGGATGAAAAGATGGAGCCTGCATTTATCACTAACATTGGCCATTATAGGCGGTATAAATTTGACAGTGTTCGAGACTTATTGCGTGTCATGCGAAACAAGTTGAACCATTATAGAGAACTTCCCAAACAAATTCAGGTATCTTTCTTGGGCCAGGAGAAGTGAAAGATTTCATGGATGCATGAGTAGCAATTGTTTCGTAGAACTAAGCAGCTTTACTAATAACTTATTTTGATCTCATATGATCCATATATAAAATGGATTGGAAAATTCTAGCATGACCCTTCAAGACAACCATCAACCTAAGATCTAAATCCATATACATGTATGGTTGTGCATAAAAAAGTCATACCTAGTGCACAAGGTTCCCGTTTCTACGGGGTCTAAAAGAGGTAATTGGTAGGCAACCTTACCCCAATTTTGGAGAGGCTGATTCTCGAACTTGAACTCGCGACACATCACTTGAGTGGAGGCTGATTCTCATGTATTATATAACAAAACGGTGGGATAATGAACCCATGGAAGTTCAACCTGAATTTGGTTGGTTTATGAGTGAACTTGTACGGTCTACTTGAGCCAAAATCTTCTCCTTGAATGGATCAAGAGCCTAACTACTCTTCTAGGAAGGATTGAGTGGTTTGATAGTCGACTTTAAAACTGCCATTGTTAGGCTCTTCGGCCTCACTAAGAAACAGTTTAGCCTTAGTTACTTGGACTGTTGACAGATTTATTATTATACTAGCTTTCAAACAGTTCATAAATTGTAGGAGTAGTTTTCAGTGTGATCTCCTTGATGCAATGTTTTAGTATGTAACCCTGCCTTCTTAGAGGAGATCCATATCTCTAATTGTTCTTGTTGGTGACCTTGTTGACCCATCTCTCTGTGATAGAAAACATCCTTGTGGGGGAGATAAATTATTTGTGTTGAAAATAAAAAAATGATATCATACTTAATTACTTAATTGTAAACACTATGCTGTTACTACTCCAAACAAGCTTGTTTACCATTAGTGACATTGGTAATGATGGATACCTTTGGGCCATTTAATTTAGTTAGTTTAGGAATTTTTTTTGTACACATGTATAGTTGTATTCATTTCCAATTTTGGTGGCAATTTCAGGTGCTTGTAGGACCAGTTCCTGAGGGTTATGATAGCTACTTTGCAAGTCGATTCCCAAGACTCTTCATCGAAGTATACAAGGTTGTTTACAGATACTGTATGGAAGAGGAATGCTTTCAAAAGTACTTCAAAAGCAATGTTGATTAGCTCTTTAGGCTCTTTCTAATTGCTTAGCAACCATCTATGGCTTTGTTTGTATATGTTATTATCCATATTCCGTTAACTATCATACGCAGGTTGTTTACAATTGTAAATGTAGCTGTAATATAATAATGTATAAATGTACCATCATCAATTTGATTAATTGCCTTACTTACCAAAAATAGAAAATTGTTGCTGCAGTAGGCCTAAAAATCAAGCCACTACAGACAAATGGAATGCTTGTTGTGTTATTATTATAGTTCTTTTTCAAGTTTTTGGCTGAGTTTTTTTTTAATTAAATTATTAGATCTAGGGAGGAAAAAAAAAAAACAAAAGAAACAAAGAGAAATATGTGTTAAGTATTGAAAATTAATTAAGTTTATTTTGAATTTACATTTGATTAATTTATGGAGATGTGAATGTGGTATACCACTGAAGATCAGAAAATCTGACATCTTTCGCTTCAGATTGTAGAATTGAAAATAAAAGATTCAGGTCTGTTTACATTTTCATAATAGCCTGTGATGTATAAGTTGCAAAGCTTCAGTTTTGGAAATTTCCAGTCAGTACGAGCAGAGAAATCAAATTCTTGCTAGAGGTAGGTTCAATCGGACTAAATAACGAGTGTGGTTGAGTGCTTAGTGCGGTTAGTGTTTGTGCGACATGGAGCCAAGCAGTGAAGCTGTAGTTTGCGTGCAGCGCTTTTAAGTAGGCATGGGGAGAGAGGGAGAGAGACAGAAGACAGAGTAGTGGTTACAAAAGCTCTAGATTATTCAAGTATGCAAGCAGCAATTGATACTACATTTCAGGTCATCGTTAACACAAATTTGTACACAAATTTGTATGCATTCCTACGTGACCTTAGTTACAAAAGCAGATGCATAGAGGAGGAATGCAGACACGTGATTATATAACCCACGTATACATGCAAGTAAAAGTTGCAGAGGCAGACTTTGGAAGGGATTTTGAGGTTTATAAGTAATGTGTCACATACAAGTCTATTTATGCTTCTTCACCTTTATCCAGACTTTTACTTGAACATGATTCAGAATACCTTTTCTTAGAACCATTTGTTGATTCATCTTCACCTACAGATCTATTTGAGGCCTTCTCCATTTGCCTTCTCTTGGAGCGGTTTTTGACATCCACTTCCTTTTCATCAACAAATGTAAGAAATGTCTGAATACGTTTGGATCCTGAGCTTGAACCTGAAGACTCAACGTCATCTGAGTAGTGCCTGCTAAACTGGCGGACCATCATGATTAAGTATACAAGGAGAGCAAGCAAGCAAGCAAATCCACATATGGCAAAAAGTCCCCAAAAGCTTTTAAGCTGAAGCCGATCCACTTCGAACGTTGTGCTTTGTGAAGTGCAAGCACTACTCATAAGCCATTTGTCATGGATTCTTTGGAGGTCTCCATTCTCTGACAGTTTTAAAATGGCAGTTGACATGTCAATTGCTAAAGGGTGAGTCACGTGGAAAGGCCTGATGAGACATGAAGAATAAAACCAAGTTATTATAAACCAACAACTATGAGAAGAAAGAATCTCATTGTTTTGGATAGTTAATGATGCTAGGCATGTTAACCTGGGGTAAGAATATACAGAGATTATGTTCAAATAACTCAGACTCCACATGTTCGGATTTCAGGTACTAGTAGTGTTAGAGCAAATTTTGAAGATTGTCACAATCTATTAGGACAATTCAAAAATAGTATCCTCCAACATTCCTCTTTCTGCAATGAAAATAATGAATTGATAAATCACTTTAATATTAAGTTGACTTGAATTCATTCATTTTGTAAAACAGTTCTTAGAGTATAATCCAGGGCCATCTAAATTTCATTCTTTCACTAAAGGCTGGTATATTGGACTACTGTAGAAGACATTAAAAAGAGAAGATACATTAATATTATCAATGTTATTATTATGTAGTTTTAAGTGTCCACAATAACATGACATGAATTCCAGAAGCAAGTATTACAGGGAAGTATAGTGTCATTGATAAAGAGATACTTACAAATCCCCATCCGGCTTTGGTGAACTCTTGACCTACAATACTGAATTCACATCGGGTTGAGAGGAAGAGGTCTACATATGCACGTTCATCAACAAGTGCAGCAACACCACCTCCCTGGGGACCGTCTTTTAAGGCTTTAGCATAATCTTCTGGCTTGTTAAGAGGAACAAGTCTGGACTCATGAATGCCGAGTTCCTCAACTAAATAATTTCGGGCATATGAACCTTGTGGGTAGCCAATCGGATCCTTGCTGCTAATTAGAGTTTCAATGCCTTTAATTGAAGAAGAAAGCTGTTGCACTGTAAGGATTCGAGGTCAAACTTGCAGTGTAGCTTGAGTTGATTATAAGAACAACAAATAGCCATAATATTAGAACTACACGACCAAGGAAGCTGATTGTATTTTCCTCTACAGAACAGAAAAAAAAGGGTTAACTTGTTAAGCTAAACACAAGCTACCACTGGTACCTATGGCTACTATAAAATACAACAAAATAAGAGCCAACACTTACTATGGGCAAAGAACAAAGTTGAAAGGCTAAACCTGCAGAATCAAAGCAGAGATGTAAGTGAATGGACTTTGGAGGATTATAATAAGCACATGAAATTTAAACATGATTAATTCACCAAATAGACATTATGTAAGAAAAAAGGAAATTTCCAACACGAAACAATCTCGATGCAATTTTCAACTACACTCAAGTGTTTCATATTTGTTGAATTGTGTGATCAATTCCTAACAAATTACCATTTCATATCTATGAATTCTTTGTTCTCTATAGCAAAGGAGAGTAAGGAGGGTTTTTTTGCTTTCCCTAATTCAGAAAGATCACAGTCATTTGCAATGTCAAAATATTATGTCAACAAAGAAGAAACGGAAAAAAGAACTTTAAAGCAAATTAATGTTGGTATGCTTACACTAATCAAGTGGGAAAACTAGTAGGAAGAAACTTATCTTGATGGATTTTCACTAAGAAAAGAGTAACAACAAGTATTATGCAGTTATCATAGGACGTGATATGTCTAAGTCCTCACCATAGAATAGTGACAACTTGTTTTTTGGGGGGACCCCGGAATTCATCATTTATTCTATGCTCCAAAATCCAAACAACTGCTCCCACAATGAGGAAAAAGATAGCTGTGACACCCCACATCATTGGAGTGAATGGCCTTAAAAATGCCCAAGCACTGGAATTCAACCTCCTAACTTTAGCCACAACTACTAGCCCAGACTCGACATATGGTTGTGTAAAATCCACGATTCTTGTTCGGTTAGTGATGATTGCGATGTCACCTATTGCTGCATCATAGACCTATATGGAAGTAGAAAACCTGAGAATCAGAAAATTAATGAAAACTTCACAAAGTTCTAAAACAATTTTTTTGTCAATAGTACTTACGCCTGTTGTGATCAAATGCACAAGCTCAGTGTCACTTGGGTTATTAATACCATCCCCAAATGGAATTAATTTATATGGGACAGCATATGGCAACAAGTTCAATGCAGCAGTAAATACATCAATGCAGTACCCTTTGAACATGTCAGTGCCTTCTACTTGTGAGACAAATTCACGATAACTAACTCGATTTGGGACTCCAATTTTCAATTGCCTTCCGTTGTTTGGGAAAACCCACCCACGAGGACGCTGTGTTGTTTGTCCAGGCCAAATTAACGCTATATAATATTTGATTTGCACTGGAACGATTAGGTGGCTTTGTGTAAAGCATTTCTGGAGGCAAGACTGATAACCCAGAATAATTAGACCAATACCCAATCCTCCTAAAACCTGTGCCAATGACATTGATGACTTCAAATGCAGGATAAATGAAGTCCCTATCTGGAGTAAACTTGATTGGTCCTGTTACACCAGTCATATTAACCTGTAAAATGCTATTAAGCAACAAATTCCCTCCATCAAAGATGCTCATAGCATCAAGGTTCAAACTCCCTCCATGTAGCTCGCTTAACCTCGAATCATTCGAGAATGAGATAATTCCCCCCCTGATTGAAAAATGCATCAATTGCATGAGCAAGCAGCCAAACAGTATCATACGCATCAATTTCTGGATAGTCTACCTTTGAAAATATTGATACACAATTTTACATTAATAAAACTCAGCAACAATCCCAAAAGCACCAAATTGTTTCAGTTTCCCTATTGTTTGAGTGAAGATTGTGTTATACATTTGTTATTTCAATGCTTCAACATATCAAGCTTTATATTAAATAGTCACTACTATTACCATTATTTATAACTTCTAATTGAATAAATCTCAAAGACTTTTATAGTGCTACAAATAATATGTGCAATTCTTTCTTAAGGGCATGGTAAACCTGATGGTGGACTCTACAACCTTAATGCTAAGAAGTTGGGAGAGTAGAATTGAAAATGAGAGTAGAATTGAAAATGAGGCAGGGATTGCAAACATTAAAATTGATGAGGATTTGAGAAGCTTATCGGCGGATATAATATCAAGAGCCTGTTTTGGAAGCAACTATTCCCAAGGGGAAGAAATATTCTTAAAACTCAATACTCTTCAAAGAATCATGTCCAAGGGAAATGTTGGAGTTCCTGGTTTTAGGTATGGTAACATTTCAGATCCATTTATCATAATAACAATGGCTAGAAGACTATTAACATTAAAAATTTCTGTTTGTCATTTGTGAAAATCTTTAATTGAGTAGTGATCTTCTATCCTTTGTATAAATTGGGAAAACAATATAAGAGAACATCCCTAGGGATGATTATTCCTACTTATAATTGACAAAATTGATGTTATGTATATTCTTATAGATTCTTGCCGAGCAAAAATAATAGAGCTATGTGGAAAATCGAAAAAGAGATCAACTCAATGATACTAAAGGTGGTAAAGCAGCGCAATGAAGCATCATATGAGAAGGATCTTTTACAAATGATTCTTGAGGGTGCCAAAAGTTACAATGACTATTATGGCCCATCAACAGATAGTTTTCGCGACAATTTCATTGTGGATAATTGCAAAAACATATACTTTGCTGGTCATGAGACCACTGCCATCACAGCCTCATGGAGCTTGATGTTATTAGCTGCACATCCTGAATGGCAAGCTCGTGCTCGTGCTGAGGTGCTAGAAATATGTGGGGATAGTCCACCAGATGCCAACATGCTCCGAAACATGAAAACGGTATGTATTTTACTTTACAATTTATATTTATAGTTACTGTAATAGTATTATGAGTTTTAGCTATTGCTCTATTTGATTATATCAAGTTATCTTCCAAGAAAACACTCCCACTATATATGAATGCATGTTAATTTAGAATATCCCAGCTAACTAGAGAGAAACAGAATACATTTAGGAGTATTATGATGCTTGTGTACATATCTATATTTGGATGAATGCTTGCTTTGGCACATATGTTAGTTTAATACACACTTATAAATGCAAGATTTCCTCAGAGTTTTCATACCCATTTAGGGTATTGTCTAAGATCTTCAAGGAAAAGTGACTTCTAGTGGCTAGTAACATGATTGAATATTCTTTGTGTGATACTTCCTTTGAGGTTCCAAACTTTTTTTCATTTAATTTCACTCAAAGAACTTAAATTTTGAAACTTCAATGCTTCACAAATTTTGAAACCATGTACTCAACATTGATGAAGCTTATATTTGATGGCAGTTGACAATGGTGATCCAAGAGACATTGCGTCTTTACCCACCTGCAGCTTTTGTGATCAGAGAGGCCTTGGAAAACATAACATTCAAAGACATTATGATCTCAAAAGGTATAAACGTGCAAATTCCAATCCCAATATTACAACGGCACTGTGATTTGTGGGGTTCTGATGCACACAAATTCAATCCGGAAAGATTTGCTCATGGGATTGTTGGGGCTTGCAAGACTCCACAGGCTTATCTGCCATTCGGAGTAGGGTCTCGTGTCTGTGCTGGCCAACACTTTGCCATGACAGAACTGAAGGTGATTTTGTCTCTCATTCTATCCAAGTTTTGCTTCTCACTATCACCGGCATACCGCCATTCCCCTGCATTCAGGTTGGTTATTGTACCTGAACATGGAGTTACTCTCTGTGTGAGGAAAGCTTGACATCTCTTAGCTTTGAGAAAGATGAGTGGACGACAACTATTCACGGTTTTCCTTCTTGTTCCTTTATAGATTTTGTTGATAGTAGTTCGTTCTCTTGATGTTTTTGTTATTGCCTTGTATACTGTTTTTCCCCTTTAATAAAACTTATTAATTATTAAAAAAAAAAAGAAAAAGAAAAAAGTTGAGAGAGATTGCAGACTATTTGTACCATGTATTAAAAAAAGAATGTAAGAGCACCTTTGATACACACATTGCACATGCCATTACTATGTAGCAATTTGGAGAACTTTTAATAGTTCCTTGGTTACTTGGTTACATTGTTTCTTACTGATTATAAACATTTGAAGCAATGATGAAGAGCAGTTGGGATGCTGAATTGCAGAAATAGGAGTCATAGTCTAATCCAAATACCAAGCAATTTGCTAGCATACGTTATAAGATTAAAATTCAAAATCTTGAATCTTATGAACTGTTTAACAACCAGGATATGCTGGATTTCAACATTGCGTAAACAGAAAAGGAACAGAAATTTTGATCCAATGTACTTAGTCAGTTAGTCTACACTCATATTTCTTATAAAACAGTCATTGCCTGTGAAGCACGGTACGGCAATGGTGTCATCTTTAATGGCAAGAACAACTCAACAATAAATGAATGAATTATATGAGATCGACCCATTAAAGGAAGTGGAGTATTAAAAAATAAAATTTCATATAGAATGCATGCCCTCGTGCAAGGAGATGCCATAGACCTCTAGTACTGATGAGAGACGATTGCATGAGAGAAGAGAGAAGAGAGAGCTTACCGAAGAGAGAGCTTACTGATGAGAGACTGAGAGGTGCGCAAATGAGCATGAGAGATGCTCTATTTTTTTTTTGACAAGAGTGAGAGATGCTCTGTTTAGAGTGTTTTACGGAAAACTTGGGCGTAAAACAATTAGATGTAAAATAGTGTATTTTTTTTATCAGTTTTCCATTAACCAAAAGATGGTTTTCTGTTGACCACATTTTCTGGTACAACCAAACACCGGAAAACATGTAAAACATTTTACAACAAACGTTTTACAATGAAACAAACGGAGCCTATATATAGAGTTCACTTCACTCAACAGTTTACTTGATGTGAAGAATGAACCTACAACTTAGACATCATCCTTCACTATATCCCAAGTTTTCTTGAAGAAATGAGCAGAATATCCATCCAGGCCACAAGCCTTGTCCCTTTTCATAGAAAACATAGCCTTCTTTATCTCATCTGCTGTCACCTCACATTGAAGCATAAATTTCTTAACCTCAAGAATGCATGATTCCATTAGATTGTTCAATCTATTAAGACTATCCACATCAATCTGAGCAGGACACCCCAGCAGCTTCTGATAAAACCCAATTGCTATTTCCTTCAACTGAATAGGATCCTCAATTTTCCTTCCTTGGTCATCAAACAAACATCTGATCTGATTTTTGGCTGTTCTGACTTTAACAGACCTATGGAATAAGGCAGTGTTCAGAATCCTGATCTCCCAAGTTGAGCCAATTATTCCTGGATTTTTGCTTCAAGAAACTTTCCTCAGCATAACTCAATGACATAAAGCAATGGTTTTTCTCTTTCTCCAAATTGCAGCAATATTGAGTGACCTGGGCATAACAGCAATATTGGTTTTTCTCTTTCTCTAGCCTTTTGCACTCTAACCGATAAACCTCCAAACTGTTTTTTGTTAAATTTTCTTTTAACTCAGCCTTCAAGAATTTTAGTTTTTGATACAGGCTGAACATGGGAAACACATAAATCTCTTGAGACCATACTATACTAACAAGTTGCATAAACTTGGGGTGATCATTCCAAAAGTTAAAGAAATTAAATGGTTTTGGATCACTGTTTACCCTTTGCTTGAGAGAACACAAACCATGCTGCATGATCAGGAACTCCACTCCAAATTGAGGAAACCAGTCAAACTAGAATCCTGTCAAGCTTCCTTGCCAAGAATTGAGCCCCCTCTCTTTTATTAGTCCAAGTTTATAGGTCTCCAACATAAGGATGATCTAGCACCTCCAGTTCCCTTACACAGTGACAGAACTCATCTTCAAACATAGAAGAGAACCCATACCACCAAATCTTTCATCAGGCCCTTTAACAATGTTTAAATCACCACCTATCAAACATGGTTGATCACCAATCTGGGTCTTAAAATTACATAAACTTGACCATAATTGTCTCCTCACAGTACCATTATTTGAACCATACACAAAATAAACCCATCCTTACATGAGACAGATACTGGACATGGCTGTACATATACCGTTGGACTTTAAACAGGCCAATCAACTCGTCAAGCTTGACACTTCACTGACGGTGCAACAACCTGAAGCAAGCTTACTGTAAATAGCTCTCTATAATCCTGTAAAATTTTATTTACGTTGATACCTGAGGCGATCTTTCTTCTATTATTTTGATGCTTTGTTATAGGGATTGTTTTCAGTCTTCTGTAATATAAACTTTGTAATTGCTCTTAATTTTTCATGCAAGATTATATGCTTAAATTTCTAAAATATGAGGTAAATGTTTCGAATCTGGATTTGTCCACTCAATCGATTAAAATGTGTATGATCCATGTGCTCTTGGTATATATATACAGGAATGTGGACAATTGGAAATGTTATATTATGCATACTTGTGTTTTCTTTTTCCTTTAGATTTTTATATATTATGGCTAACCCTAGAATATGACTGTTTCAAGAAAGAGTTATGAGTTGCACATACGATTTTCCTTAAAAAATTGGGAAAGATGATCAACATCTACGTAATTTACTTGAAGCTTGATTCCATAAACCGCAAAAGAATATTGTATCATCTCCTTTGTTACTTATTTTATTAACTATTAAGCCTTTTTGAATTGTGGTGTGCCACTAAGTGTTTGCAATCAGTCGCAGTGAGTTCAGCTCTTATTCCACACTTAGATGAATTACTAAAAAATGATGCAAGAATAAATCCAAAACATGTATTATGAAGAAGTGGAACGGGACAAAGATGAAAAAATAAAAAAATTGAAGCAATCAAAAGGTTGATAACATGTTTCAGTACTGCCAAGTTCTTACTTAGTTACATAAAGAGGTCCTTATCATATGCCTTTCTGGCTGGCCAAAAAACACAAAGACGTCTATGAATGTGATAGGTGCAAAGGTTATCTCAGTGTCAATGACATGACCGGATCATCACACTGTACCTCACACAACAGGTGTGTTAGACAGATATAACCCATACACATAGCTATAAAAGTAATGCCTAACATAAGTATAGAAATAGTTGTGCTGGGGCAAAGCAATATATCTGCCCCACTCTTTTTCCCACAAACACACAGATGGTAGTTACTGAATATTGTTGTGACATGCTACAAAGCAATTCTTAAATGCAAGAGTTTAAAGCTAATGATTCTGCAGGAAAGTTAATGAATGTCTAAGAAGAGAAATTAGGTGAATCTCCTTTCCTATATATTTTACCAGTTGAACTAGAAAAGCAGCCTACTACAATATAGGAGAAGTTGAAGTCACATAATGGCATTAAAATCTTCAAGAAGAAACTTAGCTAGCCAGCAATGGTCTAATGAGTGGTTCACATAATCCAAAGTTGAGAGAACTTGATGGAACTAACAGGGCAGTGTTTTTAATCCTCTAACCATCCATAATTGGTAAACAAAAAGCACAAAGATAGCTCCAAAAAACAAGGAAGATAAACGGTAATGCCATGTTAAAGTTATAATTATAAGTTAGGCAAGTAAATAAGTAATGCATTTAAAAGGTTGAATCTTGCTGTGCTTTCTTTTCTTTCAATTACATTAGGATATTTGGAATCCATTTGAATTGAGACTAATCACCACGGATGCATGCAATCATCCACAAATTATGTGCATTGCAGCAACCCAAAGGAATTTTGAACCTTTAAATTTCTCGTGCTTTTGAGATAGCAAAGTACTAAATGTAAAAAGAGAAATATTATAACAAAACTGATCCTTGAACCAAATTAGAACATGAAATTTCTACTTAAATATGATACATGTTGATAACTGCAGAGCTTTATCTACAATCAGATTAGAATGCTTCAAATGTATAAAAGGCTCAGCCTGGTAAGACTGTTCAATAGTAAAAAGTTTGCACATGAGAGAGAGAACAAATATTGAAAATTATTATACATATTTCCTGCTGGATTTCTGCTCCAAGACAAGTAGGCTGGGTCCCCAAGAGGCCTGCATAAAAAGCAATAACAATTTCAGACACACCTTACAAATGACCTATGCTTTACAATCAGTTAGCTTTTCAATTTAAGGAACCAAAATAGCAATAACAATTCTAAATATTGTTAGGAACTTGCAAGCTAATCAAGTAGTCAGTTATTTGGTTTGTGGAATCCCAGGCTCATCTACACACACAGAAAGGTGACCGAAAACTCCATACATAGGCACAGATATAAGACCATTTCATAGCAGTAACCCTGGTTGTAAGTACCTTCAAAAGTTAACTAGTCCAAAAACTCTGATTCAATCTTTAAAACAGTTAAAATTTTAAGTGGAACTCAATTGCTGCTCAGCATTAAGAACCTTGTGCAATAACCATGAGTGTTTATGTTCTATGTACTGACCATATTTACCATTCACAGAACTAGATTCCTAACCATCTTAGATGGTAATAAATTCAGAAATCAAAGGGGAAAAATGATTTGACAACTAGCAGCATCATACATACCTTACATGAAGAGCACCTTAAGTCACCAGGTTTGCACAATTCTTTTCATGGAAGTAGCATAGAACTAAAACTTTCAACTAAATCTGACTCCTTTGGCTGGTAGATGATCTTCTCAAACATATCTTTAAGCTTCTCATGCCTTACCATCTCATCCAGTACTTTATCATCTGAAACTACAACTGAACTCTTTTGCATATCATTTTCATTGTTGGAAGCAGAAAACACCAACTCGGATAGACGATCCTTCTCTGCCTGTTTACAATACTTGTCACATTCCGTAGTCCCCCATGTGATGAGATGGTAAGTGTAGACTACTTTCTTTTGGCCAATTCTATAAGCCCGGCTTATTGCTTGCCTCTCTACAGATGGATTCCAAACAACATCAAGCAGAACAACCCTTGAAGCACCAACCAAATTTATACCCTCAGAACATGCCTTTGTTGATGCTAGCAATACTTTTGCTTCGCTGTTTGGATCATTGAATTTATTAATCATGGATTGGCGCGTCTTTTGATCTAGTTTACCATGCATATGCAGCAATTCCCTCCCTTCAGACCAATTTAAAAGTGAACTTAGTTGGTCCAGTATCAAACATAATGGATCAATGAACTGGCTGAACACCAGAACTTTTTCATTAAGTGTATCACAGAGTCGAATAAATTCCATTAAAAATCTGGTTTTAACACCTTCATTAGGGTTTAGCCTGTGACTTTCTAACCAATCCTTGTTGAGGATGGATTCTTCTTTTTTGGTTAAAGCCAGGTCCAGAAACAGAGAAGGGTGGACAGAGGCCAATGCTAACTTATGTTCAAATTCAAATGTGTTTGAAGTACCTCGAATGCTCTCTAGCAGTCTCTTCTGCATATCAGGAGGATTTAAAACCACCACACAATCTCTCAATCCAGGAAGACTCTTTTGAAGAATGCTACCTTTGTGGACATTAACAAATGGTGCCATAAGTGCTTTGAACTTCTTTATTTCCTCATCAGCATGACTGCCTGCTGAACTGCTGATGGAATCCTGTACCTCTTTCATGACTTTTTTTTCTCTCATCAGTCTCCTTTGGCAGAGTTTCTTAAGACTTGCCGGGATTGTGTCTGCAAATCCTGGCCTTACTAAGCACAATGTATTATAGAGCTCCAGGAAATTGTTTTGGAAAGGAGTCCCCGAGAGGATGATCCGCTTTTTGGTTTTAAGTTCACAGAGAACCTTCCAAATGCTACTCCTTTGATTTCTAGGGGTGTGACCTTCATCAAGAACTAACAAGCCTGGAAAGTTAAGCAAAATCTTCCTAAACTTTTCATTTTCTGTTTCCCTTGCAACCTTCCTTTTAAAATTTGTTCCCTCATCCTTGCTGAATTTTTCTCCAGCAAGCTTTTCATACAAACTATAGCTAACCCCAAGTATGCTCTTATCCTGACACCATGAAAACAATTTTACCATACGGATGGCATTCTTGTCTTGGGTTTGGTGCCTACTTTTGTTAAGAACATTGACAGCAGCCACACTCTCCTTTCCCGAGAACTCCAGATTGTTCAGGTTGTGAAATGGAACTCCAACATTCCATTTTTTGAACTCTTCCTCCCAAGTGAGAAGTAGGCTGGCCGGAGCAATAATTACTGGCCGGCAGTCTGGGAACATTTCCAAATATGTCTGGAGGAAAACAATGGTTAGACGGGTTTTACCAGTTCCTGGGGCATGTGAAATAATGCAACCACCAACATTATCAGGATCAGAACTATTCAACTTATCAATTTCAGTGCTTCCTGCCAAGTTCTTCCATATGAACTCAAAACCTTCCTGTTGGTGTGGATACATGCTGCCTTTAATACCAGGAATGATGTCCCAAATTGTCCCTTTGGTATGGTTGCAGGAGTCCCCAGTACCACTCCTTAAATCTTGAAATTGAACCCCATCAAACATTGAGACATCCTCTTCACCATATGAATTTTTCTTGCCCGATCCCTCTGAAGTAAAATTTGCCTATGAAGTACAAAACAAAAGTAGTTAAGAACAAGAGAACTAGAAAATGATTTTCTCTTAATGTGCAAATTCAAAATTATAGGTTGCGAGAGAGAGAGAATATATGGGCAGGAAACCATAATAGTTGAACAAAATTAAACAATTCAACTTTGGATGTAATGATATATATGTTTTTGGCTTAAAAGAGACTAAAACAAGTTGTCATGTCTTTGTAAACTTGGAGTACTTACCATAGGCGGCAATACATATCTAATCTCAACCTTTAAAAAGGAACAATTAATGCATTTTATTCCAATTTCCTCATCAAGGATAAATTCATGCTTCCCCTGACGACAATTGGTTGCAAAATTTTCTCCATATTCTTCTTCATTTGTTTCCTCATCATCAACCTGCAGATCATTAGAAAGGAATGATTCTTTTAGAAAGCCAGCCACCGGAAGTTTAAATTAATTATGAGTATAGACCAAGGAGATTATATTTCATATATTTTCCTTGATTATGTTCAGGAAAATTTAAAGAGGGAAAAAAAAAACTTCTAAGTGGAAACACCAAAAGAAAATTTTGCTATATCAATAGGTTCCAACTTCATACAAATGGAAAATAAAATTGGACATTTGCAACTATTTTGGATGAGATGATGGTGATACTTATGATTCAGATCATGTCATGTTTTGCGTTGTGTAATCTTGAGAAACTAATTTTTCTCAAGATTGTATGCAAGTCATTTAGATAACTTTTCCATACTGTCAATACACTTTTGTAGTTTAAGTATAGTACCATTTTTCATTTGTTATGGTCAGAGGGTGTTCAACAACAAGAACCTCAGTTGAGTTCTAAAGAAATCCATTATATTTATCTAGATAAAAACAATCTAAAAAGATTTGGAAAACATACCATGCAAACCAAGTAATGACTAAC